>JAVSCE010011797.1:187500-200174 GCA_032199065.1 Smutsia gigantea | reverse complement strand
TTCCACGGCTTGCTCCACAAGGGCGCCCCCTACTTTCCACGGCGTTCTCCTCCGGGGCACCCCCGACCTTCACCGGTGTGATCCTCCGGGGCGCCACCGGCCCTCCATGGCGTGCTCCTCCGGGGCGCCCCCTGCCCTCCCCGGCGTGCTCCTCCAGGGCGCCCCCTTCCCATCTGGCGTGCTCCTCAAGGGCGCCCCCTATCTTCCCCGGCGTGCTCCTCAAGGGCACCCCCTGCCTTCCCCGGTGTGCTCCTCAAGGGCGCCCCCACGCTTCCCCGGCGTGCTCCTCAAGGGGGACCCTACCTTCCCCGGTGTGCGACTCAAGGGCGCCCCGTACCTTCCCGGCCTTCTCCTCAAGGGCGCCCCGTACCTTCCCGGCTTGCTCCTCCAGGGCGCCCCGTACCTTCCCGGAGTGCTCCTGCATGGCGCCCCCTACATTGCTTGCGTGCTCCTCAGGGGCGCCCCCTACCTTGCCCGGCGTGCTCCTCAGGGGTGCCCACTACCTTCCCCGGCTTGCTCCTCAGGGGCGCCCCCGACCTTCCCCGGCGTGCTCCTCCTGGGCGCCCCCTACCTACCCCGCTGTGCTCCTCCGGGGCGCCCCCTACCTCCCCCGCTGTGCTCCTCAGGGGCGCCCCCTACGTTCCACGGCGTGCTCCTCCGGGGCGCCCCGTACCTTCCCGGCCTTCTCCTCCGGGGCCCCCCGTACCTTCCCGGCGTGCTCCTCCAGGACGCCCCATACCTTCCCGGCGTGCTCCTGCAGGGCGTCCACTACATTCCCGGCGTGCTCCTGCAGGGCGCCCCTTACCTTCCCCGGCGTGCTCCTCAGGAGCGCCCCCTACCTTCCCAGGCGTGCTCCTCAGGGGCGCCCAATAACTTCCCCGGCGTGCTCCTCAATGGCGCCCCCTACCTTCCACGGCGTGCTCCACAAGGGCGCCCCCTACCTTCCCCGGCGTGCTCCTCCAGTGCGCCCCCTACACTCCCCGTCGTGCTCCTCCATGTCGGACCCTATCAAGGGCGCCCCCTACCCTCGCCGGCGTGCTCCTCAAGGGCGCCCCCTAACTTCCCCGGCGTGCCCTTCCGGGGCACCTCCCACCTTCCCCGGCGTGCTCCTCCGGGGTGACCCCTGCCCTCCCCGGCGTGCTCCTCCGGGGCGCCCCCTGCCCTTCCCGGCGTGCTCCTCTGGGGCGCCCCCTACCCATCCGGCGTTCTCCTCATGGGCGCCCCCTGCCTTCCCCGACGTGCTCCTCAAGGGCGCCCCCTACCTTCCCCCGCGTGCTCCTCCAGGGCGCCCCCTACCTTCCCCGGCGTGCTCCTCAAGGGCGCCCCCTTCCTTCCCCGGCGTGCTCCTCCAGGGCGCCCCCTACCTTCCCGTTGTGCTCCTTAAGGGCGCCCCCTACCTTCCCAGTTGTGCTCCTCAAACGCTCCTCCTAACTTCCCCGGTGTGCTCCTCCAGGGCGCCCCCTATGTTCCCCTGTGTGCTCCTTAAGGGCGCCCCCTACCTTCCCCTGTGTGCTCCTCATGGGCGCCCCCTACCTTCCCCAGTGTGCTCCTCAAGGGCGCCACCTACCTTCCCCGGTGTGCTCCTCAAGGGCCCCCCCTGCCTTCCCCGCTGTGCCCCTCAAGTGCGCCCCCTACCTTCCCCGGTGTGCCCCTCCAAGGCGGCCAGCTCTCGCAAGGCCTCCCCTCTGACTTCTCAGCCACCACGAAAAACATTTTCCAGGCGATGGCGTAAGCTGCCCTACTTACCGTTAAGAGAAAGGACCACATTACTGCTGTTATAAACCATTGATTAAGGTTTATAATAGCAATAATCCCCTTGAAATTCATTGTTACTGCAGTTAATGACCAGTTTATTAGAGCGTTAACCATCCTTGGCAATGGGCTGAGTCGTTTAATGTGGGTAACGACCAATTTCTCAAGGATTATTGCTTAAATAACAATTCTTTATGAGATGTATGCAACACCATGAGTGTAGATCCCGCTGAAGCTTCTCTTCAGAAATAAGGGCTAATTATTTCCTCAGAGTTGCACCATCGGCACCATGCCTAACAAACTCCCAGCCATGAGCTTCCTGTGACAGTGGTCCGGACACACCCAAGAATCCCAAAGCTGGACAAGGGCCTGGAGGTGGCAGCACCCTCTGTTGAGAAGCCAGAAACATAGCAGACACCGGGATGTCTTCTTGCCTCCCAAGTGAAAGCAGCATTGGGAAACTATATCTGGCTCTTAGACTACTCTTTCCTCCTCACTTGGCTTCACTTCCAGAATTTTCTGCTGTCCACATCCCCCACCTAACCCCTTGACAAGTGGAGAAAAGCAGGGTCAGCCAAAGGGGTGGGGAAAGGGCTGAAGAAAGGACAACAGGACAAACCCAGAACTCATAAAGGTTCAACGTGCTCTGAAGCAAGTACCTTCCTACACCTGAACCCCCAGGTCCTCGAAGTCCTGGTAGGAAAGATATGGCAGCAAGCAGTGACAGCACCGACAGTGCTGAAGTCCTGGTTCTCTGTGGCCACTGGGGGGCTTTGGGGTTTTTTCCCGGAAGAAAAATTTAAAAATGGGGTCAGCTTATATGCCTCATAGTTCAGCTCAGGCTGTGAGGAGTCACATGCCGTTACATGCAATAACAAAGTCAGGGGCCTTATTATTATCTATGCTGCCCTCCTTGTCTTAAAAGTGAGGATTAAGGGCCCGGAGAGGGTAGGAGGCTGGCCTAAGTGACACAGCCACTCAGAGAAAAGTTGGAACTACATCTGGATGTCTGTCTTCCCATTATTGACCTCAAGACCACCTTTCTGGGCACAGCCAAACAGAGAATTTTGCCTCTAGAAAACAGTAGAAAGATCATGGCCCCATCTGGAAGAGAACACAGAGGCAAAGGCATCTCTGAGGCCCTGAGTACGTGACCAGCAGTCAGAAAAAAAACAATGATCTATTTCCCCTGTCCCCCAACTTTCTTTTTCCGCCTAACTCAATCCAAGCATTTCAACGCATACACTATTTTCCATCACTTTACATTAGCACTGGTATTTCAATAACTTTCATTTTTTTGACATGATCTGAAAGCTACTGATATGATTACACTCTAATTACATTATATTAACTAAGATAAATACTAATAGGGTATGAACCTAACATAATAAGAGAGTAAACTGCTATCACAGTGCCGATGTACGCTGGAGAGAAATCTGCTGATTCACTCAATGAACACGTATTAAGGCCCTATTGTGTGTCAAGGTCAAAGGCAGCCTTCTTTTTTCTTATCGTCACCAAAATTTAATTTGGCGCAAGGACAGAAAGTGAGGCATCACAATCTCTTGAACCTACGAATCCTTCAACATCCATGTTTTGACTTAATAGCAAGAATTATCACCAATAAATAATGGCAAGGGGCAAAATAAACATCCCTCCCAGGAGAGGACACAGAGACCCACCCTCAGGCCCAGAAGAATCGATGGGTCTCTAACAGCCCCTCCTATGGGCCCTGCAGAATGTGCTGAAGACAAAGGGTGGGCCTTCTTGTCTTTCTGGCTATACTGCTAAAAGTCTAGCCAAGACTCTGACACCCCAGCATGACACTGGACCCCATTTTCCCCCAAGTTAAAGTGTTTATGATTCCAAATATCACCATTTTTTTCCTTAAACTATCTAAAGGAATTCATAATTGTGTGCACTAGATACATACTCTCATGAAATCACAATAGTTCAATGTTTCCTACCCACATTCCCAACTGTATTGCTATCCATATGCTTATAGGACATTATGGATTTTTTATTTGCAGCCATGCAAGAGAATAGCACCAATTACAAAGCATGTCTGAGCTGCATATATAGGTTTGCTATATCAAGTAAATAAGTTAATGTATGCAAAATGCTTAAAACAATGCCTGCCACATAGTAAGAGCTCAATAATGTTAGCAGTTATTTCTGTTGGCTATAATGCAATGCCTGATACCAAATGAGACAAAAATCAACTACCAATTTCCTGTACATAATCATAAAAGAAATACAGTAAGTCCAATAACTGAAATGAAACCAATGGAATTCAATTTGTTCAGGAACATTCTGAATCATGAACAATTTCCCATGAGGGCCTACATGTATGTATCTGTGATATGATATCTGTAAATAACTCCTATGAAGTGTACATAGATGATCAGTCACTACCATCCTGCCTTCATCAGTAGCAGAAAATCAAGAATAGGTATTCAGTGTGCAAACCAGAATCACTTTTCTCCATCAAGACTCCAAACACTGAGTTTTCCTCCACTTCTTTTTTGTTCCTGGACTCTGAACTCAGCACCTTTCAACACTAACTGAGCATTTCCAAGGTGCCAGGCATTGTGCTAGGCAGCGGAAATGCAAAAAATGAAAACATCCCGGCCCTCCAACAGCTGGTGGATCGGGGAAGACAGCACATGAAGAGCTAAATATAACATCATGTGAGAAGTGCTACACCCTCTGCGTTGTGGATGAAGGATGGAAGAGAAGAAAAGTAAGGGGAGGGGGGTTTGGACTGCCCAAACACAGCAGAGGAGCGATTATACCTTCCCAGCAACAGAGGAACCTTTACCAAGGAGGTGACATTGAACTGCACCCAGAGCCAGTACCAGTACATGGGCTGAACACTTGCTTAGAGCCCAACAAAGCAGAAACACACAGGGAGGAAGGGAAGAGAAGACAGCTCAGCTGTGATGAGCTTACCAAAAATTTACTTAGAAAATCGGGGTGGGAAGGGCAGTTCATGTCAACATGCATATATTTAATGCCATATCACTTTTTTTTCTCAACTTTTATTAACCTGTGTAGGGTTGGGAGTTACTACTTTGGGCTAGAAAGGAATTGATGCAGGATCTCCAAGGGTTGAAACAGCCTCTTTCAAGGAAGATGTGTCAGCCAAAGGGAGTCCATTGAAATGTGCGGGATGGGCCTAGAAAAGCATGGAGATGACACCTGGGCCATTCTCTTGCTTTGAGGCCTTACTCAAACTATCCAAAAGATGGCTAGCTTCTGACTTAAGTCCCAGGAGTCTTTTTCCAATCTTTGGGGAAGGGCTCTCATCTCATAGGGAAGCACCTTATAGCTGAGAGGCATTGAAACAGAAAAAAATGGCAAAAAAAAACCCCCACAAAAACCCAGAAAGTAAACTCAGGCAACCATCTAGCTTATCCCCAAGAGAGAAGGATGGTTTGTTACTGTGGATCCCTCCCTCTGCTGCCTTCTGAAATTCTGGACAGGTGCTGCCGAGTCCCACTGACTCTGGTGGCTCCAGTGGACAGCTGTCACCTCAACAAAAAGATTTTCCTTCCCTCTACAGAAGTTTTTGGGGGTGGGGGTGACTCTTTTGGGAAGCGCTGTTTCAAATGAGAAAATTGAATTACCTTTCTAGTTTGGGCTTACTTTTTAAGTTTTCGTATTTCTGAGTTTTTGTCATTATTTTCCTCCTTTGTTTTTCCAGCTTGGTTGGGTCCCTAAGCCTCCCTGGCTCACGGTACCGGTCCACAGCCAACCATGACATGGACCCATGCCTGCTTCCCCAGCCAGGCAGTGCGAACCACGTTGCAAGTCACCCGTGCTGGGGTGGGGCGTGGTGGGGGGGCGTTTCTGCACTGGGGTGTATTCTGTACAATGCATGTGACCCCAGAAGGGTTCATTCAGACATTCTCCATGCTTGTGGTTCCTCTGGGTTTTCTCCGGGATCCTTTGGTTAAAATAGGTAGGGGTGAGAGGTCAGAACTCAATTCCCATCCAGCAGGTTTGACAGGAACATAGCATGTAGCAAGACTGAAAGCCCCAATTCTGTTTCTTAATTAAAAACATTTTTCATTCCAAACCTATAAAAGGCAGATGTGCACATTCCCCGACTGCAGATCGCTGCTCTCTATCGAGTACTACAGCTCAAATCCTTCTTTCTCCAGGCTTGAAAATTCAAGGCCTTCAAAGCCCTGCGCCTCTTCCCTCACCTTTTCCTCACCCCCTCAGTTTCCTCTTTCACTGAGAAACATTCATTTCCATCTTTGCAGGAGCCTGTGCTTTAAGCTTCTCAGGACACCTCTCCACTGAAAGTGAGCGGGAAGGTAGCCCGTCTTCCAGGACAGACAGGAGCAGCTCTTTCATTTTATTATTCTGAAACAGCTTTTCACCTGGAGTTCTAAAAAGAAGCTCAGCCATGGTCCGGGCTTCAGCGGCCATCCTGAGGCTGTGAATTCGATCAGGCCCTCCTCAGCCCCCAGGCTAGAAGCCAGCCCTTTGGAAGAAAAATGAGCGGACCACTTGCCAAGGGGTGATCAGAAAAACAAATTAACTACTACTTGGTTGTGATAGTTTTCTGTCTTCAAGGACTCCTTTACTCCTGAATCCCCTGGAGTTAAGACACTCATTGATCCCCTGGTACAGAAAATTAGTTACAAGCCCATTCAGGGGGTGTGACCAATGTTTACCAGTGAGCCAAGCCCTCAGCAACTCCACTTGGGGGTAGGGAGGGAGAAGAGCCTTATATCCCTTTGCCCTTGTTCATCTGTCTTCTTAAAGGAGCCCTGAAGCCTTTTTTTTTTTTTTTTTTTTTTTTTGTCTGGGGTATTCTCTGCTTATTCCCAGTGATACTCCATACTATTCAAGGGCAGGAATACCCAGTCTTCATTCACAGCTACGTCCTCCCTGGGCCCAGCTAAGGCCCTGAATTCAGAGACAACCTCAAAGATGTCGGTGATAGAATGATGTGTGAGCTTTTCTGACATCGTTTAGATGCTCTCTCGCTTTGTGGACTCTCTCTGGGTTCCAACCAAATGGTCTTACTAAATATTTAAAAATTTTTTAAAGTCTTGCTTTTGTGAGTGATACCAAGTACAACCAATAAACCTGAAGGAGAAGGGAGTTCACGGCATTCACAAGACTCTCTTAAGATTTAATTGTTCCGCAGAATTTTAAGCGAGTAATAGAAAAAAACTAAATTGCACGAAACTAAATATTTTGCTCTATGGCTCTAATTCACCTCGTGGCCGGCTCCCAGGAGCTAGTGGCGGCAGGCAGAGCTTGGGACTTAGCACACATACTGTGCTTCTTGGGGGCTAAAGAACCTCCCTGTCTCTTTAAAATGGGGCAGTCGATCAGTCTTCTTTACCATGAAAATGCCAGGGTTCAAGGATGTAGTGAGCTGAGCAGGGCAGGAATATTTATTTTGCTAGCACAGGGCATACCTTCTTACTTCTCTCTCCAAAAGCACAAGTCCTAGGAGAGAGGAAAGTGGTAGCCAAGATTTAGTGGGCATCCAAGTATCAGCAGGCACCCGGAAACAGGAGCAAGTGCCCCAGGGAGATGCAGACCAGGAGCCTCAGAATGTTCCACTGCTTCCTATGGGCTGGGGCACCTGTCAAGGAGACATACCTGCTTCCTCTCGGCACGACCTCTAGGAATAGAAGGAATGTCTCTGTTCCCTGGGAAAAGCCTGCCATAGACTTCAAGGGCTCTCAGACAGAGCACAGGCCAGAGACCCACACCCCCGCCCCATTCTATCACAGCAAAAACATCTTTTGTCTATTCGGACCTGATAGTGGATCAGCAAACATGAAGACACCACAGGAAAGCGGCCATGGGGGCTGAGTCCTGTGCTCTTGGGTGCTTTTGGAAATGTATTGCCGCAGAGGAGGTTTAGACAAGAGGAGCGGAAAGACGGGAAAGAATATGGGAAGCTGACTGCCTGAGAACAGGAGGCAGCTGAGTTTGGTAGAAGAGCGCAGGCACAAGGGTGGAGCAGACCTTAACCTCCTAATCTTGGGAACGTGACTTACATTCTCTAAACCTGAGTTTCCTTCATGTATAAACAGAGATAATAAGGGTTCCTACAGGGTAGAGTTATTTGGGTTACTTTGGTGATCAATGAAAGCGTGTATGTAAAGTATCATGGCTGTCCCTGGCACTGAGTAGGTGCTCAGTAAATAATAGATGTTACTTTAACAATAATAATTAATAATTACTGGCTGGAAAGCAACAGCATGTGGAGGGAGGCCATCTGGGCCTGGGCTCAGTGGCCTTGACTGCATTAAAGGAAAGCGAGGGTCCAGTCGCCTGCCAGGAGGCGGCTCCGCGGCTGATGCATCCTCACCCCCCACATAGAAGTCTCTCCAGCAGGACTTCTGCCTGTGTCCGAACTTGGTCCTGGCACCTTTCCAGAGGCTCAATTCAAGAGAACATTAAAGCAATGATATAGCTCCTATTATACACCAGCCCTTAGATCAAGGAAGAAAAATGGTCCTGTGGGTCTGAACCTAAAAGTATTTCAGAAAATCCCTATCATTAGGCGCTCAGAGATCCTGCCATAAAAACAAACAGACAGATCTCTGGCCAATACACCAAACGATTAACGTGGCGATGGACCACTCTGACGTCATGCAGCAAAGTGGCCCACAGCCCGGCCTCTCGAGTCCAGGGCCTGATCAGGCTCCGTCTCCAGCTGACTGTGGGGCCTGAAGAGGAATTCGGGAGAGAAGAGAATTCGAGGCTCAAGCTCGAAGAGGCCTGATGAGTTACTAGCATAAGACATGGGTTCAGAAAAGTGATAGGTTTGCTTGCCATCGTTGCTATCCATTACTGTTGTGTCCCACTTGGAGAATGTTGACATATAAGCAAACCTCTACAAACAAACCCAATTTGCAGCTCCTGAAAAAAAGAAAACAGGAGAACATCAAAGGGGAGCCAGCCACCAGAGTAGCCAGGTGTTACTCCTCATTCTTTGCAGAAAGTGTAATTCCAGACCAATGATGACACTGTGGTATGAAAGGCCGGGGGGGGGGGCTGTGGTTTGTAAGAACCTGGCTGAGCACCCCTACACACGCGCATGCACACACATACACACACACAATGTGGCGAGTGCTGCCTGGCAGGTATCACATCTAGAGATAATACCCCCAAATCCACCTGCCACCCCGACTCTCCCTGCACTGAGGACCCCAGCGAGGAGGCTCCTAGTGCCACAGACCAAGTGCTGTCGGAGTCCAGCCCAGCCGATGGGCCCTCCCTGGCCCTGCCCGGCCCCTCGGCCCCGGGGGACAGTGTGCCCTGCTCCTAGATGGCCCACTGCCATGCCAGAAAGCACACGACACAAGACCAAGTACATTTTAATACTGAAGAGAGCAGAACACCTCCAAATCCAAATTCCACCACTGCACTTGCTGAAGCAGACCCCAGCCAGGTCCTGGAATGCCTCTCGGCTGTATCCAGTGCTTTGTGATAATAACACTAATGGATTATAGTGGATTTTGAACTGTATTTTCAATTACCCAAAATGCTCACTTACAGCGTGCCTGCGCTTCTTACACATCTGGGGAGTGTCGCTGTGCTTGGTTAATTTAACATGGAGCATTAAACGGAGCCCGTTGGCAACGGTCCCCTGCAGGACCACCCATTAGGCTGCTGGCTACAGCTGTCCTCCGCCACCCAGCCACTTGTTCGGAGTGGGCCACTCCCCCTGTGCCCACCTCCCCTCCAAACTGTCCCCCAAGTGCCGCCAGTAATTTTTCCGCATCACTGAGGAGCTGATGGCTTGTTTGTGCCACACTACTGGGGCTTTCGGCTTCCATTTTCATTTAGTCCTGATCTTCTAGGGCAACTAGACAGGAAGGGGAGGTATGTTTTTCAAGAGTGCAGCTTGGGACGCCCCTCCAATTCCAAGGTGAAGCGATGGGACAGCCCCCCGGAAGTGGGAGCAGACTGGCAGGGGCATGGGATCACCATTTCTTCATTCCCTGGAGGATGAGGGGGTGCAAACCCCAGGCTGTGATTGTTATCTCAGCTGTAGGAGAGAGAGGAGGACCTTGCTGGCACCTGGATCCACTGGCCTCACCATTTCACAGCAGCCAGCATGGGTCACTGGGGACCTGCCCCCTCTTTTCCACCTACATGTTATTCCAGCCATAAATCCAAGTGACAAGTCTGAACTTTCCTCAATTGACATGTTTACAAGGGAAGTCCACATTTGACAGGAAAATTAAGCCTATCAATCACTTAACGAGCTCGTTAATGAATGGTTCTCTGATCTCCTCTGGTAGCTGGGCTTATTGATTATGGAGTGGCAGGCCTGGCCCTTACCCCTTTCCCCCTCCAGTCTCACCCAGCTCCCCGCTGGCCCTGCCTTCTGCCAGATGCGGCTGCCCTCTGACCTCCCTCCACCACCCCCAGGCCCCTCTTCTCCCTGAAGCTGGCAGAGGGTTCTGGTTCAGGGTTTATCGGGAGGTCAGACCCCCTCCTGGCTCTGTTCTCTGACAGAACAAAAGGAACAGATGCGGGCTTGGCCTCCAAGCCCCCACCCGGCATATGGAAGCTATCTCCTCTATCCCAGTAATTACCCAGGGGCTGCCTTGCTCAATGGCTTTGGTTTTTATTGCACAGAAACCAACCTATTCCCCAACATAAAACACTTTAACAGTGTCTCCCACCGGGGTTTCTGGGAGAGGTCCTGTCAGGTATGAAATGTGCAGACCCTCTGACAGGCCACAGGAGTGAGGCCTTCACAATTAAAAAAAGGGGGACAAGCAGGGGGAGGTGGGATGCAGGGTGGGAGGGGTAGGCTTGCTGGTGGCAAAAAGGAGTCAGAGTCCCCTTGTGTTTGGGGACTCATGAGGAACTTTCTGGAGTGACCGGCAGTGGCCTTAGGAAGGCCAGGTGGAAGAGTTGGGATTGGTTGAAAACACAACCGATCTCATCCTCTTCCCAACACACAGGGCTTAAAGTTCAACTTAAAGACATCTAACATTTGTTACGTGACTGTTTTGTGTAAGAATAAAAATACCAATCGTGAAGAGGTCTAAACTTAGTATATGTTCGATTCACATAAACCATGTAGTTCTGTTCCTGATGGAAAATCTGGGATCACATCTACAGCCTTGCTGAATGGAGTAAACTTGGACTTATGAGCTGAGCAGCATAATGAAGGAAGAAATGAGCCATTGGCTGGAAAGGGATGGATCTTAAACCCAACAAACTTGTAAGCTCCTGCCTCAAGGAAGTGAGGTAACAGACACCTTCCTGGGTTTGCTCTGTGAGACTGGCACTCTGCCCCTCAGAAGAGGTAGGGAGCCTTCGTGACCGGAGAAGAGTGTATTAGCTTCCTAGGGCTGCAACAACAAAGGACCACAGATCACATGGTTTGAAGCACCAGCTTGTAAAATACACAATTCTAGAGGCTAGCAGTCCAGATTCAGGGTGTTCACACAGGCATGCTTCCTCTGAAGTCTCTAGGGAAACGTTCTTCCTTGTCTTTTCTGGCTTCTGGGGGCTCCCAGCAAGCCTTCGTGTGTCTTGGCTTATAGCTGCATCCCTTTATCTCTGCACCATCTTCACATGGCCACCTGCCCTGTGTGTCCTGATGTCCTCTCATCTTCTTATAAGGACAGCAGCCATTGGATTTAGGGGCCACTCTAATCCGGTATGACCTCATCTTAACTGATTATACCTGGAAAGACCCTATCTCCAAATAAGGATATATTCTGAAGTTCAAAGTGGACACAAATGTTCAGGGGAACACTAACTCAAAAGAAAAAAAGAAAGAAAGGGAGGAAGGAAGGAAGAAAAGTTGACACTACTCAATCCAGATTAAAGAGGGCAAAGCAGCAGAGAGGGAGTGGCTGCAGGCATCGGGGTGAAACACCTCCGGACCTCACGTGAGCTGGAGAAATGGAAGCCGGGAGCCCTTCCAAGGAGCAAGAGGGAAGAGCACAGTGGGAGGGACAGGGCTGAGGGAGGCCAGAGAAGAACTGTACTAAGGTAAATTGCAAACACTAAAAAAGATGGCAATTTAAGTGTTTAAAATGTGCTCTGGGTAATTCCAAACAAATTTTAAAGCCATTTTCAGACCATAAGATCCTCTGGCCTAAATCATGGGCTCCCAGGCAGGCCCTGGTGCTCAGGTCGCAGAACCTCCCCCAGATGGAGGCTGGCAGGTTTGGGAGTCTCTAGCTCATCTGGCAAATGAGCGATGATTCTTCGCAGTTGATTGGAGAGGGGCCCTTCTCGATGGCTCCAGGGCACCTGCTCTGCTTCCAGCCCCACTTGCTGGGACTTTGCCCCCTTCCTCTGGGGCTCGTTCCCAGAAGGGGGGCTCAGTCATGGGAAACACAAAAGCAGCAAGCCTCGCTATGATGTGTCCAACCTTGTTAGCCAAAGTCCACTTCTTTGGGTCTGTCCCTTCCAATCTCCTTCTGGCCAAGAGAGCAAAGACCTCTGTGAAGACTCTAGATACAGTGTGGCTGGAGTGGTGCCACCCCTTCAATATGCCAGTGCTAAGCACCTAGATCATGGCACATTGCAAACCTCATGGACTCATGCTTTTAAGCGCCACTTCAGTCGGCAAATACCTGTTGTGCAGGAGAATATGAAAAGGCAGAAGGAGCAAGCCTGGCTCATACCAGAGCTTGAGAAAAAATGTACACAACACCCGAGAAGCTGGTCTGAATCAAGAAATGTACTATTTTATAAGTTCCTATGTAATAAAAAGAACTCTTGGGGGTCAAGAGAAAGAGCATAGTTTTGGCATCAGACAGATCCAGTTTCTTCTCCTGTCTCTGCCTGCCACTTGCTAGCTGCTGAAACCTGGGCTTCTATTTTACATATCTGAGGCTTAATGTCCTTCTCAGGAAAGTACAAACTGTAACAAATGGGGTATGTAAGGTACTGGCCGGAGG
>JAVSCE010011797.1:0-182500 GCA_032199065.1 Smutsia gigantea | reverse complement strand
AGGAATGATTTCATGTTTCTGTGGGTAGATGAAGAATTTCTGTAGCCCTCTCCTAACATAGGGAAAATAAGGGTGGGTAGGTACAAAGACTGGAATGGGAAAGGCAGGGTGACTTGGGCTCGCCCCACCTCTTGTGGCCCCCTGCAAAATGCCTCTGTCCTGAGCCCCAGTCCCTCAGATCCTCTTTGCTAATTGTCTGATTGATGCTGCTGGAGGGTTGAGGAGTTACATGTACATGTCCTACCTCTTCCAAGGGCCTTATGCAGACAACATTTTAATGCAAAAGTGTAATTTTAATAGCAGGGATTTTAAACCACATCAAAGGCCTTTCTTTGCAGGGAGATATTTTTCTTGGGCATGATGGTAGATTATGTTTGGGGCCCTGATTCTGCCTCCTTTTACCATACGGTGTAACTATGCAGCGCCCTCCCCTTTGGAAGCAGGTCCTATTTCCCAGCCTCTTCACTTCAGATTGGTCATGTGATTTGCTTTGGCCAATAAACCTTGAGTATTTCCACTTGTGCTCTTCTGGCATTACCATGAAAGGAACATGTCCACGCTAGTCCACTGTCCCAGGAGGAGGATGAGAGACACATGGAGCAGAGCCAAGTCAGCCCACAAAAGCCCAACTTAGGTCCACCAGGCCCCAGTCAGCTCCAGTTGACCTGCAGAGTCATGAGATTAAATGACTGTTACTCTAAGCCACTGTGTTTGGGGTAGCTGTTACTCAGTGTTTCCGTGGCATTGACTGACTGATGCGGGAGCCTTCTGGTATCCCTCAAAACACACTCCAAAGGTGGAGTTCACTTTCCTACAAATGGAATCAGCCTGAAAGAGCCCACTCCCCGGGTAGAGTCTTGCAGTGGGAAGACACAAAGACAGCACACAGGTCCTGAGCATCCAGGGAACCAGTGCAGGGCGACTGTAAGAAAGGCAACTTCTCCCTCTTTATTTTTTCCTATGACCACCTCACCCATGATTCACAGGTAGCCAAGATCTGGGAATTTTATGTGTCCCTGCATCCCTACCCCCATCAACATGCATACCTCCAGAATCCAGTGCAAAACTGAAGCCGGGCAGAGTCATCCTTCGCTCACCATGTTAGCTACACCCCTGAGCCTGTACCCAGTGCTCTGATCTTTCACCACTTGGTCCTGTTGCACCAGACCACACCTGCCTGTCGCTCACACTATCCACGCTGAGACAGAGACAGGAGTCGGGCCCAGGAAAAAGCAGCTCCAGTTACAAAATCAAATGCTGACCTGAGGGAATCCTCTGGCCATTACTCCCTTTGGGGAGGTGTTGCAGAGGAGGAAGGGGCAGAAATTCACCTGAGCAGCCAGCCCTGTGAATGGCCCACATCGGGCTCCCTACAGAAGTGGCAGGTGCCCAGGAGCCCAGGCCCCCGCGGCCCCCCTCCCACCTGCGGCTGGTGATCCGTGGGTCTTCCTTTTGGGGAGGAGGCATGCAGATCAGAGGTTGGTGGGCTGATTCCCGAAGCAGCACAGCACAGGCCTCCATGCCCGGGGTGCCAGCCTTGTCCTCCAGGATCAGTGCTCTGAGGGGCGCCTCTGGGCTCCAAGCCTCTTCCTGAACACTTGGGCCCAGACACACATTCCAGGGACACCAGAGACAGTAACCCTCATCCTCTCTGCTCTTTTAAATGAACACTTTTCTTGTCAGTGGCCAAGGACGGATGAGACAGGCAGGAGAGGTCAATGATACAATAGCAAAACCACTCCTATGGAAACCAGACTCCTGTTCTCACTGAATTTTGGAGCAAAGGGCAAGCCAGAGAGCAGAGAGCAGAAGGATGCACTGGAGGGGACATCAGAGGGATGGAACAGTCTCCCCCACACACCCACATTCCAGTTTTTGCTCTTTCTTTGAGCTCTCTCTAGACCAGGATCCTTCAGCTGTTGGGGCTCCTTGTTTGACAGGCCCCAAAGAGCACTACAGCTCCCCCAAGAACTCCTTAACGACTTGCAGCCATGGCATCATTCCAATCCTGACTGAAAAAGGTAGAGGTCCTTCATGAGAAAACAGTGTTTGGTTCAGAGGGGATACGGTGAATCAGCCTAAAGATCGGCCAGACAGTATTTTAGCTAGGGTCCTACCCCGCAGACATGATGTTCCATGGAACAGAGACTTGGTGGTGAATGGTCAGCATTCCCAAACACCGCTTCCGTCTGTCTCATGGGAAAGTGTCAACTCATCTTCAACCGAGTATGATTTTTTTCTTTCTGTGTGTTCCAGGAGACAGGCAGCTTCAGAGGACTCAACTAAATGAAGCATTGTTTTTCCAAAAAAGTAGATGAGTATTTAAATGGTTTACAAGAGATGTGGTTTGCTTTACACAAGAGAATTCCTAACAAGTACATAATAAAATTTCATAAACCAAACCACGCAAATGATGACCCATGTGTGAAACCCAGCCCACCGTGAGCTTTTGTATGGCCTGCGAGCTAAAAATAATTTTCACATTTTTCAGTGGTTAAAACAAATCAAAAGATGGTATTTTGTGACACATGAAAATCATACACGGGTTCACTGGAACACAGCAATGCTAATTCATTTTTGTATCATCTATGGCTGCTTTTGCACTGCCATGCAGAACTGAACAGTTGTGACAGACACTGTATGTCCCAGAAAGCCTAAAATATTTGCTATCAGGACATTTACAGAAAATGTTTGCTGACCCTTCCTCTAGATACACTATAGGAGTTGCCTGCTTAGCAGGATATGAATACTATGAATATTCCTTCTCTGGAGTGAATAACTCTAGTTCATTTTGGTTCCAAAGTTCTTTTAAAATAAGGTGCCCCTGTGTATGTGACTCACTTCCCACCCACAGTGACTGCATGGAATTTGCCTCCACCTTATTGGGAAAGCAACTTGGGGGGGACAAAACCACCCATGTCCAGAATATCTTAGCAGTAAACCATCTTAGCAGTAAGATCATCATTGCTTTGCAGGCAGGGAGTGGAGAGGGTGTTCCCAGATGGTAATTCACAAGGAATACAGTTGTTCAGTGAATACCCATGCCTGCCTCCTCGAATGGCAGGACAAGGAGCGGTCTGCAAGATTCTTTCTTGGAAATTCAGCATGGAAGAGCGGAAAGGACATCGGCTTGGAAGGCAGGCACATCTGTGTCAAATGCCACCATTAGTGCTCGCTGTGTGGCAATAAGCTATGTAATCTTTCTGAGTTCCAGGTTGCTTGTCTGTAAAATGAAGGTGATACCGTCTCAGAACTGTCATGCTGATGTCGCACGTAAATGAAGCTCCCTGCTTGGTAAATGTGTCATGGTGGCTTCACCCTCTGAGACATGGGAAGTTGCTTAAGATGGGCTCTGGGACAGACAGAATGGTGCTCTGCCACTTACTAGTTTTGGGGTTCAGTGAAACAGTGGTTCAATAATGTCAGTTGTGCTGACCTTTCCCTGGGGCCGCCAACATGATGCTTCAACAAAATGCTTCAGTCTGGTTGGCAGGAGAGGAGATGTCCCTCCCCAGGAACATCAACACGACCTCTTCCTTGCTCCAAGGGACACCACCACACCTGGCCACCAACACTTAGGGTCTCCTCCTGGAGGTCAGAGGACACTCACAGGCCCTTCTGGGACCCTTGGATTTGAAGAACAAGATCTAGGCCACTGGGCAGCTGGAGCTGCACTGGTTCTTAAACTCACCTCCTGCCTACCTGTGACCCTACCCAAGAGCGAATCAGACTATTGTGGCCCCTATGCCATCAAGATCAGCTTGAATTACCTGCACACCTGTCAGTCTCCTGAACATTTGCTCAAGCTCTGCCCGCTCCCACTTCTGCACTTGAGACAAACACCACGCACCTTTCTCCTCCCAGCTCAAACCGGTACCCGGGAAACTCCTTCCTCTCTCAGAGGTCTCCCCTCTCCCGACGTTGTGCAGACTTGGATCATGTAGTGGTTTTCACATGCCATCATTCCGTGTCCTTTCCTCTGCTCCATGCATCCTGAGGGCAGGGCCGATTTGATCTTTCTTAGCATCCTCAGCCCCTGCCACATGCTTGCCTCACAGTAGTAAGGCGGCACCAAACATTTGATGCCTAAATGAAGAAATGAATGAACAGAACAGACGCTGGCAAGCAACTGGGAAGGGTATGGGACAGTTCTTTAAATTCAGTGTGGCTCATATTTCCCTTGGGGGCCACAGCAGGGACCGATGTGGTTTTAGGGTGTTTTCCTTGATCCCACACTCCCTCCAGGCGGGGTGCTCGCTGTTTGGGCTGTTCCTCAGTCCCCACTCGGCTGCTCAAGTCACTCGGGGCTACTGTGCCTCCAGCTCAGACCTGGAGAGTTCCTGCATAATGTGCTCATGTAAATGATCCGTCATCTTGACCAGCAAGGTTAAAGCAAGGTACCCATTAAAGGAAGAATATGAAGAGCTGCAGAGCAGCATGGAAGAGTTCAAGTACAGTGCTTTATAGGAAAGGTCAAGTTCACCTTGTGTGTTGGGCACTGGGCTAACAGTCACCGATTAAAGGAGACAATGCCATCCATTTTGCTGGCTTTCAAACCCCCGGTAGGCTCCCCACTCCCCACCCTGCTCGATCAGAAGGACGGTCCTGACTCCCGAGAACACACACTCTTCCAATTTCTTCCCTGGCCACAGAGCACACACTGAGTTAAGGGCTCCTGTGTTTCTGCTCAGTGCTTCCTTAGTAACTAGGTTCATTTTCAGGAAACTGCCTGTGTCCACCTGATACGATCTTTTCTTACAATTCTTATTTTGAAGGTAACTTTAAAAAAAAAGAAAAAAGGGACATGGTTGCAATCTGCGGCTGGGCCAGAAGGGGGAGGTTGAATGAAGTGGATTCCAGAGAGTCTGTAAAAAAAAAAATTTATGGGGGTGTAGGGATGGAGGGAGGGGGAGGGGAGAGGGGTAGTTGGAAACGCAGAGAGGAAGAGAAGGCGGGGTACTGAACTCAAAATAATGATAATAAAATAATAATTACATCCATTATTTTCATGTGCTCGATGCTTTACATATGCAGACACATCTAATTCTCACATCAGCCCTAGGAGGTACGCATTAATATCGCCATTTTTCAGATGAGGAAATCAAAATGCCAAAAAAAGAAACCCTTCAAACTTCCAATTTGTACACTAATTTTAAGGCAGTTGGATGGCTGGGGCCATAAGCAAGTCATTTTCTAAGTAAATACTGGTGGTTTTTCTTTTTTTCTTTTTTTAATTTTTAATGTTCACTCTTCCAGACCCCAGGTCAGTAACTGAATATGTGGGAAGTCTTTTAAAATACTAATGAGAGCATTTGAAATAGCACAGCTGAAAACCACTACTTTTCACACTGGGCTTCATTCAGAGTTCAAGGTTGTATGTGTTTCTCCCACACAAATTCAACAGAACAAGAAACCACAAGAACTGAGTGTTTTCCAAGTCTGAACAGGGAAATGTGAACTTCAAGAAAAAAAAAGCATGAGGAGAAATTTATTTGAAATGACTTCTTTAAAAAACTTTGCAGCTCAGCTTCCTGGCTTCAAGGCCCTTGAATCAGTACTAGACATTTAACATATACCAAACCAATAGTGGCATTCCATAAATATTCAACAATATGAATATTGTGGCCAATTTCCTCATGGGTCTAATACTGGTTGGAATTTTCCAGATGAATCACTTCTGTCCTATCCAAAGTCCATACCACGACCAGCGCCCTCTTGCTCTCTCCATAAACTCCACCAGGGTTGCCCGCCAAGTTAAAGTTTTGCAGAATGTACTAAATTATAGTCATTTTTCTGTCCAGTGCATCTCTTCAACCAGACTACCTGGTCCCCTAAGTGTGTCCTACGGAGATGGCCACATAGGAAGGATTTATTATGTGTTGCTGAAGAAATAAATAAATGAACTTCAGCAGACTATATATATCTCTACATGTAGGTTTTCTTTCAGTATGAGGCTTGGGGGTTTGGGATGAAGTAGCGGGGAGATAGGGTTTTTCGTTGTTGGGTTTTTTTTTAATCTTTTTATCCCCCATTATATTTCAATTGAATTTGTGAAGAAGCTCAGAGTTTTCTTTTCCCAACATGAATCACTGAGGATCTAACAAATTAATCACCCATCCATCCTGCCCTCCTGAGTGAGGTCATGGGAGAACGGATGGGCTCAGCCGACCTCTTCAGGACAGTAGTGTCACAGTCCCCATGTAAGAACTTGAGTTCAATGCCAAAATTGCCAGTTTAGGTTAGACTCAGACTTAAACGTATCTTATTATACAGAGAGGCACACAAATGCAATATGTCATCTTTAATGGTTCAGAACAAAGCCTAAAAAAATAGTGTCCTAGCACAGATGAATGTTACAACCTTTGATATATGGCTTTCATTATTAGCAATAATTTCTGTAACTGCATCCAAATTCAGGAAGACACCCGATGAATATTAATTTTATTTTTGATTTATTTCCTGCTCCCGGTGGCTCCCTCTAGGGCAGAACTGCATTCCCAGCATCCCTTTTGCCCTGAGATCCAACACCCTCCAGCATGAAAATCTCATGATCCTGGAGACAGCCTGGTTCCAGGAATACTGCCTTTGGGTTTTGCTATTCTGCTGGCAAATGAGGATTTTTTTTTTCCCCATTGCATTTTCTTACCTCTTTACATTTTACAGAGTTTCCCCCTCACACACCCTTTGTCATTATATTAAAATCTAATTGCAAGAGAACTCTCTTCACCTAAGTCATCAACAAAGCCCAATTATTTCTAATGCATGCAGAAGGGGGAAAAAGTGCCAAACAATAAAAAGGCATGCAGTAACCCAAGCCTTTTTCACAGTCAGACTTCATGTTCACATGTGAATTTATGCCAGTTTTGACATTAGCCGAAAAAATTAACAGTTCTCAAAAATGAAACTCTCACAAAAGGGGTTTTGTGTTTCAAGCAGAATAAATTATAGTGTGATGTTATTAAAACACTTAGTTGTTAAGTTGCCAAGAAAATCCAGTATATTCACACAGACTCGAGGACCTGCTCCATGCAAAGTAATTAAATTAGATTTATGGGCTGCATCACATCAGAGTGTCTGATAGTTCATTTTTCCTTTCTTCATATTTTGCCCTGCTTTATTAGAGCATGTGACAGATGGTAAAAATAGGGTGAAGTTTCTTGGCCCTGTGCTAAATCCCCTTTCGGTAGTATATCTCTCTTCTGTCACCTCTCCCCAGTGATGATAAATTAACCTCTCTCTTTGTGTCCCAAGTGTGGCAATAGGCTCTCTCTGACACAGCACTATCACTTTATCTTAATCTGTGCTGTTTCGAGGAGAGAGGGAGATGATGCAATCGCCACCATGAGTTTAAAGAAAAGATTTATTGTGTCAGAAAAAGGGAGGATGATTAATAAAATATGCATCATTATATTTTTCATTTTGTCTCATTTGTCGCCTTGTCCTCATCGGAGGCAAGGAGTTCTCCAGGGTGGGCCGTCCCTCTGGACAGCCTTTCACCTCGGGCTCCGCTGGTAGTGCAGCGCCTGGGAGCTGGCAGGTGGAGGGTGGCCAGTCCTCGTGCCCCAGCTCCTGTCAGGCCTCCCTGAAGGTTCATCTCTCTGGTGACCTTCCAAAGGGCAACCACCTCCCTGGGTCTGCTTGGTATGAGGCACCCCTTTGGAAGGGAATGGAATGGAAGTCTCGGGGCGTTATTTGAGGTGGATCAAGTCAACACATGTCCTGAGACTAAAGGGAGTTGGGAGCAGCCGGTCCCTAGGTGAAGCTATGCCATTTATGATGATTTTTCAGGAAGCGGCTTATTACTATTATTTCCCTTCCTTACAGTAATGCTATATTCTCCATAAGCTACTCCTTGGCTCTGAATCGCTCATGTCTGGGAACTGGCTTCATTCATTCATCTCAAGCATTGATTAGCATGGCTCCATGACAGGTCCTGTGTCAGACCCCAGATGGATGAGGAGGCGAATGGAGATGGGCCTCTCCCTGCACCAATGGGCAGCAGTCAGCCAAACGCAGGGCACATTGCTCCCTCCTGAGTCCTCCCAGCACAGAGGGTGCCAGGGGAGGGATCCTGGGCCCCCCTAAAGGAAGGTTCCAAATCAAGGGAAGCAGATTCATTACAGATAAGATGAGCATAATTAAAGGCATAATGGGAAAGTATCATTTCCAGTTGAAAGGAATCCTGGTATATGTCACCCCAAAAAGTGAATAATCCTTTCTATGAAGTGAGTGATCACAACTCAATTTCTCTGCTCTCTCTGGATTTTTCATTATTTGCTGAAAGTGAGGTAACCCTCTAGTAACAGCCAACTGAAATATTTTCACCTGGTTTTCTTCAAAGACTCTGGAAGAACCAAATGGCAGGAGGCCTGTCTTAGCTAATCTTACCTGGTGAGTCCATTCTTTTCCTCATAGGGCTGCTCCCCACCCCACCCAGGAAGGGTGCCAGCTGCCATGTTTTGCTTGCCCATGTAATATGTGATGCAGTCCATCACAGCTGATCAGACCAGGCCTGGAGCAACTGGATTCTGTCTTTCACAAGAATTTGGAATTGAGGCAACAGCCAGTTATTCCGGAAAAGGAACAAGAGGACTCAAAATGCTGGGAGCAGCTATAATCCGCCCCAAGAATAGACAAACAGAATCCCTGAGCAGATACATATGCTGAGAAGTGGAGAGGGCACAGTGAAACCTGCTGCAACCTGACAGGATGCAGGTTCCACGCACCTCCTGGGTCCTCAAGTCCCACGAGTCTACCTGGGATCCTTACAATGAATTCCATTTTTTTTTTTAATTTACAAGGTGGTTGAGCCCCAATGTAGGGAGTTTGGGCAACAGAAAAACAGACTCCAAGCCCTCTTGGATTGATGTTAAGTCTAAACAAGTGGGGATCCATACGATTAAATCATCATAGTTTTAGAGGGAACTCACTCACAAGTTAAGCTAACAATGAAATGGGATGGACTGCCAAGCAATGAGCTCTCCATTATTCAAACAAAAGCTGAATTTCAATGCCCCATAAAGGAAGTCTTGTGTTCACCGGAAGATAAGACACTTGGGGCGTTTCTCTAATGTATTAGAAGAGGAAAAAAATATCAGTGCGTCAACAGGCAGAGAAAGAATGAAAATATAAAGGTACAGCATGTTTTGGACAAATGATCCTCTTTCTTAAGGAGAAAAAAAATTAAGGAAATGTAAAAAATCAGTTGGGAAATGTGGAGGCGTAAAATTATAACGGTAAAAATTCACCATAAAATATTTTTTGACCGAGTTCCAGTTGTGGTGAGCTGGACGCTTCCTCTCTCGGGTCCCAAGGAGACTCTCTCGAAACCTTAAAATAAATTCCCCTTTTCCCATAAAGTTGATCAAATTGTCTTCTGTCCTTTGTAAGCCAAAGAGTCTTAACACACCTGTATTTCTCTCAACTCCCTCCCACTGCGCTTCTGTTCCATACAGGCTAACTCCTCTTGCTGTCCCACCCCGGGCCCTGCCCATCTCAGTGCTGCATCCTCACATCACCCAGGTTGACCCTTCGCAGGAAATGCCTCCCTTTTCCCATGAGCTAGCCTGCTCCTAACGCTGGCATCTCCTCCATCATGGAAACGACTCCCGCCCTCACGCAGGAGTTTTCCCTTGAGTTTCTCCTTACTATCCAGGCCACAACATTTTAGCAATGGATTTTATTTTGGAATGTGTGTTATCTGCTCTGCTCCTTTTGTCTCCCCCAACATTATTTGAGCTCCTTGAAGGCAGCAGCATGGCTTTGGAGCCATAACTGTGTCCCTTTCAGTGTCAGCACCTGGTCTTCTGGGGCACCTTCCCCAGCTGGACCCCTGACTGTCTGGCCAGGCTGGGTAGGGAGGCCTAAAGGCTCCCCAGACTGAGTACAGCCTGAGTTCAGATTGAGCTGTAGTGTTTCCTTGTCTTGTCTTCCTCGCAAACACTGAGGAGTTTCTTCTCCACCATCTCGAACAAGGCCTATGATCTCACTTCCGGCCAGATGAGGGAGTAAAAACATTGCCGTGGGGTCTGGAAAAGGTGACGCCATCTCCAGGAGAACCAATATTGCTGCCAGAAGAAAGGAAGGCCAATGAGCACAGATACAGCACGATGGGTCTAAACCCCAAACTTTGGATGAACTAAGCATCATTTCAACTTCATTTTGGAAATCTAAATATATGGAATGCATTAGCTGATTTTATTTTTGGCAGCAGACTTAACCATTCTAATCATGTTTTGCTCCAGTGAATTTTAAAATTAGTTTGCATTTCCTTAAGCACACATCAGCTGGGTGAGGGCTAAGGGAGGGAGGGAAAAGAGGAAGGGATGCTAGGAGAAAGCCAGGTTAGGATTAAAACTTTCCTGGCAGATGCTCCATTAAGTGGATAATCCACATGCAGGTATAGGAAAGCTGATGAGAATTGAGTCCACAAATAAGCACCTGCCCACCTGCCTAAGATAATTATAAATAAGGTGCCAAGTTGGGGGGTGAGGGTCTACTTACTGTCTGTATGCCTTCTGGGAAAAAAGGAAAGTTTCAAAAACACAATTTCTGTGTGATGGTACATTTTCTCTACTTATTTGTAGAGTGGAGTAATCTACTCTTCTCTGTTAGTGTGGTAGTGATATTAGAAGACAGTAAGATCCTGGTTTCTTTTAAGGGTTCAGTGGACTTTGCAAGCATGATTTCTTTAGCCTCAGTCAGATCTGGGAGACAGGGATGAACCAGGGTCTGTATTTCTTAGGAGGCCGACATGCATCAAAAGTTTCCCAGAGTCCACACTCACCTTTGAGAATATCATGCCAGTAGCAGTTACCATCTGTGGGACCACCACTTTGTCCTAGGAAATTCATATATTATATTTGACATCTTCACCACAAGCGTGCAGCTTTGGTTAAATAGCCCTCATTTACAGATGAGGAAACTGAGACACAAAGAGGTTAAGTGAGTTGGATAGAGTCATACAGCCAGAAAGCAATCGAGCTGAGGCTGCATTCTATTGTTCTGTCCCCAGAGCCTGGACCCATTTGACTGTGCTGCCTCTCAATAAATAACCACCTCTGCTTTGGGATGGAGACTTTAAGAGTTCATTCTTCAAACCCCTTTTGCGTAGGGTGGAGATCAAAGAACATCACAGGTGGCACACCAACCCAGTGTTCCTGGGACTTCTGAGGCCGTCTTAGCCAAACTGCTCCCTGTCACCTAAGAGACTGTCCACCCCGTTCACAAGCTGCTTAGGCCTTGAGACCGAGAACAGCAGCCGGCATTGCTGGTAGCCAGTTTGGAGGGAAATGAGAAAATGTGCAAGCTAATACATTCTGGCCTTTGTCTCCACTAGAGTTTGCCTCTGCAGTCTTTGGGAATCTGTGGGCCAATTGTAGACAGAAGTTGTTGAAAGACTGAGAAAAAATAGTCACCAAGGAGTCTAGGTACAGTAAGGACAGAAGAAGCTATGAAGAAATTATGTGATTAAGCAAACACTAAATTAAGGACTGTTTAGAAGAAAAGATTTAGTAGTGTATCAGTTAGGATTCTCCCGAAAAACAGAGCCAAGGGGAGATATAAATATGTGTATGTGTGTGTCTGCAATATAGATAGAGATACATAGATAGATAGATAGATGTAGGTACAGATATGGATAATGTGGAGGCTGGCAAGTCCACAACCTGTAAGGCAAGCCAGAAGGCTGGAAACTCGGGCAAGAGTTGATGCTACAATCTTGAGGCAGAATGTCTCACAGAAACCCGTTTCAGGTCTTAAGGCCTTCACCTGATTGGATGAGGCCCACCCACATCATCAGCAGTATTCTCCTTTGCATAAAGTCAACTGATTGTAGGTATTAACCACATCTTCAAAATATCTCCCAGTAGCACTTGGATTAGCACCTGATTAAATCATTGGGTGCGGTAGCCTGGCCAAGCGAACACATAAAAGGTGCTGCCATGGTTAGGATTACTCTGATACTGCTATTTTCATTCTTTTGTGTTCTCTTCCAACTAATTATATGTATTTTACATAGCTATAAAAAAACCATATTACAAGAATATATTACCTTTATTACATATACAATACATGTTAATTATAGAAAAATTATATACATAAAAATTTGCCATTCTAATTCCTTCTGTAATTTGTAGATCCTTTTTCACGTTTATAGGCTATCTCCTCCATGGGATTATGGGCACCATAAGAACAGGGGACCATGTCCCATTCATCTTTTTATGCCTATCCCTAATTATGGTGTCTGGCACGTACTAAGTGTTCAATATATATTGCTTGAAAAGGTAGGCTTGGCTGCATAATACCAACATTTATTACTTAAAATAGCTACATAATAGTCAAAATAATACACTTGAATTCTCTTAGCTCATCACCTTTTATGAAGCATTTAGATTTTCAGGTGTTTTCTTCTTTTCCTACAATGAGCTTTACCGCTAAGAACTTCCTTGCACCCATTCATTTTTCTTTCATTTGAACGATTCAAGACAAGTTATTTGTCTGTGCTCTCCTTGGCCTTAAACAATCACACTGATCAGTGAAACTCCCAATTAATTTAGAGGAAGGTATGCATCAAAGCAATTATTGGAAAGATCCACTGAAATCAGAACATAATAATAACTAACAAACATGAAGCTCGTTACAAAACGACCCCAAACAAAATCGAGCTTTGTTAAGTGTGGCAGTTTCTCGGCTCCTATCTCTCAGTCCCACTATTGCCCTCTATGATTAGGGCTGAAAGTCTGCAAGCCACTTTTCCCAGGTTCCTTTGGCAGTTGGCTTCCTCTTAGGTTTGGCCAAACTGGCAGGAAAATCAAGATATGAGAGGAGGGAATGTCTTTGTTTCTGTCTCTCTCCATCTCACTTTCTCCACCCACTCTGCATTCTTCCCTTCCGTCCTCTGACAGTGTTTCTTCCATTATTCCAGCCTCTGAAGCTGTGGTCCACCCTCTCTGACCCACCTGATGTTCTGGAAACCCCACCACCTCCCTGTTGTCCTCCAGCCCTAATCTCTGAATTATTTTCATCCCTCCTTTTTTTCTTGATTTTCTGAGATTTTTTTGTTAGCTATGACCTGCATTAAATATCCTCTACTTGAAATATCTAGGTTGCTTTCTGTTTTCCCTGATTAGACCCTGGTGGATACAATAAAGACAGGATTCTTTATGAGGACCTGTTCACCTGGTTCTGCCCACTTTGGTCTCCAAAATCTTCACTTTGAGTCAATCCAGGTACATTCTTCCAACGTATCTCCGTATAACAGTATTGATGTTTTTTATTTTCTGTATTTTATGATGTGTTGGTATCTTAAAAAGACTGCCACTCCTGTGACTAGCCCTGAGAGCTAGCAAAGGGCTCCCCCAGAGCACATCTCTCAAATACAAATCAACCAGTCCCGACCACCTCTTTCTCTAACCGTCACACACAAGCCAATATTCCCCCTGCCCTAAGGCCTCCCAGGGCCAGGACCCAGACAACTAGAGACCACCCCTGCAGCCAAGGCCCACTGGAGTTATTCAAGCCAGTCAGTCCTAAACTGTCCACCCTGCCCTGCCCTGCTCTTCCCACAGAAACCCCAAATAAAGGCTCTGGCTTTCCCCTTGCCTCTCTCTTCTGCCTTCTGACAAAACCTGTTGCTCCTCCTGGGACCCTGTGTAGCCTTTCTGGGACCTTTGAGAATAATAACTTTCTTCCCTCAAACCTCGACCTCATTTCCTCCTGTGGCCACACCACTTTACCATGCCATCTCCAACATCTACGTTCTTAGGACAATAACAGTATCTCCAAAACTCTAGTCTTCATATTACTTGTATCCAGAAGGATTTTAATAGGTGCTCATTAAAAAAAGTTTTCAGAATAAATGAATTTGGAAAATGCTGAGTTGAAGTTCAACAAACGTCTTTACTGAAGGATTTCTCAAGGTCTTTAATATACTAATGGTGCATTTTTAACCTCTAAGAGTGTTTCCTCATTTTTTTAACTGAGTAGTCTTTATTCACACATTGCATAGTTGTGTGTATGTTTTATATCTATCTTCAGTATCATATGTACATATACAGGTATATACACACACATATATGTCACTTACATAAATATATATCTTAGAAAGTTTGCTGGCTGGGGAGAGACTGCTTCTCCCCAGGCTGGTCCATTCCTACAAACAGCGACAGACTCCCTGGAGCGTGTCATTCATATACTGATCAGCCGATCCTGAGATGGCGGCCAGTCCTTACATCACTATGTCATTCCAAGGACTTCCTACATTCCAAGCTTTGTTCTCATCTGCTCCAAGCACAGATTCATAGAAATGCTTATATCTCTAGCAATACTTTAACAAGTTCATTTACTGTCTTCATGAAGATGTTTAAAATATTGTTATACTGACTGAACTCACCCTCTGCAGTAAAAACCAAGTGCTATGCAGAGTACCAAACACACTGATGTGTAACTTACTGTGAAGGTTGTAGGGCTATCCGATTTCAGCTTCTCCTCTTTCCCTAGAGATCACCTGTAACCATTTAAGGTGGTGGTGGTGGTCCAGGCATCGCTGTCTCTGGTCCTACCCCTGGCTGCAGGCTAGAGTGTCAGCCTCTTCTCTGAAAACCCCTGTAATAAATCTCAGACTTGACTTACTCGCTGGGAACAGGCCAGTCTTTAAGTATGGAAGAGTTATCGTTCTTTTTCTTTCTTTCTTCAGGAGACTAAAAAGGGGGTTACTGTATGTATATAAGCAGAACCTCAAAAGGAAGTTCATAGAAACCCGAGGAGCAGAACAGTAGCTCCGCAGGCTTTACAGGAGCTGGAACTAAAAAGATATCTTGAACTAAATGCCACTCCCCTTTCTCCCTCCCTCCTTCCTCATGCTGGATCTGCTGCTTCCTGAGGTCCCTTTCCTTCCTCTCTCCCTGGTCTGGGCTATTTAACCTCAGTGTGCACATGACTGGTGGTGGCTCTCCAGCTTCAACTTGGCATAACTTCCATTGGCTATTCCCTGTTGCCCAGTCACTCAGTGTTACTGTCTCTTGATTTCTGTGGGTGGTTTCACTTCCCCCTGGGCTCAGCAAAATGCTGACTATGAGCTGTGTGATAATAAAACTCTTTTGCTAAATCCTGAGGGCTGCGTTTTCTCTCTGAGCAAAAGTTTCTGAACACTGGGTTATTAGAGGAGAGTTTTAACGTCATTTTAGCCAGAATGGATTTTGTCCTACCTTCCTCACTGAAGTTGGCTTAAAGTCCCAACCTAAAATGGCCCCTCATTGACATTACCTGCTCCCCTCTCCATCTCTTCCCCAATTTCAGCTTCTCTAAGGCTCATTCTCTCTCTTTGGCCCGCCTACCCTGGCCTTCCTTCCTTCTATTCTGTTTGTATATCTACATAGGCTGCTCCCTTGACTGAGAACTCTCATACTCCCTTTCTGTCTGGTTAGTCCCACTCATCCTTGAGATCTCAACTCAGTTGTCCCTTCCTTGGGGAAGAACTCTCTGACCTCCCTGATCAGGTAAAACCCCACCCACGGCCATCACAGGCTCTCATAGCATTACATTCAGTTTTGAAATTTGTTGGAGTGGTTTACTTTACAAATGCCTTTCTCCCTCATTAGTAATCACAAGGGTCCACAGACCATGTCTGCTTTTGTTCATGGTGTATCCTCAGCTTCCAGCACCTGGTGTTCTCTTAACAAATATTTGGCTTAATCCATTCTGCTCTTCAGCAATTGTATTGTTCATTTCTAAGCTCTCTAACTGGTCTTTTGTGTGTTTTTTTTTAAGCCCTTGTTTCATAATCTCCTGTTCTTGTTTCATGGATATAATATCCTCTTTTTATCTCCCTAAGTACATTAAATACAGTTGTTTTAAAGGCCTGTGCTAATTGCTTTATTATCTATGTTTCCTTTTGTGTAAAAACTTGTTTTATCATCTTTCTTGTATTTTAATGGCTTTCCTCAAGTGTTTGGTGATTTTTCACTGAGTGTTACTCTTCTGTGGCAGAGTTTCTCACTTGTAGCAAGTAGTGGCTCCCTTCTGCAATCTTAGGGAGGGGTCACTACTTAACCACCTCATGCTCTAAATTCTATAATGTTTCCCGCTCACATATTTTACCTCAATTTCTCTTCTAAAGAACTCCAGGTGGTAGACAGAATATGTATTATGGTTATACATGTTTTACAAAGAAATTAAAATTCTAAGAAACTGTCTCTTCCAAAATCAAATAGTTTATGAAATATCAGGACCAAACTCATACCTGACCACCTGATTACATCTCCTTCTGCACATTTCTGAGTCCATGTGGTAGACTGCATGGCCTCCAGGATACTGGATCCACATCTCAGTACCTTGGCCCTCCTACACCCAGAGGCAAGAGAGCATTTCTCTCTCCTACCTTCAGTGTTTGAAATCCTCAAGAAAGGACTCACGTTGGTCCAGCATTTGTTACATGCCCACCTCCTGGACCAACTACTATACTCACAGAGACATTATCACTGGCCTGATCTTGGTTATATATAGACCCACCCCCATGGCTGGAGGGCAGTCTAATTGTCAGTCCACCACCAAAATCAAAAGAGAGTGATATTTTCCCCTAGTTACATGGACCATCTAGTAGGCTTTGTGTTGGACAGCTGTCTGGTAAGTAAGTTTTGCACACATAGGAACATTAGTTACCAAATGGGTCCAGAGATGTAATAGTATGTTATTAAAACCAGTCATGCTTCAGCCTAGTGTAGTGGACAACAGTGGGACTTAGGTGTCAGATGGACACCAAGTTCAAATTCCAGTTCAATATGACCTTAGACAATATGCTTAACAAGAATACAAGAGTATTTGTTATCTCTTGAGTAACGCATTTACCTTCGTGGATAATAAGCACTCAACAGTAGCAACCATATATCCCCTGAGAGCTGTACTGTTACTTTCCTAACTATCCAGAAAACAGCAATTCCCAGTCAGAGTTTTACAACATCCCCAGGGATATCTTTGGTTATTCCAAAATTTTTTATGAAAGTCTCAAAAATTTTTAAATAAAAGTTAGTTTAGTTCCTTTCCCTTAAAAAAGTAATTCTAGGGACTCTCTTGTCCCCTCCTGGTGTAAGCCAGGAGCTCTGTCCTTTCACTTTATCTCTAAATAAAAGCCTGTACCTTGCTCTCCTGAAAAAAAAAAAAGTAATTCTATTCACGCAGCGCTACAAGAGAAGAAAAGCATGAAAACAAAAAAATCAGAATTTCAAAAACAATAGGGTTGGTATAGGCTGCATTGTATTGCTCTCAAAATCCATGTTGAAGCTGTAATCCCCAGTTCCACGAACTGTGACTGTGTTGGGACATAAGGCTTTTCAAGAGGTGAGTGCAACTAAATAAATTCTTATGAGTGGGCCCTAATCCAACATGACCAGGGTCCTTGGAAGAAGAGGAAGAGACAACGGGGAGGCTGGGTCCAGAGGGACAACCATGTGAAGACACAGCAGGAGGACGGCCATCTGCAGGCCAAGGAGCGGAGCCCCAGAGGAAGCCAGTTCTGCCTGCTGACACCTTGATCTTGGACTTCTAGCCTCCAGAACACTGAGAAAATAAATTTTTGTTGTTTAAGTCACTCAGTCTGTGGTATTTTTTTATGGCAGCCCTAGTGAACTAATAACTCTTTTAAAATGTGGGAGTCGCTGTCTTTGATCAAGAAGTCCATTGCTATACAAACTCTATTATGTTGAGAACAGATCCTACTCCTCTTCCACCCAAATCCATTTCCAACTCTTTCGTTACAGCAAAATTACATAAGCTATATTTGGCTGTGTGTCCTTTAGGTACCAGGTTGCTTCTAAGCATCTCCTTTGAACTTCTCCTAGCATTGTCTTCTCACAGTCACTGAAGCTATCTTTTTCTATACCTTCCCCTACAATGTCATGGCCAAAGAATCATACTTCACGGGCCAGGTATGAGTCTCTTTATTAAGCCAGTGTGGACATTGCTGTGTCAGCAGCTGCCCAATTGTTCTGGAAACATAAATCATAACTGTACTTAGACTTTCCTCTCCTGTTTACACATCTCATTCTCCAGGAGCTTGGTAGTTTGAAAAGAATTGAATTGTTTAGGTTTTCCGATAGGTCAAGTGAACAGAAGGGACAGTTCTGCCAGGGACATACATAAAGATGGACAGTATACACACAATACACCCCAAGGTGGTTCTGCCAGGGACATACATAAAGATGGACAGTACACACATAATACACCCCAAGGTGAGGGGCTGCCAGGCCTGGGCTGGGTATAGCAAGTATCCTGTCTTCTCAGGTCCCACTTTTATCAGAAGCAGGAGCCTCTGTTTTCAAATCTGTGAAATGGGAATAATATTTGCTTTACACAGTTGTTCTCAGGGCTAAATAAATATATAAGGGACCCATCCAACCTAAGAGCTCAGGAGAAACCAATTTACTTCCCACCCACTTCTTCATCTGAAAGAAAGAAAAGAAAAAAGAATAAACTCTCCACCTTTGTAGGGACAGAATCAAATGGGATCATATATGGGAAAGCATGAGTCAAACTGCATAATACCTTCCAGATGGAAAGTCTGAGGGTGATAATTTTTCCTTATTTAATAAATAGTTATATAGCAATTAAACATGGGGCTTACCATGTGCCAGTCCTGTTTATAAATATTAACCTATTTAATCCCCACAACAACTCTGAAATAAATTCTATTCTTAGGCCCTTTTTACAGATGGGGAACCTGGCAGAGAAAGCTCAAGAGAGTTGCCCAAGGCCCCACGGCTAGCAGAAAGCAGCGCTCGAATTGAAACCGAGGACTCCAGGCTCCCAGAGTCCATGCTCCCACCCAGAGTTTTATGTTGCCCTTGACATGTGGCTGGTGACACCCTTGCGTACTCAGAGCCACTTCAGGTCCTGGCATCTCCCCTCCAGCCTCCACCAGCACCAGCTGGTCTCCACGGGCAGAAAACTGACCCTGATCCAGTTATCTCCACCCCCATGGGAGGCATAGAGGCGAAGGTCACTTCTTCAAGGAAGATATCCTCCTCCCGCTTCTGCCTCCTCCAGGCCCTGCAGAGCAATTGGCAAGGAGACAGCCCTGCCCTCGCCCTCGTATACCGGGCACCACAGCGAGATGGGCCGTCTGAGCAGCAGGAGAGAGCAAGAGCCAGAGAAGGGGTGTGCCAGCCACCAGCCCACCTCCGCCCTTCTCAGCCAGAGCTCTGCTTCGAGACTGACTGAGGCCTCCAAGAGCTGCACCTAAACTGAAAGGCAGCCTATTTGTCCCAGGCAAGGGAGATCATGACTCCTGACCACTACGGAAGTCTGTTCCCCAGGCCTGTGCCATTCGGCAGGCAGCACGAGGGGCAGAGCGGCAGTCTGTGTTACTGTTCTGTATGTTACCTGCCTCCCTGCAAGGACGAGAGCCCCCACGTGCACAGAGGACTCTGCGGCTGCAAGAAGAGGAACTGGTTCAAGAGGAGGGAAGCACCTCTGAAAATGGAAATGGAGACAAACTGTGTTTCTTCCATTCGTTTACTCATTCATTCTGCCGAGATTTATGGAGTCTCTACTCTGTACCGGACCCTCTTCTCAACACAGTGGCCATGGCAGTTAATAAAACTCAGTCTTTGCCTTCTTGGAGTTTATATTCTTAAACAAATAAGGGAATTTCAGATAGTGATAAGTAGTGGGAAGAAAATAAAGCAGAGCACCAAAATAGAGAGTAATTGGGGAGGTGACACTTCTTTACTGAGGGAGGTGGCCCCATGAAGGCTGGGGGGCAGAGTGGGCCACACAGCCCAGAAACCGGGGAATGGAAGGTGAGGTGTTAAGCTAGAAGTGGAAGAGTTAGGAGAGACACCACAGTTGGTAATACTGCAGTTTAATGAACAAGGGGGAAGCCATAGGCGATAAGACCAAATGTCCACATATAAGGCATCAAGGGCCTTTTGGTGGGTGCACATTTGCCAGTTGGTGAATTATTTATATCAAAAAATAAAAGCAAAAAAGTTATCCTCAACCCTAAAGCCAGTGAGATAAGAGTGGAGCAAATTCCCACTTGGGAGTCAGGAGATGTAAGTTACCTAATCAGATCAGTTAACTTTTTTGAGCCTTCCTTTCCTCATTGTAAAGTGGAGAAATGACAATACTTTTTAAAAATATATTATGTGTTTTTTAATTGAGGAATAATTGACATACAATATTATATAAGTTTCATGTGTACAAGATAGTTTCAACATTTGTATACATTGCAAAATGATCACAAAGACGTCTAGTTACTACCACCTTCCAAAGTTTATACAGTGTTAGGCCCCATGCTGTCCATTATAGCCCCATGATTATTTTTTTATAACTGGAAGTTTGTACTTCTTAATCCCCTTCACCCATTTCACCCTCACCTCAATGTTTCTCCCCTCTGGGATCCACCGATCTGTTCTCTGTATCTATGAGTCTGGCTTTTGTTTTGTTTTGTTTGTTCTGTTTTTTAGATTCTACATACATGTGAAATCATACAGTATTTGTCTTTCTCTGGCTTATTTCACTCAGCATAATACCCTCAAAGTCCATCCATATTCTCCCAAAGAACAAGATTTCATTCCTTTTTATGACTGAGTAGTATTCCACCATGTATATGTACCATATCTTCTTTATCCAGTCATCTACTGATGGACACTTAGGTTGCTTCCATATCTTAGCTACTGTAAATAATGCTGCAGTGAACATAGGGGTGCATCTATCTTTTTGAATTAGGGCTTTTGTTTTCTTGGGGTAAATTTCCAGAAGTGGAATTGATGGATGATATGGTATTTCTATTTTTTATTTTTTGAGGAACCTCCATACTGTTTTTGATAATGGCTGCACCAATTTACATTCCCAACAGTGCACCAGGGTTCTCTTCTCTCCACATCCTTCCTGACACTTTTTATCTCTTGTCTTTTTGATACCAGAGATTCTGACAGGTTTAAGATGATATTTTATTGTGGTTCGGGTTTGTATTTCCCTGATGATTAGTGATATTGGGCATCGTTTCCTCTGTCTGTTGGCCATCTGTATGTCTTCTTCAGAAAAGATGTCTAATCAGGTCCTCTGCCCATTCTTCAGTCAGACTCGTTGTTGTTATTGAGTTGTATGAGTTCTTTCTATATCTTGGGTATCAAGTCCTTAGCTGTGCAGCAGCTTTTTAGTTTGCTCTAAATCCCACTTGTTTATTTTTGCTTTTATTTCTCTTGCCTTTGGAATCAGACAAAAAAACATCACGAAGACCCATGTCAAGTTGCTTACTATCTATGTTTTCTTCCAGGAGTTACATGGTTTGAGGTCTTACATTCAAGTCTTTAATACATTCTGAGTTAATTTTTATACATAGTGTAAGAAAGCAGTCCAGTTTCATTCTTTTGCATATAGCTTTGCAGTTTTCCCATCATCATTTTTGAAGAGTCTATCCTTTCTCCATTGCATATTCTTGCCTGCCTCCCTTGAAAATGACACCTTTTTAAGGGTTTTGATGAGAAATTAAATGTGACAGAATACATAAAAGGACCAGCATGTTGTTTGACACATTAGGTGCTCAAAAACTGGGAGCTACAACAATGAGATATTCTACAGCTATTAGAATGGCCAAGATTCAAAACTCTGACAACACTGAATGCTGGCAAGGGTGTGGAGTAACTCACATTGCTGGCGATGATGCAAAGAGTTTTGGCCTCTTTGGAAAAGAGTTTGGAATTTTCTTACAAAATGAAACACATGCTTACCATGTGGTTTAGCAATCGCTCTCCTTGGTATTGACCCAAAGGAGTTGCAAACACTTCCACAGAAAAACCAGCATGCAGATGTTTGTAGCAGCTGCCAAATCTGGAAGCAACCCAGATGTCCTTCAGTAGGTGATGATAAATACATTGTGGTACATCCAGACAAGGGAATATTATTCAGCATTAAAAGAAATGAGATTTCGAGCCATGAAAAGACATGAAGGAGCTTTGATGCCTATTACTAAGTGAAAGAAGCCAGTCTGAAAAGGCTGCACACTGTATGGTTCCAACTACATCCTGGAGAAGGCAAAGCTATGGAGACAGAAAAATGATCAGTGATTGCCAGGGTGGGAAGGAAGGTAGGGATGAATAGGTGGAGGACAGAGGATCTTTAGGGCAGTGAAAATATTCTGCATGATACTATAATAATGGAAACCTGTCATCATATATTTGTGCAAACACATAGAATGTACAACACCAACAGTGAGCCCTAAGGTAAACTATTGCCTTTGCAGGACGAGGTGTCAATGGAGCTTCACCAGCTGTAAGCAATGTCCCACTCTGGTGGAGAAGGCTGATCATCAGGGAGACCATGCATGTGCGGGGGCCAGGGAGTATGTGGGAAATCTCTATACCTTCCTCTCAATTTTGCTGTGAATGTGAAACTGCTCTCAAAAAATTAAGTCTTTAAAAAACACTAGGGCTAATGGTATCTCTAACCAGGGTATTACAGAACCTTAGGCAAGTTACTTAAGGAAAAGGGACAACTAGTATTTATTATCTGCATGTGACAGGCCCTGCTCATGGATTATATCTGTTTCTCCATTTGTGCGTCGAGCGGGCAGGACCAGGCCATGACCACGATCCTTCCAGCTTGCACATCTCCCACTAAGCGGGGCTGTGCTGAGACCACCAAGCCAGGGGAGACAAAGATGATCCCAAGGAGACTCAGGACAAGAGCAGCATTTGGGAGCTCCTGAGGCACAGAGGACCCTCAAGGCCCTTCAGAGCCTCGCAGACCCCTAGAGCACAGTCCTGGGACAGGGTGCAATAGTCACATTTGGAGCTGAGACCTCCTATTCAAATAACATGGTGTCCCAGGAATCCACTTTCCAGTCGCCTCGGTGAAGTTTCTATTCCATACCCCCACCTCCCACCCAGCGCGCCACGGCGGGCTCACTGATCAAACCACCCCCACCAGTCTCAGAGCTGTCACCCGCCCCCTTGGCTCTGGGCATGGCCTTGGCATTAGGACCGGATGGTAAAGACCCGGGGGAATCAGAGTGCTCTGTCTTCTCTGCCCCGGCCCATACCCTATGTTTTTACCCCACAGGAAGCAGCTACAGTGACCATCAGTGCCGAGCTTGGTGACAAGGACAGTTTGCAACCTGAGAGCTGAGGACGAAAAGAAGCCTTATTTAGCTCGAGTTGTCCCTTCATTCTACCCTCCTGTATCAAAAATGAGTTGGACTTCCTACATGGATGGAATCTAGGGAGACCATGCCATGGTGGGGAGGTGGCACTGCTGGTGACCCAAAGATTCCTGTGCTTGGGACGGTCATTTACATTCTTATAAAGTTATCTCCTGGATGTTCCCATGGGCTGGTGGGCATGTGCTAATCTGTGGGCCTTCCCCAGGACAAGACGCTTTTCCCCTACCCGCAGTAGTAATAGCAGTCAGGGTCAGAGCTCCTTTCTGAGCACCTAGCGTGTCTCAGATGCTACGCATTTAACCCTCGTGTATTATTCTCATGGACGCTTCACAACAATCCCGTCTTGTAGATGAGGAACCTGAGACTGAGAAGTGGAACATCCTGCCCCAGGCGGTCAGGCCAGTAAATGTTGGAGCAGGAGCTGGGACCCAGGCCTGTCCGATTCCAAAGCCCAAATTCTTTCCACTATAGCCCCGCCACCACTCCAGAGGAAATGGAAACTCTTCTTCACAGTCGCTCTCCCAAACTGAGGAGGGCTGACTCGGAACCACCAAGAGGCAGGAACCACCAAGAGGCAGGCCAAGGCTGGAGCAGGTCAGCCCTCAGAGGACTGTGCTTCAAGCCCCGCGGTGGCCCCCAAACTTAGAAACAGAGAAGCCCTTTATCCGCCTCCCCTAGCAGAAGATTCCTGCGTGTGTCAAAACTTGTCACCGACTCAGCTCAAGTCCAGGTAGCCTTTGTTCTGTCTCTGCCTTTCCTCCTCAAGGCCCTGCCCTGTGGGCGCCCCTGGAGCTTTCTCACAGGAGAACGGGCCTTCCTTCCTCAGGTGCCCTTCCCTTTCTGCCCACAGACAACCTCCCCGGCCTCAGGTCCACAGGAAATCCAGAGAGGGTAGGAGAGAAATTCCTTCCCTTTTCTGCTCTCCCCAAACCCAGGAAGGCGACATGTCCCAGAGCCCTAGGGCCGCTCCGCTGCTGCTCCCCGCTCCCCAAGCCTGCATAAAAGAAGCTGCGGGGGAAGGTTTTTACATTTCATTTTATTTTTCATCATTTTTACCCCTTTTGGATAGTTCACATCTGAGAGTTTCGGTGGATTAACTGGCCAATCAGATTTCATTATGAGCCCAAGTAGTTCTTATCATTAAACCTGTAATTTATTTCTTGTGTTTCATAAAATGTGAAATATTACCATTCTCCAGGAGCTTGAAGAGAGCAGAGATGCTCCATTAAGTCCAACACTGCTCCTCCGTCAGAGACCATAATTATATGCGGGTTTTTTCTAACAGCTAAGTTTCTACTTGCAGATGCTAACAAAAGAAATAAGCTTTTAATCCAAACATAATTAATATGAATTACCTCCCCAGCACACCCTGGCTTTGCACCATTAAACTTAATTTTTGTTTTGCATGATAATTGTGTTATCATTACCATTTATAGGAGAACTCAGGGACCCTCACTTTGTTTTCAGTCAAGACCGAAGGGACTGGAAATGACTCGCCTCCCCTCTGCCAGCCAGAAGCCTGCTGGCCGGCCTTCCTGACCTGTCCCTCCTGGCCCCTGTGCTTTAGGGAGCCTGGGGCCATAGGCGATATTCTCCAACAGGAAAAGGAGACAGAGACCTACGACAGGCTTGCTGCCCAGAAGACAGGCTCAGCAGGGGCGAAGACAGGACCATCAGTGTCGCTGTCATCATTATCACTATTATTATAATTGTTATTATTGCTCCTAACTGTAATGAGCACCAAACAATTTCTCTGCCATAGGCTCTAACTACCCTGCTACTGCTTGTTTCTCCTAACTATCTGGGGATTCTGGACTCTCAATTATTTAAGCAAAGCCCCAGAAAATCTTGGAGGGAGCCCCAAAGCCCTGGGTTTTATTGCAGGTCCCAGTCAAGACTCTGCTCGAGGCCATTTTTCTGTCTCTCACCCAGTATGCCTCCCTCCGTCTCCCGCTCCATCTCCCACTCCACAGGGAGATCCCTGCTTTTAAAAACCTGAGAAGGAAACCAGTGCCTTTGGAGCCAGGCACTGCGTTTATATTATCAGCATTCCTTCATTTATCAAAGAGTTATCGAATGGTCTCCTATGGACTACATACCGTGAGGGATTATGTATCTGCGGCTCCTGTCCTCAAGGAATTTGCCATCTGAGGGAGGGAGGCATATCAGTGCCCAGATGTTTACAAAATGAAAGGAATTAAATAGCGACACAAAACAAAACTTCCAAAGATGGCACATGGAGTGCCTGCCAGTGTGAGCGTTAGCAGTAGAAGACACTGCATGGCATTCAGTGTAGCAAACTTAGCAGAGTAACAAGAGATCCGGCTGGACCCTGAAGGATGCACAGGATTGTGGAGGCAACATCGTGGAGCAGAAGCAGGTGGAGAGAGACGAGCCGGAGGAAGGAGCGCACAGGGCACAGTCTAGGGAGAATTTTTAAATGGGAAGGGGGATGGCTTACTGGACAAGCATCTTGGGATGATCACTGTGGGGGCCCCTGCAGGAGAGTGACACAGGGAGGAACAGAGGCCAGGGAGCCATGGCAACAGGGAGAGGCCATGAGGGGCTAACTCGGACGGGACGGAAAGCACTGGAAGGAAGAATCCCGATACAAGATCCCATGGGCATGGCAAGAGAAAGGAGGGAGAGACTCACTGACAGAATACACCGTAACTCAACATTATTTAATAGAAATGATGACTCCACGTCTGCTATAGAGCACCCAAAACATAATACACAGTGCCAGGCACCAGGCAAGCCCTCGTGACTACTGGCTTGGTTGACTACTCACTAGTATTCGCATTTTGGCCTATTTATCCTCCCAAAGCGTGGAATTCTCCAGGAAAGCTCTGTGACACATATTTCATAGCTGGCAAGGAATGTCACTGAAAATGAAGGAATTACCACAATGCAATCTTTTTTTTCAGTGGCCACAGTAACACCGTTGGTCTTCAGGCTCTTTTCTCAACTGCTTGTTTGTTGGTTTGTTTAAAATCCAGATGACAAGAATGAGCAACACCCAGGCCAGACCCCCAGATGAGTGGCAAGGCCAAGGTGTTCTCCTGTGCAGAAACCACACCACTAAAAAACCCTTCTTCTCAGCACACTCCCTGCTCTCTGGGGCGGTGCGGTGGGGAGTTGAAATGCTTACTGCTCTCCAAGCACTGGGTCACAAGGAGCTGGAGGGTATCATCAAAGCCCCCTTTGCCATGGTCTTGGCCCTATTTTCTCATCAATCTAGCCACCAACGATTTGGATAATGCATTGCTCACAGAGCAGTTTTGCTCTAGGAAAGACCTTCTATGAAAGCCAGACATCAGTGGCCCAGGAGCTGTACTAGGGAACAAATTTTAAATTCATACAGAGGTTGATTTGATAAACTGGGTACTTGGTCCAAAACAGACCAACTGGAGCCCAGTGGTGATCAGTGTTGAGTTTTAAACCTATGAGAAGGGGGTAGAAATGATGCCATCCAACAAATAGGTAAGAATAAAAAAGGGGGGAAGTGGGAAAGAATAAAATCCAACAGGAAGAAACCAGCAGAGGCAGTGTGAATAACAAGAGACAGTTGAATGCTCCACCACTGGTGGGAATATGGCCGCTGTGTGTTATGTGTCTGTTAAGACCAAAAAGCATGATGGTAGAATGAAGATTTGGGTCAAACTACATAGGTTCAGCAAGCAGCCATCCCGTGAGACTCTGGAGTCGGCCCCAGTTGGGCCCTGCACCCCATGTGGAGCTGACCAGCTAATGGGAAATGGAAAAGGAGAAGGGATTTCAAGGAGAGAGACCAGAGCCTATGACAAGACTCAGGCCCCAGAATTCTTGGTCCAGAGTGGGCAGGCTAGAAGGCAGTGTGGCTCTGAGCTGATTTAACAACAGCCTTCAAGCCATTGAGAGGCATCTCCTTACAGAGAACGGGCCAGCAGGTGCTCTCCATGTCCTCTGAGAAAAAGACAAGGAATGGGTGCTGACTGCCTGCACCAAGGACACAGAAGCCCCTTGAGCTCCTGGACTTTAAAACCTGAGAAGCACGGGTTGGCTCTCTCCTGTTTCCCTACCTGACCTACCTCTGTCTCTCACATCCAGGACAATGCTGGATTCTAGGTGGCAGCTTGCATCAGCCTCATGCCTCTGACACCTAACAGATGAAATACCCCAAATGCAGAGGATGGACGTGACCGTGCATGGTCACTCAGCTGGTGCCTCTGCCTCTGGGCATCTGAGCCCTATGAAACAGCTCTCCTGTTAGGCAATGCTGCCATGGGGGCTTCACCACCCACTGATGGTGTAATCCAGTCCAAATATATCAGCACGGGAAGACATACAATTGTGGTTTAGCACCCTTTGAAATTCTAAAAATAAAAGATGGTAGGGTGGAAGATGAATTAGAAAGAGGACATGGATACCTCCCAACATCCATAGGAAGAGCTACAGAGGCTACAGAAGTTAGAGAAGTCAGGTCAGCTCCTGGGCCCTTGGGGACAACCCCTGGGGGCCATACATCCAAGCCTTTTCCCCGCCTTCACATAGCTGAGGATGGGGCCGGAGGAAGTTAAGAGCCTATGTCGTTCCAGCTTTGCCAACCCAAAAGGAAAGGTCCCCACCACTCAGACAGGAATGGCTTTGTGTCTAAGTCAAATTGGCACCCTTGAAAACCTTCAGCAGGAGGCAGTTCTGGGGACCGATGAAGAATCCAGTCTCTGGAGACAGAGCTTAGAGCCATGGCCAAATCATTTAATTTCTCTGTGACTCAGTTTACTTAGCTGCAATCATAGCACCTGCCTTGTGCAGTTTCTGTGAGAATTAAGTAAGTCAATACGTGTAAAGTGCTCTGAATCGTGCCTGGCACACCTTTAACTATTACTAGGTGTGCACCAGTTTTTTTAAAGACTCTTCTTTTTAGTTGTGATGAACTAGGTTGATTCCAATCCACATTCCCATTCTGAAATTGTCATCAGAAATAAATACCAGCCATCAGACTCTACATATCAACTATCCTGCTGGATTCCATGGACATTTTATCCACTAGGCAGAAAGCACACATTCTGAATCTTACATCTTATAAACTGCAGAAAGACACAAACGTGCTTACAGAGAGGCTTTATAAAATTCTTTAATAAAATAATATACTCATATTAAAGAATTTCTGGCAAATACACACACAAAAAAAGATTACAAAAAAAATCTTCCAGGGTCATTGTTACCCATGGTCCCTACATAAATTTTGTCATTTCTTCTTCCAGACCTTTCTCTGTACTCTGATGGACATTTTAATGTAATTATAAACACTCAGTATGTGACCATTTCCCAAAACTCTGTTCTGCAAAACACTAATGCTCAAGGATGGTAATAGATGTTGGCTGGATAAAGGACTCTGGGGAAGTAAGTTCAAGAAGCAATAGGTTAAATAAACCACAGAACTTCTCAGAACCTTCAGTGTTGTTGTGTATCCCAAAGTCCTGAAAGGGTCATGCAACACCCAGCATTTCCCAAATACATTTAACACAGGAGTAGTATTCCAAAAAACACACTTTGGAAAAATGCTACTGCCCAACTTTGTATTCTGCTTATCATAAGCATTTTCACTCTTCATAAACTTTCTTCACATCCTTCGAAATCATCGCTGAACAATCTATTAATATGATATACTGTAGATGACTTAACCATTCTGCTACAGTCAGACATTTAGATTCATTTCAACTTTTTGCTAATATAAATAAAGTTGTAGCTAACATCTTTTTGTATTGTTAAGTTAAAAAAAAAAGAAACAAAAATGAGTTTGGGATTAATTTCTTAGGACAGATTCCCAGAAGGAGAATTACTGGGTCAAACAGTATTAATGTTCTAAGTTCACAGTGAAGGGTACCGATTTGTTTTTCAATAGGTCTGTATACATTTGCACTACCCAGCATCGTGTGACTGCCCTCACACCACACCCAGTGCAAGGGACTGGCCAAAAGGCTGCTGCTGATGGCTCCTTTCATAGGCCTTCATTGGTACCACCTTCTCTGACAGTCTTGGCAGCTGTCAGATCTGTTGCCAGCCCCTCGCCTCGCTTTCTCCTGCTTCAGCACCTCTGGTCCATGCACCAGAGAGCTAATTGCAGAGCAAAGCCCACGCCAGTACCCCCTACTCCCACCACTGGGGGGGGGCATGAAAGAGGCTCTGCTGCTAAATGCTTAATAACCAGCTTTCTGGGAGGAAAGAGCCCTGATGGGTAGCATTTGCCACTTCCTACAGTATAAACATTCTCACGGTGGCTAATCCCAAGCGAACAACCTACCAAGAGAATGTCGCCCGGCTTCGTGTTGAGAGGCTTTTGTGAGTCACACAAGGGCTGGCTCCAGGCACACTGCCCAGCCACAACGGCTGGCCCACTGGATTTCTCTCATCTGTCCTGCCTCTGTGACTCCCACCCCTGTCCGGATTCTCCTCCATGTCCGGCCCCACCCAGGATCCATGTGCCCCCGTGGTGCTCATACCGCCCTGTGCTGCAGGACTCACTGTACTCCTCCCGTGCAGAGTTTCAGCCTGAGTCACGGCAGAGGTCCATGGGGTTCAACTACCAAGGACGCTACCCATAGATACCTTAACCCTCTGCCATCAACTCAGGTTGGCCCCACTGTGCAGCCAGCCCCCACCCCATCCTCTCTGCCCCGGCCACAAAGCCTTGGACTACCTTGTCTCATGCTGCACCCCCTGCTGGCATCTTACACCCCCTCCCATTCCATTTTACCAAGCTCCTAACTCCTTCTTTGCCTCCACAGTCCCACCCAGGGCTACTCCACAGATCTGATTCCACATTCATGAACCAAACTGGGTGATATTTTTAAAGCATCTGCTCCCTGGTTGCTGAAGAAACTCCCTTTGCCTGTCCCGCCTCGCTGCCACATGAATGTATACACACCCACTGAGGACTGGACAGGCCTCCACCCCATGAGAAGGCCCAGCACCTCCCAACTCTCCACCCCCAGAGGACCAGACACTCTGCCGTGTCCTCAGATGACACAGTCAGAGATACTTCACTTCCGGACCTAAGGCCGTCAGATTCCCAAAGTGAACTCTAGTTGAAACTCTCGCTATGTGCTCTATCTATCTGATGAGATAATCCATGACTATCTGTTCCAAAACTACAACTGGAAACTGTGGAGTCCCCCTTGAGAAACGCCAGCTGTCACCCCAGCCATGCCACGAGGGATGACAGAGTCTGCCATTCCTAATGTCAGGAGTCTCCCCTCTACAGAACACGTCATGTCCTCCCGGATAACGCTCCCCACTGGCCCTACTGCTTCCTTTCCCTCCCATAGTCCACATGGACAACCAGAGAGTCCCCATGTGTCAGCCTCAGTTAGGATGAGTAGCCAGCATTGCAGAAGAAGAATGCAAACATGAAAAGCAAGAGGAAAAGGGAAAAGAAAAAAAAATGATACGGCAATGTGGAAAGGAATGGTAGCAAGTATCAGGGAATGACAGAATGCATTATGTTCTCCAACATTCCATGGGGATTTCCAGACCCTTGAAAACATAAACAGTGGCTCTTCCCTAAAACAAGGAAAGGAATGAATTACCCTTAAGATCCCCACTAGGATCTGCCTTCCAGCTAAATGCTCTGTCACCATCCAAACGTGTAAGAAATGGTTAACAGTGATCTTCCTGGGTTGAAGCAGGCAGGGTACTTAACAGTGTTACAAGGAAGCATATGGGTCCCCATATTTTTTACCAAAGGCAATCTATTCTAAGCTTAGGCTCAATCTGGAAGTTACTCTTCCCCCAAAATGAATCGAGCTCAAAACCCTTCACCCTGTCACCGTGCAGGCACGATGCTGAATACGGGGGCAGCAGGCAGGGAGGAGGCAGCGGGAAACAGGCAGCTAGGATGATTCGAATCCCTTTTAAAGGAAAGCTAGTCGTTGGGGTCTGGCTGATCACACTGGAGGAAGCCCCCTTCCTACAGAGGATCACTGCAAAGAGTCTTCGCTTACAGGAACCTGGAGGAATTGCGACTAGGGGAACAAGACCACTAGAAGGCACAGGAGGGGGGAAAAAACAGCATAACCTGAAAGGAGAAAAACAGAGAGTAATTCATAATAAAACTCCCCTCCCCCCTCCCCCAGCCACACATGGCTCCGTTAATTCCTTAATGAGGATGGATTATAATTAATATCAAAACTACACAGTATAATTATTGCATATAATTATGCTTGAGTTAGCTGTAGAGTAAATCACATATAGTTTGATTCTGTAGTGTGAATTTTCAATTCATCTTTTTGGGGGTGAGAAAGGTGCTTCATAAAGTCCTATGATAAAGAACATCTCTGGGAATATATCATATCAGGTGGTCCTTTGGGTGTGATGTTCAAGATTAGGGTGCCCAGAATTGCCAGACCTGGCGGCTCCATCACTAACATGCCCCAGGGAAGGGGCAGCTACCAGCTGATCCAGAACATGCCTCAGAGGTAAAGTCACCTCCTGGTCCTCCGGTAGCTGGGGCCTCGTGTGGGCTCGGTGGATGCTTCTGGGGGTCCCTGACCCACCACCTCTAGAGGCTGCATGTCCTTAACCTGTGTCTCTCTCATTCCACATTTCCTCCCACATCCTCTAGGACCTGAGAGGTCCTTCCACGCCCTTCCTGGTTCTCAAAGTGTGCTCCATGGGCCACTGATGGTCATGAAACTCAACAGAGGAAGGATGACAGGACTGCAGCTTCTCCAGAACCAAATCATACCTAGTTAATGAAACTTGGACGTCTCTATGATGTAGTCTGTGTGTGTGTGTGTGTGTGTGTGTGTGTGTGAGAGAGAGAGAGAGAGGTAGGGGAGAGATCTGGTACGCGGTGTCCTAGTGGTCCCAGAGGATCTGAGGGATTTGGGGGATTCAGGGCTGCAGGGAGAGCTAGCCAGTTCACAGGAGCCATTCCTCCTCGTACCCCCCACCAGCACTGGGTGGGTGTTTCGTGCATGGGGCCCTTGCTACCTTCTTAGAACAGCTGCTCATCTGTCCAGGCGCTGCTCCCATTCTGGACCCCTTCTGTCTCCCCAGCACCGTATTCCCCGGAGTGGCTGGGACAATCCTTCCCAGGGGCATGGGGCTTTATCTCATGGGAAAGAGACCCTTAAAACTCAATTAATTTGGAAAACACCTCTAACTCTCCCTTATTAACTCCGTTTCCCTGGACACTTTCCCTCTTTGCTCTCTAAGATCCTTCTCGCCTCCCCACCCATCGGACTTTTCACCAATGGGCCTTCTTGCCCCCAATCCCTCCCTCTCTCCTGGGCTTCCAGTGACCCGGGGTCCGGGCAGCTGAGCTGATTCCCGGGCCCAAGCTGGCTGCTGCCCATCAGGAACTGAACAACAAACCCTTGACCTTGACCCCATCCCCTCCAGCTTCATCACCTTCTAGAATAGCCTAAAGTTTAAAACTTTGACCTCCTTCAAGAACCCCCGCAGGCAAGCTGTGCCCCCACCTCTGGAGGGAGTCAATAGGACTTTGGGGACAAGTAGGGCACACCGCTTACCCAAGACCAGCGTGTCCACCCAGCTCTCTCCGCTCCTGACCACCAGATCCCAGACAGGAGCGGAACCTCCCCTCCTGCCCCACCCCCAGCCTCCTGTCCCTCCCCCAGCTTTCCAGGGCCACCCTCAGCCAGAGTAAGTGACACTAAAAACAACAATTCTCCTCCCCACCCCCCCACCCCCCGCCTACCCACTGATAATAATGGGCTGAGACACTTTTATTATCATTATTAATTAGCACTTTCAAGCAATGGAATTAAATCAATATGGTGGACTGAAACTAATTTTAACAAGCCATTGAGATCAATCATTGGGACTTTTATCTACATAAATGCCACTAAACTCAGCTCGTTAGTGTAACATTAGCTGGAAAGAAAAAGAAGGGAGACTGGCGGGGTTTTAATTAGGAAGACATAAACCGAGCCACAATTTTTCTTCTTTGATTTGCTTTTAATCTCTTCTGCAAAGCTCTTCTCCTGCTACCCAGGCATATTCTCAGTCCCAGGCCACTTCGGCGGGAAGGGGAGGGGATGGCATGAGGAGAAGCGAAGGGCAAGCCGCCAGGAACACTCGGATGGCCCTTCCCCAGGCCACCCACCCCAAGCTAAGGGCGGTCACCCCCTGTACTCCTAGACCTGAACTCTCAGAGCCCATCATCACAGCTGGCCATGGCTGCCCTTGTGCTCGCTGTTTCTTCAGCACATATTTGTTTCTGCATCATATTAATATTATTTATGTTCACTGATTCGTTCAACCAACAATAAATGAGCACCTCACCTGTGCCAGGCAACCTGCTCCCTGCTGTGAGAGAATAAAAAACACGAGCACAGTGTGGTCCAGCTCCCTCGGGAGTCCGCAATCTGCTCTCCATTCCCTCCTGGACTGATGGCCCTGGAGGGCAAGGACCAAAACTCAATTACCTGTGTGACCCCTCCCCATCTAGCTCTAGGCCCTGCGGACTGTTGGGGTGAGTGATGAAGAACCCCACTTCTCTGTGCACACCTCACTACCCTCTACGGCCAGGCGCCCAGGCCCTGCCACACCACGCCTAACCCCCTTCCATGGCATGCAGCCCCTTTCCAAACAACTCAGCACCTCTGATCTTGCTCACATGCATTCTAACAACACCCTTCTGGCCTTGTTCCCTGACAGGCTGTGGCCTCATACTCTTCAGGACTGGGTTCTGAGGTTGCCATATAAATGAAGCTAGTTTTGGGGTTGTCTGGGTCCCCCGGCCATGCCTTTCTCCTCTGTGACTGCCAGCCCTCCACAGTACCGTGCCATCTGCTGGGTCCTGCCTGCTCCTCTACTAAACCATGAGCACCTTGCAGGCAGGGGCTGCACTTGAGCAACCTTTCTATCCCTGAGGTCTCCTATGATGCTTGGCACAGGGCTGGCATTCAATTCAGAATGTTGACAAGCGTGGAGCCATCTGTGTTTACCAAGATCGGAATAAAATCCCAGCACAGCATCTGAGGTTGACCCACAGTGTCTCCCTCAGGATACTTTTTCAGTACTTCTTCCCTCTGTTCCCTGACACAAATCCTCTATTCTAGACATTTCTTTGCACATCCCATCTTGCCCACCCAGCTTGCTCTTTTCCATGGAATCTTGCTCTGCTGAATCCCACTCACCCTTCCAGGCCTAGAAGGTGCTTTGTGCCCCCATTCCATGCAGTCTTTCCTCATCAAAGGCCTTCTTGTTCTCTCCGGGGTTGGCCTCCCATGTGGGCCTTATCTCTACCTACTGTCCACTGCTGACATATATGCGACACCCTGAGTTTCCTGCTGGGCTTGGGATAGAAATCTTCCCATGTGGTGCTATCTAGGAAACAAATTTTCCCCAGTGGAGCAGAGGGCCTGAGTTCACATCCCAGCTCTACAACTTACTATATTTGTGGTCTGGGGCAAGTTACCTAACACTGCTACCTCGATTTCCTCACCTGTAGAATGGGAACCAAATAGTACATACCTCTGGCTTTTATAAAAATTAAATGCCATAATTCACTTAGGCTCATGCCTGGCACATAATGCGTGATCGCTACATTTGCTATTATTGACATCATTGCTGTAATTATTACTATTCCTAATTTGTTGTGCTCTGATTTCATCCCCACCTAGCAACCTATTGACTATAATTTGGCTTCTCTATAAGAAAATGTTTTACTGATCTGCTAACAGGAGTATCAGTCTGCTCATTAGATATGTTTCTCATTGCAAATTAATGAGTTGAACTTCTAAGTGTTATCTATTAGTATTTTATGAGAGGGGTCAGGTTAATAAACCCCTGCATATACTAGCAATCAAATTTCTGAGGCCCAGATCCTAGATCTCGGCAATCATATCATGGTGGCGCCAACCCGGGGCTCTGTCTGTGCAGCTAGCAAGTCTCCATGGGCCATAACATACTTTAAGCTCATTGTTATATCTATTAAAGCAGGCTACTTAAAATCTCCAAGCTTAAGTTTCCTCATCTATAAAACAGGGAAAATGTAGTAACACCTCCATCAAATGGGTGGCCATGAGGCTTGATGAGATAAGGAATGGAAAGAGCTAGACATTGCCATGCACAATAACTGTTAGCTCTAGCAGCAATTAATAATTACTCTACCTCGTCATACTTCCTTCATTCTTACAACAATTTGAACAATACTTTATATTTCCAAGGCCCTTTCAGGGGAAGTATCTTACTTCTCATTGGCAGCCATGCCCACATGACAGAGAAGGAAATTGGCAACAAACAAAGCCAATTTTTTTAAGGGCACACAATTTGCAAAGAACAGAGCTGGAATTCAAACCCAGGTCTTCTCCCACATTGAGTGACGTTTCTTTACAAAATGTCTACACATCTAATAAACATCACACCGTTTTGTTTAATCACACTGTAAAACTATTTTTAAATTTTGCAAGTTTGGCACCAATGGCCCTTGGGAGTTACACTAATAAGACACCCTAGTTTTCAATGTCCTGGATCAAAAACAAACCCACATGCCCTGGGGTGACTGACAAATATGGGCCCGGAGTCTGAGAGCCATCCTGCCTCTCACTGAGTGACCCAGAACCAGCTACTTAACCTTCCTGAGCCTCAGTTTCCTCCACTGTAAAAGAAGAGAATAAAATCCTCTTTACAGTGATGTCAGAAAGAATGAATGAGGTTTTAAACTGTAAATATAAACAGCATGGCTTATATTACAGTAAGTATCTATAAATACTTTTTTAAACCTGACTCAGACCCTGGAAAAACCAACACCAGAGCGAAGTCTCTCATGCTCCTTTCCTAAACTAGTGGTCTTTCCTCATATCTACAACATCAGTGTCTCTTCCAGCCACCCCACAAGTTAGTTTACTCCTAATACTTTAAGATATTGACATATTTCACAAAACTACTATCAATAAATGCATATTCAGTACTTCACATTAAATATCTAATGCCCCAAGCATGAAGGGGTTACAGAGTCAGCTAAGTGATATTTACTATCTGCAGGAGTTCACAGCTTATTTGGGGAGACAAAACTAAACCATTGGAGAACGTCAGCAAACAACTGCTGTCATTCCAAGGGTCAGGGAGCCAATGTGGGGTCGGCCAGGTTGCTGGGTATGTCTATTTCTCTTATGTATTGAGGAACAGAGAGAAAAACTACAGAGAGGGTCTGCAGACCCATTGAGCTCTCCATGACGTGGATTTACTCCCAAATGTCATTTGTCAATTGATCACCAAAGGTTCCCACCTTGGCTCGTGGATCACTGTGGCACTTGGGGACCTAGTTACAAGTGTGAATTCAGAGCCCATTCAGTGTCCAGTAAATCCCTGACAGGTATGAAGATTTCCTTTCCTCAGTGCACAGTAAGCTTAGTAAATGGCCAGAGGCCCCTTTGGGGAAGGCTTGGAGGAATATTTACAGAATATGGTTGTAGCAAGGATGCGCATTCTTCAAGGGGGCTGGCCTCCCCTTCAGTCAGGCATCATGTTATGCCTGACCACTAGGTAAAAGCTAAGACTCCCCACTGAGCCCAGCCAAACTAAGTTCCTGGACATCAGATCTAGAGTGTTTCTGTTGTACAGAGGAAGTAACATTTTAGTAGACTGCCCATCTATTTCATTCCTAGGGACACAGTAACCAATTTGGCATGGCCAAAGAGCCCAGCAGGTCATTCTGTTTACCTCTATGTCCCTCCTGCCCAGTTCAGTAATTGTGTCTACCTTATCTCTAGCAGTTGAGGGCTTCTCTTTGGCCACTGACTCTCCAAGATTCCCATGGAAATCAGAGAGCACACTTAGTAAATGCATCTCCTCATACCTAGAGAGGAAAAGCATCATAGTACTTTTCAAAGATGCTGGTTACTCAACACTAATGTTTCCAACTTCTCCCCTAAGTAAAGGGAAGAAACGAAGGGAATGTCTAGGGCCTCTTGAGGGTTATGGTGAGGTGGAAAGGAAGGGTAGGCAGTTTGCATATGGTAAATCGATTCCCCTATTCCTATCTCATCAAACATTGAGTCAATCTTCTACATTATGAATATAGGCTACTGCTGAGTCAAAATCCCAGCCAAACAATAACATACACTAATTTGAGAGCTACTTCTAACATTAGATTCATCATCTCTGGTATAATGAATTGGGTCTGATCCAATTTTATATTCTGTCCTCCTTATTTTAACCCCTTAAGATTCCATTCCCATGCATGTTCTACCTAGATTTATGCTGATATAAATTAGCAACATCTTGCATTTATTTTGAAGTATAAATGGTTGTTGTTGTTTTTCAGGTCAGACAGGTCAGGGTTGGGGACTGGGAGGCTTGAGGAGAATAGGTATCTTTTGCAAGGTACCTGCTCTAGGTAAGGTTATTACTGGATCCTCAAGAAAAGGAAAGTTGATCTTGTCAGCCCTAGAAGAGCAGGCTGCCTCCCCTACCAAGGAAGGTTTAGAGAGACTCGGAAGTTCAAATCTCAGTTTCAAACAAGTCAACCCAGATAGAAACTTGGTATGTCTATAGCATCAACTTATAATTCTACAAGCCACACAACTGAATTCCAAGTCTAATTTTCATTAAGGTTTGCCCTGTACATGGAAAGAGATTATTCTAGGGTCTCTATAAAAAGAGCACCTAGTTGTCTGAACATTTGAGTTGAGTCTAAGATGGTCATTCTGTACATGCAGCTGGCAGCAGCTTTTCCACGTCAGACTCCTTGTAGCTATTATTATTGCCATATTAATCAAGTCCAGTTGCCACCTGGTCCCCAAGGCACTTGGTACAGTAAGCATTTCAATCACAATCAGCCAGAGGTGATAATTTTATCATATTATCACTGCATTCTTTAGGTTAGTAGTAACCCATTTGCCATTGGCAAGGAGTTCAGCATTATGCGGAAGGCTAGGAAAAACAGAAAACCAGACCCAGACATTTTGAGGGTCTTTTCCCTGTGACCACTTCCATTACTAAGTATCATACTAGCCAGCACCCAATCAGAAAAATAGACCACAGTAGTTCTAACTATAGAAAAAAAAATAAACAATTGATTACACAAGTACTGAAGGGGTGATAGAGCAAAAAGAAATTGTTAAATTATCATATTGGTAATAACTGGCTGAAGCAGCTACCACTGCTGTGGCTGGGGTGTCAAAGGAAGAGGTCAAGGTTATCAGAACTAGAAGTTGGAGCAGGACTCACAAGAAGCTGAGGCTCATACCATTTAAGAAAAGGCCATGGCTGGTATGCTAGTTCCCCAGGACTTCGTAAGAGGAAGCCGGAGAGCTGGGGCTGGGCCTGAGAAGAGGCCTGCTACTGCTCTCCTTGCCCAGCTACTGGCGGCTCCTCTAAAGCCACCGTAAGGCATGTTCTAGGAGGACTGAAGGAGCTCAAGGATGAAACTGATTACTGCCTCCAGAGTGAAATGTTCTTGCTGAGCATTGCTGGTAGATACAAGAGTAAATAAGAAAGCAAAACTGTCTTCTTTCCTCCTGCCTTCCATTCTTCTAGAATTGCCTAACAGGAATCCAGACGACAAAGGAGAAAGGTTGTTTGCAGAGTCTGAGCCCTGACATCACAGAGCAGAAACTGCAAAGATGTACTTGGAAATAAAAGGCAGTAGTTTAATAACTAGTACAAATATGTCTTACTAAAACTGACAGAAGAAAAATGGAAAACCTGTATGTTCTGGCCATTAAGTAAATTAAAGCAGAAGTCAAAAATCTTCCAACAAGCAACTTACAAACCCAGATGCTTCACTGGCAGGTTCTACCAATTAGTCAAGGAAAAAATAATTCCTATCCTACACAACCTTTTCTTAACTCATTATATGAGGCCAACATAACTTTATCAAACTCAACAAGGATAGTGCAAAAGAAAAATTATATTTCTATTTCATTCATGAGCATAGATACAAAACTCCTAAATAAAATACTAGTAAGATGAATTCAGCAACATATTAAAAAGAATAGTAAGTCTTACCAAATTGGATTTATTCCAAGAATGCAAAGTTGATTAAATATTAGAAAGTCAATGAGTGTAATTTAACATATTAACATATTAAAGAAAATAGCATTTGAGCACCTCAATAGATGGAGAAAAAGTACTTAATAAAATTTAATGTCCATTCATAAAAATCTTTAAATACTTTAATGCTAAGGAATAGAAGTAATTTTCTTACTATTATAAAGTTTACCTATCAAAAAATTACAGATAACATAATACTTAAGGGTTAAACTTTGAAAGCTTTCCCTTTCAGATATGGACCAAGTAAGATTCTTCTATCACCATTTCTTTTCAACATCGTATTAGAGGTACCAGCCCAGGAAGTAAAGCAAAACACATAACTAAAAGGAATACTGAATGAAAAAGAAGAAACAATACTGTCATTACACACAAATAATATGATTGTGTACATGAAAAATCTACAGATAGATTCTTATAATGAATTTAAATTTTTCTATATATATATAATTTGTGTGTATATATAATCAATATACACAGATCAATTGTAGAAACCACTCTGAGATAAGACAGAATAGTCTGTATTGGACTAACACTCTCACAGAAAACATCTACAAAATGTTTTTAAAAACAACCATTTGAGGGTACAGAGGTCAACCAAAAGCAGTCAGAAACTGGTGAAGTCAAATCTTGAAATAAGGAAATAAGTCAAGGTCTGTTTTCACCCAAGGATACGCTAGGATCTATATAACATGAGATGTCTAGATGTCGAACAGAAAATTTCTGGCTTACTGGCTTAAGAAGTCAGGAAAATGGGTTTCCAGAGCAGCTGAATAGTAAGAGGGGAAATTCTGGGAAAAAGTGAGGCATGAGGAGAGCCTCCAGATCTACATATAATTGCACCCAAATCCTCGACCAACCCCTGAACTTCACCTACAAGGGAGATTTTAAGGAGACCAATGGGGAGCAGCAGTTGTGCAGCTGAAAGAACTAAACAAGGATTCCAACTATTGCTGCTCCAGAGGAAACAGCTGAGAGTTTCAGCCCAGCCAAGTTAACTGCTTGGTGGCACAAAATGAACATTCTTCAGAGGAAGATAACAGAATCCATAGTCTCTACAACTTACCGTTTACAATGTCTAGTGTACAATAAAAAATTGCTAGATTGGGGGAGTGGGAAATAAGCAGAAAAAATGTGACCTAGAGTCAAGGAAAAAAAATGTCTATATAAACCAACCTCTAGATGACCCAGATGGTAGCATTAACAGACAAGAACTGAAAGAACCTATATAAATATGTTCAAAGAACTCAAAGAGCTAATGTCACAGTGAACAAACAGGATCCTCAGCAGAGAAATGGCAACTACAGAAGAGGACCAAATGGAAATTTAGAATCTAAAATTATAATATCCACTATGGTAAAATGACCAGATAGCCTTAACAGCATTTTGGACACAGTAGAAGATAGGACTGTTGAGCTTATTGATAAATCTTTAGAAAATATCCAATCTGAAGAAAAACTAAAATGTTTTTGAGAAAGGAATAGAGCCTCAATAACCTGCAGGTCTAGCACACAAGTAACTAGAATTCCATAAGGAGAGGAGTAAAAAATTGGAGAAGAATAAATATTTAAAGAAATATGGTGAAATTTTCCAAATTTATGTGAAAAACATAAAGTTACACATGTAAAGAAGGTCAGCATATCCCAGGAAGGATTATTATGATGAAAACCATAAATGGGTAAATTACAGTAAAAATGTTGAAAACTAATGATTAGATAATCTTGGAAGCAGAGGAAAATGATATATTGTGTATACACAGAACAAACAATAGGATGTATGGCTGAGTATTTTCTCATTAAAACAACAGTAAAAGAAAGAAAGAAAGCCAGAAGACCCTAAGGACATCTTTAAAGGATCCAAAGGAAAATCAATTTATCATCCCAGAATTTTTTTATCAAATGAAAATACTTTTGAAAAATGATGGTGAAGTGAGACATTTTTAGATCATAGAAAACTGAAAGAAAAGTTGAGGGTGCATATTTTAATCCTGAAAGAAATCTCTAAAAGATAATGTAAATGGGCTATCTTAAGGATACAAAAGAAAGGTGGAATTGAGAGGCAAGGGAAAAGAGGGGGAGGAAGGAAGGAGGGAAGGAAAAAGGGAGACTTGACTTTGATTTTCTGTAAAGAAGGTAGGAAAGGAGGAACAAAGAAAAAAGCCATTGAGATAAACAGAAAGCAAATGGCAAAGTGGTAGACCTAAATCAAGCCATATCAATAATTACATTAAATGTTAATTGACTAAATATTCCAATTAAATGGTAGATTGTCAGATTGAATTTAAAAAGTAAGACCCAACTATCTGCTGTGCATAAGGGATTCACTTTAAATCAAAAGACACAGGTATCTTGAAAGAAAGATAACAAAAAAAAGATATACCATGGAGATGCTCATTATAAGAAAGCTAGAGTGTCTATTTAATAACAGACAAAAGGGATTTCAAGAGAAATGCTATCAGAAATAAAGAGTGACATTTCATAATGATGAAAAGATTGATCAGGAAGACACAATCATAAATACCTATGCACTTAATAACAGAATTTCCCACTACATGAAACAAAAACCCACAAATAAAGGAAGGAGGCATACCCATGACAACTGAAAGTTAACACCATTTTCTAAGTCACAGTAGAACAAATTTTTAAGATAATAAAAGTACAGAAGATCTGAACAACACCTTTACCACACTGTCATTTATACAACACTCCACCCAATGACAGCAAAGTATACACTTTCCCAAGGCCACATGGAACATTCACCAAGATAGATTATATACCGGCCATGAATGAAAGCTCAATACATTTCAAAAACTTGAAGGGGGAATCTGTGCAGCATACCTTCAGGTCTACCACAGGAATGTGGACATATTGTCTTTAGATTGTAACTTAATGCAATAATTTTGAACTATATACATATATGTGTATGTATTTATACATACATACACATATTTACAAATATGCATATATTTCTATTTGATAAAGCAAATGGAGCAAAATGTAAACAATTGGAGAATTTGGTTTAAATATATATGGGAGGTCTTTGTACTATCCTTACAACTTGTAAGTTTGAAATTATAACAAAAAATGTTTAAAGTATCCCTATGTACCAGCCAAAAGGAAATGAAATATTTAAAAAGATAACATTTACAGCAAAGTGCTAAGAATAAGTCTTTATGGAGAGAATGATAAAGTTTTGTTGAGAGATATCAGAGAAGATCTACATTAAGTAGAGAGTTATACTATATTCAATCACTGGAAGATTCAATATTAAAAAGTTTAAATACTCCCAAATTGTTTTGAAGATTTGGTGCTATTTTAATCAGACTTCCAACAAGATTTTTTTAGAACTTGACAAGTTGATTCTAAAATGTATATAAAAATGCAGGAAGCCAAAATTAAGCAAAACACTGTAGAAGAGGAAAAATATGTGAAGACTTGTTCCATCAGATAGCAAGGCTTACTATAAATCTATAATATTATAGTATAATATAGGTGCAGGAATATATATATGGACACTTGATATATGACAGAGTTATCATTGCAGATCAATGAGAAATGAATGGGTATGTCAACAAATGATCTGAGATAACTACATATCCATTTGGAAAAAGTTAAAATTAGATCTCTGGCTCACATCATACCCAAAAATAATTCAGGATGGATTAAAGACCAAACCATGAACAGCAAAACAACAGAGATGTTCAAACAGGAAAGAGAACCATGAGTCCCAAACTATGCACCAAAGTGCCCTAGGACACTGCATCAACCTCACAGTGGTGACATGGGGTATTTTAAATTTTTGAAGAAACACAGGGCTATCTGACACCTGTCAGACACTGCATGAATGACTAGCTCTAGATGGTTTCAACATTAGGTCAAGCTACATTCCCTGCAATGGCATTATATTTCTGCAAAGCTGGGTTTTCAGCAGTTGCTGTAATCAAAAACAAATACCCCATAAAAACCAAATGTGGAACAGGAAATGAAAGTGGTAATATCCAATCTTATTCCAAGATTTGAGAAGCTGTGCAATGCCCAACAGGTGCACACATCCCTTTAGTAATTATAATTGTTTAAGAATGAAAAATAGATTAATTTTTCTTTAAATATACTTTTTCAAATGACTACAAAGTAGTTAGAACATAAATGCTTAAATTATTTAAGTTATTTGGGCCTAACTAATAAATGGAAGTATTGGGTATTTCTTTTGACCTAAACATACCATGAAAATAATAACTGAGAGCTTCAGGGCACCATGAACTGAGAAAGTGGAGAACATCTGATATCGGAGAATACATATGTGACCTCAGAGTAGCAGGGAATTTCTTAAACAGGAGACATAGACATAAAAGCACTAATCATAAAGCAAGTGAAACACAAATTCAAATTCCTTAAAATCAAGAAGTTCCATTCATCACACGACACCATAAAAATACTGAAAAGGCAAGTCACAGAGTGGGGTAAGATATAAATAATGAATGAAATTAACAAAGGACCTTCTCCAGAATATATAAAAATTCCTAGAAGTCGGTAAGATAAAGACAACCTTATAGAAGAATGAGCAAAAGGCTTAGACACATCAAAAAACAGGAAATCCATATGGGAAATAAGCTTATGAAATAGTGCTCATTCTCATTGGAAATCTTTAAAATACAACTGGAGTCTCAATGAGCAGAAAACATACAGAAAAACCCTTATGATTTTTGAGTAGGCATAAAAAAGTTTAGATAGGGCAGTCACCCATCCAGGCTGGGTGGCCGTGTCCTTGGGCAAAGGAAGTGGAAACAGACCCTGAAGGAGCGGAGCTGGGCAACAAGGATTCCTGCAAGGGGGATCCACGCAGCCCACCTTCGGGTCTATGGCAGGAACAAGCACACGCTACCCATTGTGTCATGACTTAACACAATCCCTTGGGACACCAGTTTGGTGAAATTAGAGATGTGCATGCCCTGTGACCCAGCACCCCTCTCCTCGGTAGGCATCCTGGAGAAATGCGTTCCAGCGTGCACTGGGATGAATGCCCGTTGCAGCCCTGCAACCGCCCCAAACTGGCCACGACTCACAAGTTCCTCAGTGACAGAACACACAAGTAAATAATTGGATAAATTGTATCAATATAGACATATAAATATATAACATATCAACAAAATATGAACAAGCGATAGCAACAAGATTCACATGGGTGAATTTCAGTAACACGATGTTGTGCAAAAAAGAAGGCACAAAAGAATACGTACAGTAGGATTTCCTCCAGGTAAATATTTTAAATTGGCAAAACTAAACCCTGTGGTTTGGGAATGAATATATGAATTATAAATCCACAAAGAAAGGCAGTGAAATGATTTTCACCAAAGTCAAGATAGTGGTTACTCCGGTTACTGTGCAGCATTCTGATTAGGGGAATAGCCCCAGGAAAAGTCATCAAAACTTTAGCCGTCCATGGGTGTTCACTTTATTATAATAAATTATATTATTATTTATATTATAATTATCAAGCTGTACATATACATTTGGGGTACTTCCCTTTGTGCACAACAAAAACAAGGGGGAATGGCACATACATAATGGTTAAAGGAAACTGGGCAAGTTTGGCCTGGAGAAGGAGAAAGCTTAAGGGTGATACAATAATTATCAATTATCTAAAGAGCTCTTCTGTGCAGTGCCCAGCCAGGACCTTTGAGAGAAAGAAGTTTCTAATGATACAAACACATGAGATGGGCCTCCAGGGCTCAGCTTTTCCCTGGACTTGTGCCATCCGGGATAGAGGATAAACTAGGTGATGTCAACTCCCCCAGCTCTGAGGTCTCAGGTATGAAGAACCAGGCCCTGATAGGGAAGCAGGAAGAACACAGGCTGACGGGAACCAGGAAGCCATTCCACATAAAGGGATAATGAATGAGCACACATTTATTTCTAAAATACAAGTCGGTCAGTGAATCCGTGCTGTGTGGGCTAACTTACCCTGCCATATCTCCTTGGGAACCGCCTGCTGCTTTTGTGTCAGGCCAGGTGGAATGCAGTTTCCCGCTGGACCTGTTCTGCTTGTGGCCCTCAGGGCTCTCGGATGGGGAAGCCCAGCATCTCCCTGAGAAGAACAGCCCAGGGGCTGCCCCCTGGGGTCCGGCTACGGAGTCCATCAGACCGCCATGGCCCTGTCTTCCCCGTGCCTCCCCATCTTGATCACCTGGCAGATCACTACCCAGAAAGCTGAGGAGCGGGAGGTGCCAGGCAAGGATTACCAACACTCCCGTTGCTGATAATAAAGACTTGCACCTGTCGTGTGTTTCGCATACATTTGTCATTTAAATAATCAAGCTTTGTTTATGCCTTCAACCGGTAAGTCCATATTCACCATGACTCCCAACATTAACCACCCAAGTTGGCCATCGTGATCAGGAATGGTCTGGCAGAAGGTGAGCACACTTCAGTTTGGACAATCTTTAGGGTGAGATCGGGTGCAGGTAACCCAATCCTTATTCTGGACTAAGGAGCAACCCTGTCTCCCACAGGGAACTCTTCTCATTTCCTTGGCTGCTGTCTCCCTCGCTCATAAATAACAACCTTCCCACCACCCACTCTATAACAATTAATTTCAATACACCACCTCCTGTGGGTGAGATATACCCTAAAACTTCTCGTATGTGTTTCATTGATTCACCCTAACACTGTTTTACTGATGAACGAACCATAGCTCAGAGTGGTTAGGTAACCAACACAAGGTCACACAGCCAGTAAAGAGCAGGAGAGAATTCAAATGACCTCACACCCCAGCGCTTTATACTAAGCTCCCACAACCTGCCACCACTACTCCCTTGCTATATGGGGAAACTGACTCCCCATTTCCTCAAGCAAAGGCCTACCTGGCCTTCTAGGTTTCAGTTCTTGTCTTATCTATTAACTGTCATCACCTTACCTGATTTCCTTAATAAAACCAAGAGATTTTCTCCAACCCACCCCATAATAAATATTTCTTACCAACTGAAAGATGTATTCATGCCATCTCTCCCTCCTCCTCTTTCTGCTTAATTTTTGTGAAGCCCTTATTTCTGACAGACCATGACTCTCTTTGGCCAGAAAGGCGCCTTCTGTGTTTGCATATTTGGCTTTCGAAGCAGCCGAGGGACGTGGGGGCTGCAGGTGTTCAGTGGCCATACTGGTCAAAAGGGGTGAAACCCTTAAAACCTCGAAGCGTTCCGATGACATGGGAGAAGACTCTTTTCCAGAGTGCCCATGTGCCGGAGTTTACAGCCCTTAGGAACCCTTCCGGGTGCGCCAGGAGGGGTCCCCGGTCAACTGGGCAAACTCACAGCCCTGCCCATCAGGGTCTCCGGACCGGGAACCTAACCCCGCCCCACACCCGGGGCCACCGCCAAAGCGCCGCTCAAATTCGCAGAGATTGCCACAACCCCGATCAGGCCCTGAATCACGCGTGACTCACTTGTCAGCCGATTCCTCTGCAGAAAGCTCTTAGCAGTTAATTTCTGGCTAATTTATTATCCTTCAGCTTAGCCCTCAGCGCCATTAGCTAGGAGCCTGACACGACTGAGTGAAATATTGTCTAATTTATTATCTTATTACTCCTCTGGAACAGGATCAATTAATTACCCATTAAAGTATTTCAGCTGTGGAGATTTATTAAGGGCCCTCTGCATTTTAACAGATGATTAGTTATACATGTTTGTTTGCTGGAAGAGCAGAGACCAGCCAATGAATAGAGGCGATGGAGAAGAGAGGGAGACCGTGCCGCAGGAGGCGGCTAATGGATCTCCTCTGACTCCATGAAAATGGAGCAGCCAATGACAAGAATTATCGACTCATTCACTTGCGGTTTTGAGATGACCATATGTACAGCGGAAGGGGAGGGAGTGAGAAAGCCCTCACTCAACTGCTTTTTCCATTCAATAAATTCGCTTCAGAATATATTGGATTCAGGTTTGATGGCTATTTCGTGTTTCGCAGAGTGCTGACACTGGCATGATTCAGTAATTATTGTTTCTTTTAAGTTATTGCTGTAATTTTGCTCTCTAAGATCCCAATCAATTTCTGCCTCTCAGGGGCACGCTTGAAAAGCGATATTTGAAAACAGCGCTCTGATAGATTGTGCTGCTAGACAGTGGCTGAGACAAATAGCCTAATCTGGCACAAATTAGCTTGGCTTCCACAGATAGTTTTATACAGCAATGTAAATTATATTGTCAGGCCCAGTCACTTTCCTGCTTAGAGTGCAGCTAACAAGGAACCATGGAGACATTATTGGTGCTGCCGAGGAGTCGCAGGCCTGCTGCAAAGCCATTTGTAAGGGGAGAGAGAGAGAGAGAGAGAGACAGAGAGAGAGAGAGAGAGAGAGAGACAGAGAGAGAGAGAGACAGAGAGACAGAGAGAGAGAGAGACAGAGAGAGAGAGAGAGAGACAGAGAGAGAGAGAGGGGCTTGGGTAACAAAAGCAAGGTGATCGAGCTAGAACAAGGAGCAGATGCAGCTTTTAGCGCTCTTGGTCTGGACTGAACTAAGCCATGGGAAGGGGAGACTTACGCGCGAGCGTGTGACGAGCTGGTCCAGTCCATGGTCGGCATGGGGGATGGAGCGACAGGCTCTGTTGGGAAGCGGCAATGCAGGGAAGGCGACCTGAACCGCACACTCCTTTCTGCCTGGAGAAACGGGTTGTGCTGCATGGGTGCAGGGAGGCTGGGCGCTGTGCGGAGCAGAGCTGGAGGAAACATGCTGAGCAGAACAGGCCAGCAGGTGCACGGGCCACCCTTGGAAGGCGTGTTTGTACAGACAAAGCCCAGAGCCCAAGGGAGCACCTAGCAGGGACCCATCCCCAGCATCGGGCAGGAGGGAGTTTGTTCACCTGGGAAAAAAGCCTGCCTGCCTCCCCACTGCTGCGCCTGTGCCAGGCTCCCTGGTCTAACAGAGCACTTCTCTGCCTGGCCTTCAGGAGCCTCCAGAATCTGGCCTGAGCCACCACAACCCGCACCTCCTTCATCACCACCTCTCAGCCCATCAGACTGGGCTGCTTCCCCACCCTCCCCAGTGAGTTTCTTCTCCACTTGCCCTCACATTTAGTACTCTGTCTGCCTGCACCAGAGGGGTCTCCACTCCCAGGGGCCTCTTCACAGCTGGTCTTCCCTCCCAGTCCCAGCACAGAGCCTACCCCCGGGCCTGGCAGCAGAATGAACCTGAGTACCGTGTGCAGGGACAGGAGCAGGCCTGGCACCAAGGGTGGTAACCAGCACCACCAACTAGCCCTGGGAACTCCCCGGGCCCAGCCACTGCGGAACCCACTCCAGGGACGGGTGAGCCTCTCGGAGGAAGGGTCCATGGGGGGCTGACCAGGGTAGTCCCATAGTCTGGGAAGACAGTGGTGGCTGTAGAAATGCCACATCCAGGCCAAACACAGGCCCCAGCCTGGACGGGCTACAGGAGAGGCCACTGTTTCTTACTGCCCTAAGCCCCCATACCAAGGGGATTGGCGGGTTTGGGGTTTGGGTCTGCATCATGCATCCTTCCATGCTCCCAGTTCTAAGCTTTCACTGACATCATGAGCAAACAGATATAATAATGAAAAACTTTGAAATATTGTGAGAGTTACCAAAATGTGACAGAGAGACACGCAGTGGATGTATGCTGTTGGAAAACCCATGGAGGGTTGCTGCAAACCTTCAGTTTGTAAAAAATGCAGTATCTGTGAAGCATAATAAAATAGGGGATGCCTGTATTTCTTCTACTATTTTTTCTGCATCATTCTCTCTCCTTCTTTGCACCCTAATCAAACATGCATTAGACATTTCGATGTTGTGTCACAAGAACCTGAAGTTCTATTCTTTTGGGGTTTTTTTTCCTTTCTACTCTTAAGATTGGATCAGTTATATTGATCCTTCTTCAATTATGACTCTCTGTCATCAGCATTCTGCTTTTAAGCCCCTTCAGTAAGTTTTTGCATTAAATATTTTATTTTTCACTTCTATTTGGTCCTTAAAAAGGACTTAACAGTGTTTTTTTCTCCACTGAGATTTTATATTTTTTTCTTTTACTTCAAGCATATTTCCTCTTAATGTTAATGAGTATCCTTATCATAACTACTTTAAAATCCTTTCTATCAATTCTAACATTTGGGTCAAGTAGGAGTCAGTCTTCACTGATTGCAAAGAGAAAATCTTGAAAATAGGTCAGGCTTTTCCAGCTCTTTCTGTGCTGAACAGTTTGGGATTATATTCTGGATACTGTGAATGTTGTGAGTACTCAGAATTTGGTTACATTCTGCTGAAGAGTGTTAACTTGTCATTGTTACAACAATGAAGGCAATTAAATTGGTTGGACTCAAATTGCAAATTCTGTCTTGCGGGGGCACTCACATCTCGGTTCAATTCTATTTTTAGCTGAGCTGCTGGGTTCTACCCCACACATGCTTGAGCCAGAGATTTGGGGGAGTTTATATTTAGCAGCTGCAGTTGCCCAAAACTCTGTCGTCTCATTCTTGAAGCCAGCAAGATTCCAAGTTTGCCATGGGAGTTTGCCCCGTGTGGTGCTGACAGCAACTGAAGGCCCCAATAAATGGGAAACTTAGCCCATACTATTCCCTTCCTCTGCAGTCAACTGTGCCTTGAGGATGCTGTTTTTTAAATTTTTTCTAGAGTTTGTAGTTACTGTCTATTTAGAGAGGGTTAGTCTGATAGGAGCCTACTGGGCCAGACAAGTAGACCTCTCCCCATACACTCTGAGAGGGGAAAAAAAAGCCACCAGTTTCAGTAAGACCACTCGTCATAGTTCCTTGTCCTACTGCATTTCCTAGAACTTTCCAAAATTCCAAAGGTGAAAGAGGTGTGTTTGCAGTGTAGGTATGGAAGGAGAAGAATCACATTAAACATTCAGGCATTACTGGACCTTTAACATGAATCATTACAATGTCTTTAACATGTCAACAGCATTTATTGGGCATCCATCATGTGCCTAACAGGGAATCACAACCAGGGCTCTAAATGGATGGTACGTGTCAAAGTTCTTCCAAGTCTGATTAATGTGAATACACAGGTTGTCCTGTACCACCTGAGTCACAATAATAATAGTTTCTATTTTGAGTGCCATGCATGTGCCATGCACGGACTCCAGTCGTCACAGGAATTCCACATTTTGTGTCACCTTTGCTTTACATGAGCAGTGCTGTGAAGTGGAAAACAATCAGGTGTTAGAGTTCGAAAGGCCTAGGTTTCAGTCTTAACTTCCACACTAGCTCAATGACCGTGTCCTAAGGCAAATCGCTTAACGTCTGTGAGCTCAGTTATCTTACCTATAAACCAAGCATTCAAAGTTGTAATGATAAGAAATAACAGGAATGGAACACATAACAGAGACCCTGGCTCATCGTAGCTACTATCCTTTTTACAGACAAATATACTTGAGATTTGAAAGTTTTAGTAACTCGCTCATGATCAGGAAGCTATTTGCCACCTAATAAGTGTCACAACTGGGTTTCAATGTCACATCTCTACCCCTTCTTTACAGCTGGCTGTATCATCTCCATAATAGCCCCCAATTATTGAGAACCTATTCTGTCCAGGATCTATTCTAGGTGCTTTGTGTACCTAGAAATAACCTTGAAACCAACCAAAAGATAAAAAATACAAGACCCTCAGATCAGGCAAATATTCCCCCTCATGGAGTTATCAGAATTATAGGTTTCTAAGGTATTTCCTACTAACCCAGAGTTAAGGTTTTCCCTTGGGGAATACACCCTCCCCTGATAGAGTTACTTTTCACCCCAAAATGTCAGACAGAGACATACTGGCTCTTCTCCTGGAGAAGGGCTGCCTGGTGCCCACATTCTCCAAGAATACATTCAGATAGCTCAGAGAGGTTGAGGAGACAGTAAAGGTTGGACAGAGGAATATTTAAGGCCCCCTCGAGCCAATGATGGTGAGCAGCCCACTGCTCCTTTCTGTGCATAGGAGAGAGTTAAGTCAATTATTCATACATTATATCTTACATTTTAATCAAATTGTGAGATACAATCAAATTTCCTTTGTAAAGCCTGTCATTAGTGGGTTCAAGATTCCTAAGGAGTATATACAAATCTCCCACACCCACATAGTTGTTTAAAGTGATCACTGAATTCCCTTGAAAGCATTTACCCAGTCTGTTGGCCAGTTTTCACTTCTCTCCTCTATAGAATAACATATTTATTTCTTCTGTTTATTATTCTATCATTGTTGACTTACATGTTGGTGTTAGATCTTAGTCACATTGTCAGACCTGCTGGTATATCTGTTAATGCATTTATTAGTTCAACAAATAATTATCAAATGCCTGCCTGTGTCTGACATAGAAACAAGAGGTAAGCATGGTTGTGCCTCATGATCTCCATCCCAGCCTGAGGCAGCAGACAGGGTCCTCGCTTTGAAGGCAGAAATCTGGACTCAAGCTCTACCTCTTTTATTTACTAAATGCAAGATCTTAGTTAAGTCATTTCACATCATGGAATCTCAATCTGCACACCTGTAAAGTGGGGATAATTGACCTGATATCTCTAAGTCAAATAAAATCATATAAACAAAAGCATTAAAATCATAAAATGGTATGCCGATGTAAGCTATCACTATTATCATTCAATATCATCTATCATTTATATTTATTGCTATTTGTTTCCTTCACTATATATTCCTAATCATATTCATGGACAGAGATGTCATTGCTATTACTGTGACAGGCGAGCACTACCACATTCTACAAAGGCTTTGCATAGAGCAGGAGTGGGTGAAGAGGTAGAGGAAGTATTTGCAGAAAGCATGGTTTGGCCAACTACATTCATGTCCGATTCATCAAATAAAGACGGCAGCCCAACCCTCTCAGAGTTCACAATACAGCCACTGATACTAGACATTTAATTATTGGTTTGGTTCCTGTTAGTAAAAAGGAATTACCAGGTGCCATGGGAGCAGAGGACAAGGAGAGAGCCCCAGCAGAAAGGAGGAAGGCCCCACTGAGAAAATCGTCTCAAAACTAGCTCTGAAGGTGGGAAGCAGGAGAGCACCCCAGCAAAGAGGGTACTATGCTTGAAAGACCAGAATCGTGGAACAGCACAGCCAACTTCAGGAGCCGAAATAAACCCAGTGTGTCAGGGCGGGAGGGAACCCAGATCACAGAGGCATGAGATCAGCCTAGTGACACTGGCAGAGGCCACATCATGCAGGGTCTTCTAGAGCACATTATAAATTTAGATTCATGAAAAGCCATTTAGGGTTTTATACAGGGGTGATAGTCTCATATTTCCATTTTTATCATGTAAATTTGCAGTGGAATGAGAAACAGATCTGAAGGGGCAGGAATAAGTGTAGGAAGGTCAGCTAAGAACCTGCTGCAATGATCCAAAGAAGAGATAATGGTGTCTTGTACTAAGCTATAGGCAATGGAAAAGAGAGAAAGGTCTTGATCAAAAATATTTAAGAGGTATGACCGACTAGAGGTAGGGAAAGACTGGATGGGCAGCAGTGAGGAGAGAACTCAAGAATGATTACAGGTTTCTGGTTTGAGCAACTGGGTGGGATGAGGCTAGTTACAGAGAGAGGAAACTGTAGAAGGGGCAGGTTTAAGGAAGACAATAATGAGTGAGTTTGTGAGATGTTAAGTATCAGGAACCTGTGGCACAGACTGCTAATTGTCTTCCCAATATTCATTCTGGGAGCCAGGAGGTGAGGGAAAGGGGCAAAGAACTTCACTCTGACTAGTCAGTTGGATGAGCTCGAAACTAGGAATGGCCATATGGGTTGGGTATGGAAGTGCCATGTACAACCACTGGCTCACTTTTTGAAAAGGAAGCTGGGTGCCCTCAGCTGCTTCTTCCTCCTTCATGCATGCTGAATACAGAGCTTTTGAGACATCTTTCACCCTATGAAAGGGAACAGGGCCCTAGTGAAAAACAAGAGAAAAAACTGAAGTTCTTGGACACCTTCATGAAACAGACCCACTTGCCATCCCTGGAATGCCCAGAACCTCTGGACTATGGTGTAGAAGAGAAATAAACTTCAAACTTATTTGAGCCACTGTATTTTGTATTCTTTCTGTTACAGCAAAGTAGTCAAGTGAAACTGTCCAGTAGAAAGTTGAATAGAGAGTCCCAAGAAAGCTGGAGAGTCTTCAGAACATAAAAGACTAGCAAAAAATGAACAAGTGGGACTACATCAAACTAAAAAACTTCTGTACAGCAAAGGACACTATCAACAAAACAAAGAGGCATCCTATAGTATGGGAGAATATATTCATAAGTGATTTATCTGAGAAAGGGTTAACATCCAAAATACATAAAGAACTCATATGACTGAACACCAAAAAACAAACAACCTGATTAAAAAATTGGCAGAGGATCTGAACAGATATTTTTCCAAAGAAAAAATACAGATGACCAACAGGCACATGAAAAGATGCTCCACATCGCTAATCATCAGGGAAATGAAAAGCAAAACCACAATGAGGTATCACCTCACACCAGTCCGAATGGTCACTATCCAAAAGACAAGAAATAACAAAGAGTTGGTGAGGATGTGGAGAAAAGGGAACATTCCTCACTGTTGGTGGAAATGTAAATTGGTACAGCCACTGTAGAAAGTAATGTGGAGGTTTCAAACGCTAAAAATAGAAATACCATTCAACCCAGTAATTCCACTTCTAGGAATTTACTCAAAGAAAACAAAATCCGTGATCCAAATATATATATGCACCCCTATGTTCATTGCTGCATTATTTATAATAGCCAAGATATGGAAGCAACCAAAATGTCCATCAGTAGATGAATGGATAAAGAAGATGTGGTACATATACACAATGGAATATTATTCAGCCATAAAAAAGAAAGATATCCTGCCATTTGTGACAGCATGGATGGACCTAGAGGGTATTATGCTAAATGAAATAAGCCAGGAGGAAAAAGACAAATACATATGTTTTCACTTACATGTGGAATCTAAAAACAAAGCAAAATGAATAAAACAGCAATAGACTCATAGACACTGAGAAGTGACTGGTGGTTACCATCAGGGGGATCAGGGGGTATTGGGGTGGGTGGGTGAGAAGAGTGAGGGGGTAAAGAGGCACAAAATCTCAATTATAATGTAACTTGGTCATGGGGATGGATATGCAGCATGGAGAATATAGTAAATGGTTCTATAACATCTTCCTATGTTGACAGACAGGAACAATACAAGTTGGGGTGAGGATTTAATAATGGGTATATCTATTGAACCACTGTGTTGTACACTTGAAACAAACCAATTATAATATTGTATGTCAGGTATACTTCAATTTTTAAAAAAGAACATAAGAGGCTATTGAGGCTATGGCAAAGAGATAAAATAGTCTGGGCAAGAGAGAAAGCAGAGTGAGAAAGCAGAGACTTGGTCAAAACCCAAAAGACGGAAACCCCAGCTGATGAAGCAGAGAAGTGACCAGAAAGGTGAGCAGCCCCAGGAGAAGGTGATGTTCTAGAAGGGAGTGGGCAGTTCTGGGGAGGGAGCACACAAGACGTTTGATTTAGTGTCTTGGAGCTCATTGGTGACCCTGGGAGAGCTCCAAGGGCACAGAGAGGAGAAGAGAAGCCATACCCAAGTGGACAAGGGCAAGAGAAGGGATGCACACACCGTGGGTGTTCTGCAAGTGTGGCTGGAAAGAGAAAGAGGTGGTAATCTAGGGTGTATGCCAGAGGCAGTGTTGTTTAAGATGGAAGAGATTTGGACATGGCTAAGTACTAAAGATAAAGGAAAGCATGAATATAAGTCAGTTCTAGGTCACAAGAAGGTGAGACCTAATGGGAGAACCTAGAGCAAAATGGCGGAACTGGTCACAGAGAGAAGAGAATAGCCAGGCTTCTCTTTCACCAGAAGGGAAAGAGTTGATGCAACCGCACATCTGTTCCACTAATCCGAATCCAGATTCACCACCCCTTTTTGTCATCACATTAGACAAGCCAGGTACCAAATCAGTCAAGTGGGACTAATAAGAGTTTTTGAATAAACATTTATAATAATGGTCTAATTTTTGCAGAGCTTTGAAGCCAACCTACTTAGTGGGTGTGGATACCCAACTGCCTACATTTTATTACGTGTATGGGAAGTACATGCAAATTCCATTTAGAAAGTTAGAATAAGAGCCCCTTGAAGGTAGAAATTGTATACAGCCTTTGTTTGAATCCCTACTACTTAGTGGGTGCCAAATAAATATTTCAGAATTCGGTCACGTTAAAACTAGACTTTACACGATTATTTTTCTTTACCACAGGATTCACCGCTAGGTACCTTCAAAGAGCGAGTCACCCTGGTGCATTTAAAATGTGAATACAAACTTACATTCAGATTATGGCTGTAAATACATTTGGCATTTTGAATGATTCCCATAGAATCTGGCCTCTCCACTATTTAGGGACATGTCATTAAGTAAAACAGAGAACCCAGATTCTCTCAAACCAGTGAGACGAGGCATAACCATTGGAGAGAACACCGGTGGCAGAAAAATTTCTGAAATTTGGAAAGCTGGGAGGCAGGAGGTGGGGGTACAAGGAGCCAAACCTGACCAGCCAGTTAGATCAGCTTTGTCCCTGGGCCTCAGGTCATTTTAATAGATTTACTTAACTGCTTATCCTTCCATCACAGGTTGACCAAGTCCAGGGCTTTCTATTTATCTTGCCCATGTGGTGAGTTTCTCTTTGAGGCCAAGCAGTGATTATGGGATGGGGATATGCAGCTATCTGCCCCCTGGCACTGGTTTTTACTACACTCTAACATTCACTCCACCCCATCCTTGATTTCTGAGTTATTCATCTATTCACCCTCTTTGGCCCGTCAGGAGACGTAACTAAGACACACTGACAGTTCCCGGAGGGCATGTTTCTCTCTTCAGGGTCACGGCAAGTAAAGCTCAAGAACACAGCTCGGGCAATTTGCTTGACAAGAACCCAGCCTTCGGTCTTCATCCGCCTTCAGGAAGAGCCTAGACAAGTCCCTGGGAACACAGAAACATCAACCTCTGCGCCAGTCCCTATCCCTTCATTTTGTAGACAAGGACCCAGGCCTTTCAAGCAATTTGCCCGAGGTCATGCAGCCACAGACAGCAGGGCTGAATGTGGGATTGGATCTCCCGGCTTCTGGCTCATGGTTCCCCCTAGACACCTCCAGATGAAGACATTATCCATCCCCTTTGCAAACATCCTGTCCCAGCCATGTCTGCCTTTTATGCATGGGTCAGGAAGGAAAAGGATGTACACATTACCCATATGCTCCCACTCTTCCTAAGGGGAGAATTCATTTGGGACAGGATCTGTCCCTAAGTGACACCTACATTCCATTTTTACATCCTATTGCTTTATGCAAAGCCCCCAGGAGCCCAGGGCGGCTGGAAACTCCCCTTAGTGCACCAAGTACCAGCATCTTCACACCATCCCCAACTGCCCCACCCTAAAAAAAAACCTCCCTGTACCTAATATGTCTGTGCTCCTCATTCTATTTTACAAATTCATCCTCTCAGTCCAAGGCATCTAGGCCTTCAACATCCACCGAGTCCACAGCCATGCCCCGGAGATGGCCAGGGAGCAGACAGCCCTTAGGCAACAGAGTCACACCTCCAGGGCCCCTTGTATATCTTCCAGGCATTTACACACATATATTTATACATGCACAAACATGCAAACACACACACATAGGTGGCAGCCAAGCAAGCCAAAATGGGAAAAGAAAAAAAAAGGGCCCACGCAGGAGAGGAGAAAATGTCCCCTTTATATCTGCAGGCTGCCTCCAGCGAAAGCATTCCTCAATACGATAGGTTAAATATATTGCTGCCATTACACTCTACAAGAAACACATTCCATAAAAACGAAGGTGCTGTAAATTACACAAATATGATGCTAACAAGCCAGGAAACGCGCCGCTAATGAGGTCAGCTACAGAGCTCCCGCAGCGTTGCAAATCATGTCCCGATCCTGCGTGTGAGGTCCAAGAACGGCATTGGGTCAGCATTTTCGGAGTGCGTCCGCAACCTGCTGTTTGGTGTATGGTTACCCAGGTAGATAAAAAACCTCCATCCTCCCCCCGACGCGCCCCCCCCCCCAACTTTGTTTATGTGTCAAATACCCAAGTCACCAGCCGCGCATGCTCTGCATTAATGTACCTGCCGATTACGCCCATTGTTCTCCTGCGCAGAGGAGAATTAGTCACTCAGATGTGTAAATATGGGTCACAGTTTTGAAGCATGCAAGCTTTGTGTTTCTATCAGCCCATTCCTGGAGGAATTATGCATGCTGTTGGCACTGGGTTTTGTACACACTGTATTTGCTAAGGCTCTAAAAATCAAATAAACATGTTCTCAGCTCCTGAATTATTAGTCCATTCACCATCTTTCCCCGTTAGGAGGGGAAACAATAAACACGCCGAAATGTGGCATTTAGGAACTGCAACAAGATTTCTGCTTGGCATTTACAAGTTGGAGAACAATTGAAACACCCTTCCTATGCCTTTGTCACGAGGCCTTTGGCACAGAGAGCCCAGACGTCTTTGAGATGGCTCCTGACCTCTTGGCGAACATGACCTTCAGCTGGAGTCGGTGTGCAGCCTCCACTTCTGGGCATAAGGAGATGAGTGCCTTTCCCAGGGATGAGGGCAGAGAGGGGGCCAAGAATCTAGACATCAAAGAAATCCATACCACCCCAATTTGGGGGCAGGGTCATACCTGTGAACGGCACCCAGCTTTCCCCCTCTGAGAGCTCCAGACTCTATTTCCTGCCCTTGGTTAGGATTAGCAGAGCCCCCAAGACAGAGCTTAAGGGGCATCGCTCAGAATGATTTGGGCATCACCCAAAATGCCAAAGAGCCCCAAACCGGCAGCCATTTGGATGAAGAGACGACCAGCAGTTTTATAGGCCAATCTTGTTGGTACATTTTTTTCCATCCCAGGATCCAGGGCAATTAAGGTTTAAAGTCATTAATGGTGAATGAATAGAAAAGTGAGAGGTTTAATGTGCACAGAAGAATGTAAGTGAATATTTAGCAGATAAATATGATCCCAAAAATATCTCCCACCTCCCCCAATGCTAAGCAAGGTATTTATGGTACAGCTTCAGGGCAGCACGAACAGCAGGGGTGGGAGGCAGTTCAGCGCTGAACCGGCCGGCCCAGCCCAAGTCGCAGACACCTGTTTATACTCCATCGCAAAGGTTTTATTGAGTCTGTTCCCCCCAGTCTAGGGGCCCTGCCGTGGATCTATTTGTATACACACATCACAGGTTTTGGAAATAACTTCAGCACATAAATGCCATTATTTCCAACAGAGCTGGTGTAAACCATCTTTACTACTCAAAAAGTCAGCTAAAAATCGAGCTGCAAGGAAAGAGAGGGAGCAGCAGGAGCAACAACGAAGCAATCAGTGACAGCGACAAACCTCAGCCACAAATCAAACAAATTCGCAAAGTGGCCTGGAGGTGGGAATCACGAGGCACAGACAGAGCAAGATGGCAGGTGGAAGCGCGCGGCCCGTCGGAAAGAAAGCTGAAGTAGTCATTCCCCGCTCTAAAGGAAACACAGACTGCATGCGGGCAGCACACGGGGCTGTGAAAAGGCGTGGGGGAGGGGCAGAGGAGGGGGCACCGTGAAAAGCTCTGGTTTTTCTCGCCGCCATAAAATCTCAGCCGTTCATGTGATCACCCATGAGGGGAGCTCCGCCTTCATGCAGAAGCCCTGGAGCTGTTACCCACACCCAGCAGCTACCTAAGATCCCGCCGCGTCCAGACTGGAGGAAACGCTGACCAGGCGGCACCCCTCCAAATCGAGACTCAACCCTTGGAGGCGTGACCTGTCTTGTTTATGTTTACTGCAGTCGAGAGAGATAAAGCCAAAACTCCAGAGTCACATTCACACCCCACATGGGTATTTTCATTCATTCATTTTTTTTTTTGATAAGCATGGACTAAGCATCTACTCTGTGTTTGGCACTGGAAGGGATAGAAATATATGTCAGACATTATAGTTGGCAGGGGAATAAGAAATGCTAGATAAGAAAATGGTGGTTCAATAAGAAAATGACAATGACCTTTTAGAAAAAAGTCTAAAAAGCAGTCTATGACTGACGATCAAGGGAGAGAGTGGTGATTAAGTGATACAGGCTTTAAGTGTGACCATGCCCCAAATGAAGAGAGAGTACTTTAGGCTGGGGAGATCCAGGAAGGCTTCAAGGAGGAAGTGGGGTTTGAAGGTAGACAGGACTGAGCTGGGCGGAACAGAAAGAAAAGCAGAATCAACGCAGGAGACTTTCTTGGCGTAAAGGCCAGGAGGCAGGGACAAGCATGGTGCATTTGGAAGTCCAAAGTGACCATTTTAAGTCACGGGGATGAAAAGTACAGCCTAGGGAATATTGTCAATAATACTATAATACCTATGTAGGCTGACAATTGGTAACTACACTTATCCTGGTGAGCATTTAGTAATGTATATAATTGTTGAATCATTATGTTGCACATCTGAAACCAATATAATATTGGGTATCAACTCTCCTTCAATAATAAGTAAATAAAGTGACCATTTTGACTGATACACAGATTTGCATAGGAGAATAGAAACAGGTAAAGTGGAAAAGCTTATTTATTTCTGTTGAATGCTAACCATGCTAATGTTAGAGAGTTGGTCATGTTGGAGAATTAGCTGTAGTGAACACCAAGCAGACTTCAATCAAAGGAAAGCCCATATTCACATACTGGACATAAATGTACATCTAGGGAAAGTGAGCGGATGTAGGAACAGTCCCACGGCTGTGTGTGGAAGAGAATGGATGTATCCATCTGCAGCCTATGTTTGTGGACACATGCTAAGACGTGTGCACTGGAATCTTTTACATCCCCTCCCTTCTGGAAAACCCTGAACCGGCATGGTATACTTACAGACAGACCTGCTTCCTCTCAGGCAAAATGTGCATGTGTGCAGGAGAGAGACAGCGGGAGACAGAGGCAGAGAGATGGTTCTTCCAGGCCCAGCTGAAGGTACTTGAACTCAGTGGGAAGGTCAGCTGTTTGTAATGGGCATGAGTTGAGAATCACCATAACCCGGAGCAGACAAAGTGTGAAATATGCATTTTTCTCTTTCATTTCACACCATTTTTATGAGACCTCTGTGTGGCTGCAGCCAGCAAAGCCCTTGGCTCCAGCCCTGCAGGGCTGGCAGATTTATTACTGAATAAAAAAAAAAAAACAGTCCAGCTGTCTGGCCAGGTAGAAGGGATTATCTCTACCTGAGAGAAACCAGACCGAAATGAGCCTAGTGCTGGGTAAGAGAAGGACCTGCTATGCTCAAAGCTGTGTGCCATCCACTGTGGCCGAAATCGCTACCAGTTCTTAGGGTGGCTCTGAACCCCAGCTCCAGCCGGGCTACGGGAACCAAGCTGTCCCTCTCAGAGGCACCATCCCCGGCTCTCAGAGGGGCAAACCTCTCAATGCCTGTCCCACCACGGTGAGATTGGCAGCCCGATGCAGGCCAGTGACAGGCCCAGGTCTGAAAGCAGCACTCCCGTCCCCCACCCCAGCAGGGGTACCTGAGGGACCCTGGCTCTGCAGCCCCAAATTGACACCAGAGTTCCAGTCCTCCAGAGCCCCTGTACTCAGGCCTCGGCCTGACCTTTCCCCAGCCAGGGCTCAGGCAAACCACCCAGCTTTGAGGCAAATACCTAATCCCATTCTCACGCGTGGTAAGGCCCAAACAGTACCAAAAATTTACAAAATGCTCTTCCACCCTCATCATCCAGTTTGACCAATTTTCCAATTTGACAGATGTCACTGAACTCTGGCTATGTGCCAGGCACGATGCTGGGCACAGGGCACACAAAGCACATAAAGGTGGAGACAGTGCTGACAGACCACGGCTGCCTCTCCCCGTCCCCACTCAGGTCGGTATTAACTTCACATCCATCAGACAGTGGAGCAAACTGGAACGCAAGGAAATTCAGTCCTAGCCCGAGGCCACAGAGCCAGCAAAGCGAAACTCCATACTCGGGAGCTGGCTCATCCAATCCACACCCTGCAGGCTGCACACTGCCTCAGCCTCCCTGCTCCTGGCCCACCTCACCTCTGTCCATCCTGACGGCACGCTGTCCTCTCAAATCCTCTTCTCAGTGGGCTGGGTTGCTTCTTGTCTTCACCGAAGGCCACACTCACCCAGAGGAGATCTTCAGATCCACCACCCTCCTGCTCCCTAATACATGGGCCTCTTGTTCCTGGCTTCTTGCTGCGTGCTTGTCTTGGCCACGGAGAACCGAGCAGCCCTTCCTGCCCCTGTTTAAGCCATCTACTCCCCAACCCTTGCCTGCCCCCTGGTAACAGATCCAAAAGTCCCACTGGTGCTTTTAAACCAAGCCCACAGTGAAAGGAGCCACGCCCTCACCTCACCTCTCACGGCCCAGCCCCCAAGCACCTGCCTCTCCTGTGAGCTCCTGTCATCCTGCAGGACGAGCCCTCTTGGCCTCAGCCTTCTCATACTTGTCCCACTCCCTTCCCCTTATGCCAGGCCCCAAAGAAGTGTGGGATGTGTGTTTGCAAAATGCTGGGAGGAGGAAAAGAGCCAACCACTTTCCATCCACGCAAAGAAAGCAATTTTAATTGAAAAATGAAATCACAGATTACATGCAAATCTTTGTTGGCAAATTTCAATTACCACCAAATTAAATGCATAGCTAAGCTAAGCATCTCCGGGGTACTCCATTTACTGTTTTCCCGGGATATGTCCACAGCCATCAGAGGAGGCATGACGCCCCCAGAAAGAATTCAGAGCCATCCGGGGCCCCCACATTTGGAGCTTAAACAAGATTATCTCTCCTGAGGAGTGGACAAAAGGTGCAGGAAAAGACAAGAGTTCCCATTCACGTTTTACCCATTCAATTTCCTGCCCTTCAAAAAAGCACCTGTCAGCAAAGAAAAAAATTAGAAAATATTCTGATAGCAACAGTATTAAAAATTACCCCCTCCCAAATCACCGTGTCTTTCCCTATTATTTTATAAATGAGGACACAGAGCACCCCTTGATCAAGCAGGCAGCCAGCTGCAGAGCTGGGACAAGAACACAGGTTACAGGACACCGGGACAGGATTTTGTCCTAGATGGTCTAGTTAACCCTAAGGAAGGGGTCCCACTCTACTGGGGGCCTGGGGATGAAGCTGTTTCCACGCTGCTATTGGTTATTTTATTCTCATAGGCTACTTTGTGCTGGCAGCTGTGCCAGGTAATTTCCTCGTGGCCATATTCCACTCGGTGCATTCAGCACATGTATACTGAGTGTTTACCAGCCACCAGGCCCTACACTAGGCACGGGCACTCCAAACCCAGAAAGCCACTCTGGTTCCTCACCCGGGGATGCATCCCGCAAGCGCTGTGTCCTCTGTGAGAGTACACCATGCCTGAGGCCAGCTTAGAAGAGTCTCTCCAACCAGATTCAAGCACCTTAAGGAAAGAGGTGTGATTGTGAATCTGGGCATCTCTACCTCCAGGTCCAGCAAGCTCTAGAACCTTCCTTAATGTATATTAATAGGAAGTACAGCTGACCCTTGAACAACACAGGTTTACACTCATGTGGGTCCACCTACTGGAGGATTTTTTTCAATAAATATATTGGAAAATTTTTTGGAGATGCGCGACAATTTGAAAAACATTTTCTTTTCCCTGGCTTACTTTATTGTAAGACTACAATATAGAATATGTGTAACGTACAAAATATGCCTTAACCTAAAGTTTATATTATTGGTAGGGCTTCCAGCTAACAGTAGGTTATTAGTAGTTACGTTTTGCAGGAGTCAAAGGTGAATGCCGATTTTCAACTTTCCAGGGCTCAGTGCCTGTAACTCCCTGAGTTGGTCAAGAGTCAACAGGAAGCCATATTTGAAAGTACACCCTAATATCATGGTAGGTGACATCCTAGATGTCTTTCCTCCAAGCCGGAAGTTTCTTATCACTACGAGATTATTTCTGTGTTGGCCAATACCCAGGTGGCCTGCAGATGCCAAGGGGGATTCAATTAAGCTATAGTCAAGCCCATCACGGCATTTGCCTCACCTGGGGCACCCCTGCTCTTGCCTGTGGGACCCCATGACCTTCCATACAACTGGGGGATAGATAGCACAAGCAGATGGGATTTTCAGGCCTGTCCCTGGAGTGGGAAGCCAAACAGCTCTGTGAGTTGGAACAGCCGCCGTGCCAGGGTCCCCATCCTGAGTCTGATGAGAAAAGCCAGGAAGAGTGTGACAGGCCCAGGCTGATGGGGAGAAAGTCTTCCCCCAACAGGACCTGGGGCCCCAGCGAGATCGGCTCTCGCTCCAACTCCACGTCTGCAGAGCATGTGGGTTCTCCTGGCCTTATCTGCCAGATGGCTCCCGCAGGGGATGATTTATTAGGTGCAGAAAGCTCGCTGATAAATTTTACTGCAAGTCCCCAGCAGAAGACTGGGGGTAGCAAGAGCCCAGCCCAGGCAGATCTAATGGAAAGTGCCGTCACCAAAGAGCAAAGCATTATTTATGACTGTCTGTAATGCCGTTCGGGGGAAATTCATCATCGCCTCTCTGCCCTGTGCAGCGGGGACAGCAGCACGAGGGGAGGGGAGTGCAGCACAGGTGGGGAACAGAGCGTCTCTGGGAAGCTGCCAGTGGAGAGTGAGGCTGTATTTTCCCTGATGGACCCAGCTCCCCTTGTCCAGCACTGACCTGCAAGCCCCCTCTCCCCCAGCCCACTATTCCCCACACTTCCTGCCTCCACCCGGCACAACACAGAGAAGAGAGAAAAGGGATGGAGTTCTCTCGTTCTCTGTGTGGAGTGTAGATCCTCACCCATCTGCATGGTTGAGGGCAGTCCTTTCCAGAAGCAGAGGTCTAGACCAAATGACCACCCTGGTCCCCACTGGACTCAGAGCAACAGAAGGCTTGCACCCCATTTTGCAAAACTGCTGAAGAAACAGAGGCTGGGCCGAGGCAGTGACCCAGCTCTGGTCATTGAGCAGTAGGGGCCAAGCAGTTCACCAGGCTGGTGTCCCGTGGGCCTTGAAGCACTTTTGGTCCTGATATACAGCAGGGCCCTGTATGGAATCCCTACACCCAGACGTCAGAGCCCTCAGCTGGACTGGGAAGGAGTGGGAGGCCTTATCCTCAGTAGTGACAACCCAGTCCCTAGACTTCCTTTTGGTGTACACAGAGTATAGTAGTCATGGATTACCATCTGCCTCGCATTTGAATTATTTATGTCTAAGTCTGTCTCTCTTATCAAATTAAGTGCTCCTTGAGGGCAGGGTCTGTATACTGTTCTTTTTTTTTTTAGATGAACCTGTTTTTTAATGCAGGTTTGCTTTAAATTGAGGTCAAATGCCTGTATCTTACATTCAGTCGACTTTTTTTTGGTATTATTAATGTATAATTACATGAGAAACACTGTGGTTACTAGACTCCCCCTATTATCAAGTCCCCCCCTCATACCCCATTACAGTCACTGTCCACCAGTATAGTGAGATGCTATAGAGTCACTACTTGTCTTCTCTGTGTTATACTACCTTCCCCGTGTCCCCCTCTGCTACATTGTGTGTGCTAATCGTAATACCCCTTTTTCCCCCTTATCCCTCCCTTCCCACCCATCCTCCCCAGTCCTTTTCCCTTTGGTAACTGTTAGTCCATTCTTGGGTTCTGTGAGTCTGCTGCTGTTTTGTTCCTTCAGTTTTTCTTTTATCTTATACTGCACAGATGAGTGAAATCGTTTGATACTTGTCTTTCTCCACCTGGCTTATTTTACTGAGCATAATACCCTCTAGCTACATCCATGTTGTTGCAAATGTCTGGATTTGTTTTCTTCTTATGGCTGAATAATATTCCATTGTGTATATGTACCACATCTTCTTTATCCATTCATCTACTGATGGACACTTAGGTTGTTTCCATTTCTTGGCTATTGTAAATTGTGCTGTGATAAACATAGGGGTGCATATGTCTTTTTCAAACTGGGCTGCTGCATTCTTAGGGTAAATTCCTAGGAGTGGAATTCCTGGGTCAAATGATATTTCTATTTTTAGTTTTTTGAGGAACCTCCATACTGCTTTCCACAATGGTTGAACTATTTTACATTCCCACCAAGAGTGTAGGAAGGTTCCCCTTTCTCCACATCCTTGCCAACATTTGTTGTTGTTTGTGTTTTGGATGGTGGCCATCTTAACTGGTGTGAGGTGATATCTCATTGTAGTTTTAATTTGAATTTCTCTTATGATTAGCGATGTGGAGCATCTTTTCATGTGCCTGTTGGCCATCTAAATTTCTTCTTTGGAGAAGTGTCTGTTCAGATCCTCTGCTCATTTTTTAATTGGCTTATTTGCTTTTTGTTTGTTGAGGTGCGTGAGCTCTTTATATATTTTGGATGTCAACCCTTTATCGGATATTTCATTTATGAATATATTCTCCCATACTGTAGGGTGTCTTTTTATTCTATTGATGGTGTCCTTTGCTGTACAGAAGCTTTTCAGCTTGGTATAGTCCCACTTGTTCATTTTTGCTTTTGTTTCCCTTGCCCAGAGAGATAAAGTTCATGAAGAGGTTGCTCATGTTTATGTCCAAGAGATTTTTGCCTATGTTTTTTTCTAAGAGTTTTATGGTTTCATGACTTACATTCAGGTCTTCGATCCATTTCAAATTTACTTTTGTGTATGGGGTTAGACAATGATCCAGTTTCATTCTCTTACATGTAGCTGTCCAGTTTTGCCAACATCAGCTGTTCAGGAGGCTATCATTTCCGATTGTATATCTATGGCTCCTTTATCGTATATTAATTGACCATATATGCTTCGGTTTATATCTGGGCTCTCTAGCCTGTTCCATTGGTCTATGGGTCTGTTCTTGTGCCAGTACAAAATTGTCTTGATTACTGTGGCTTTGTAGTAGAGCTTGAAGTCAGGGAGTGTAATCCCCCCTGCTTTATTCTTCCTTCTCAGGATTGCTTTGGCTATTCGGGGTCTTTTGTGGTTCCATATGAATTTTAGAACAATTTGCTCTAGTTCATTGAAGAACGCTGTGGTATTTTGATAGGAATTGCATCAAATCTGTAGATTGCTTTAGGCAGGATGGCCATTTTGACAATATTAATTCTTCTTGTCTATGAGCACGGGATGTGTTTCCATTTATTGGTATCTTCTTTAATTTCTCTCGTGAGTGTCTTGTATTTGTCAGGGTGTAGGTCTTTCACTTCCTTGGTTAGGTTTATTCCTAGGTATTATATTCTTTTTGATGCAACTGTGAATGGAATGGTTTTCCTGATTTCTCTCTCTGCTAGTTCATCATTAGTATATAGGAATGCCACAGATGTCTGCATATTAATTTTGTATCCTGCACCTTTGGTGAATTCAGATATTAGATCTAGTAGTTTTGGAGTGGATTCTTTAGGGTTTTTATGTACAATTTCATGTCATTTGCAAACAGGGACAGTTTAACTTCTTCCTTGCCAATATGGATGCCTTTTATTTCTTTGTGTTGTCTGATTGCCATGGCTAGGACCTCCGGTACTACGTTGAATAGAAGTGGGGAGAGTGGGCATCCTTGTTTTGTTCCCAATCTTAAAGGAAAAGCTTTCAGCTTCTCACTGTTAAGTATAATGTTGGCTGTGGGTTTGTCATATATGGCCTTTATTATGTTGAGTTACTTGCGCTCTATATCCATTTTGCTGAGAGGTTTTATCATGAATGGATGTTGAATTTTGTTGAATGCTTTTTCAGCATCTATGGAGATGATCATGTGGTTTTTGTCCTTCTTTTTGTTGATGTGGTGGATGATGTTGATGGATTTTCGAATGTTGTACCACCCTTGCATCCCTGAGATGAATCCCACTTGATCATGATGAGTGATCTTTTTGATGTATTTTTGAATTCTGTTTGCTAATATTTTGTTGAATATTTTTGCATCTATGTTCATTAGGGATATTGGTCTGTAATTTCCTTTTTTTTGTGGTGTCTTTGCCTGGTTTTTGTATTAGAGTGATGTTTGCCTCATAGAATGAGTTTGGGAGTATTTCCTCCTCTTCTACTTTTTGGAAAACTTTAGGAAGGATGGGTATTAGGTCTTCACTAAATGTTTGATAAAATTCAGCAGTGAAACCATCAGCACCAGGCGTTTTGTTCTTAGGTAGTTCTTTGATTACCAGTTTGATTTCTTTGCTGGTAATTGGTCTATTCAGATTTTCTGTTTCTTCCTGGGTCAGCCTTGGAAGGCTGTATTTTTCTAGAAACTTGTCCATTTCTCCTAGATTATCCAGTTTATTAGCATACAATTTTTTATAGTATTCTCTCATAATTCTTTGTATTTCTGTGCTGTCCATAGGGATTTTTCCTTTCTCATTTCTGATTCTGTTCATGTGTGTAGACTCTCTTTTTTTCTTGATAAGTCTGGCTCAGGGTTTATCTATTTGGTTTATTTTCTCAAAGAATGAGCTCCTGCTTTCATTGATTCTTTCTATTGTTTTATTCTTCTCAATTTTATTTATTTATCCTTTAATCTTTATTATGTCCCTCCTTCTACTGACTTTGGGTCTCATTTGTTCTTCCTTTTCTAGCTTCATTAATTGTGAGTTTAGGCTGTTCATATGGGATATTGTTCTTCTTTCCTGAGGTAGGCCTGTATTGCAATATATTTCCCTCTTAGTGCGTCCTTTGCTGCACCCCACAGATTTTGCGGTGTTGAATTATTGTTGTCATTTGTCTCCATTCAGATCTCGGTTTTTATTTGGTCATTGATCCATTGATTATTGATCTCGGTTTTTATTTGGTCATTGATCCACTGATTATTTAGAAGCATGTTATTAGGCCTCCATGTGTTTGTGGGCTTTTTCATTTTCTTTGTGTAATTTATTTCTAGTTTCATACCTTTGTGATCTGAGAAGTGGTTGGTAGAATTTCAATCTTTTTGAATTTACTGAGGTTCTTTTTGTGGCCTAGATTATGATCTATTCCTGAAAATGTTCCACGTGCACTTGAGAAGAATGTGTATCCTGTTGCTTTTGGATGGAGTGTTCTGTAGATGTCCGTTAGGTCCATCTGTTCTAATAGGTTGCTCAGCCTCTGTCTCTTTACTTATTTTCTGTCTGGTTGATCTGTCCTTTGGAGTGAGTGGTGTGTTGAAGGCTCCTAAAATGAATGCATTGCATTCTATTTCCCCCTTGAATTCTGTTAGTATTTGTTTCACATATGTAGGAGATCCTGTGTTGGGTGCATAGATGTTTATAATAGTTATATCCTCTTCTTGGACTGACCCCTTTATTATTATGTAATGTCCTTTTTGTCTCTTGTGACTTTCTTTGTTTTGAAGTCTATTTTGTCTGATACAAGTACTGCAACTCCTGCTTTTTTCTCCCTATTAGTTGCATGAAATATCTTTTTCCATCCCTTTTGTGTTTGAAGTGAGTCTCTTGTAGGCAGCATACAGATGGGTCTTGCTTTTTTATCCATTCAGTGACTGTATGTCTTTTGATTGGTGCATTCAGACCATTTACATTTAGGGTGATTATCAATATGCATGTACTTATTGCCATTGCAGGCTTTAGATTCGTGGTTACCAAAGGTTCAAGGGTAATTCCCTTACTATCTAACAGTCTAATTTAACTCACTTCATATGCTATTGCAAACACAACCTAAAGATTCTTTTTTTCCCTCCTTTTTCTTCCTCCTCCATTCTTTGTATGTTATGAATCATATTCTGTACTCTTTGTGTAGCCCTTTGGGTGACATCTATTTAGCCTTAGGAACACTTCCATCTATAGGAGTCCCTCCAAAATGCACTGTAGAGGTGGTTTGTGGGGAGGTAAATTCTCTCAGCTTTTGCTTATCTGAAAATTGTTTAATCCCTACTTCCAATTTAAATGATAATCTTGCCGAGTTGAGTATTCTTTGTTCGAGGCCCTTCTGTTTCATTGCATTAAATATATCATGCCACTCCCTTCTGGCCATAAGGTTTCTGTTGAGAAATCTGATGATAGCCTGATGGGTTTTCCTTTGTATGTGATCTTTTTTCTCTCTCTAGCTGCTTTTAAAAGTCTGTCTTTATCCTTGATCTTTGCCATTTTAATTATTATATGTCTTGATGTTTTCTTCCTTGGGTCCCTTGTGTTGGGAGATCTGTGCACCTCCATGACCTGAGAGACTATCTCCTTCCCCAGATTGGGGAATTTTTCAGCATTTACCTCCTCAATGACACTTTCTATCCTTTTTTCTCTCTTCTTCTTCTTCTGGTACCCCTATAATGCGAATATTGTTGCGTTAGGATTGGTCACACAGTTCTCTCAATATTCTTTCATTCTTAGAGATCCTTTTTTCTCTTTGTGCCTCAGATTCTTTTTATTCCTCTTCTCTAATTTCTATTCCATTTACCATCTCTTCTACTACATCTAATCTGCTTTTAAATCCCTCCATTGTATGTTTCATTTCAGATATAGAATTTCTTAATGATTGAATCTCCATCTTAAATTCATTCCTGAGTTCTTGAATATTTTTCTTTACCTCCATAAGCATGTTTATGATTTTTATTTTGAACTCTATTTCAGGAAGATTGGTGACTTCAGTTTCATTTGGCTCTTTCTGGGGTTTGTGAGATTTTGGTCTGAACCATGTTCTTTTGACATTTCACATTTCTGTGTGGTGCCCTCTAGTGCCCAGAATCTCCAGTCTCTGGAGCTGCTCAGCCCCTAGAGTGAGATTGGGTGCCGTAGGGGAGCAGAGCTGGTGCCTGGGGGGAGGAAAGATCTGTTTTATGATTCCCATCTGCCGTGCCTGTCTCCAGTATCAGAGGCAGTGGGCCAAGCACACAGGTGTAAGCCTCTGTGCTGTGTGTCTCTAGCTGTCGTAGGCAGGGCCTCCATCTGACTGGCCTGATGCCAGCGCAGTGACTGCTGGTTTGCAAGCCAGTGTGTCAGGCCAGGAGGAAGGTTTGCGTATCACAGTGGGGGGTCTCGGGGCTGAGTATGCAGCCAGGGGGATGGAGCGCCTGAAGCTCCTCAAAGTTCCCAATCTGCTGAGCAGAGCGCACCCAGACAACCTTGTCCCCCTATCCCTGACCCCGCGCAGCAAGCTCCGTGCAACCCCCGCCCCTTCAGCAGCCCTCTCACTGCTAGGAAGCCTCTCAGACCACCTACTTTTCCCTTGTCCCAGAGCGGCCAGGTGTGGATCCCATCCTCCACAAATGGCCGGAATCTGTCTCTCAAGCACTCCGCCTGTCCCAGCTCCCCATCCTCCAGAGCACCACACACTGTAGGTTTCTGCTTGCAAAGCAGATCTCCAGGGCTGGGTGTTCAGCAGTCCCAGGCTTCCACCACCTCCCACTCCATTTCTCTTCCTCCCGTCAGTGAGCTGGGGTGGGGAAAGGGCTTGGGTCCCACTGGATGAAGGCTTTGATACGTTACCCTGTTTCGTGACGTCTGCTCTGTTTGCAAGGTCTGTATGCAGTCTGGTGCAGCCTTCTGGCCTGTTGGTGTTTTAGGGTTAGTTGTATTAACTGTATTTTTTCACTATCTGGTGTTTTGGGAGGAGTTGTCTGTCTCACCTCTCACACCACCATCTTGAATCTCCTCCTCCTGTTCATTTTTATACTCATCTTGGCAGTACGCAGAGCTCCTGGCACGTGGTAGCCTTGATAAATGCCTGGTAATAAAATTACACTGGCCGACTTAAGATGTACCGGGTTTGCGGCCCCATGTGTTCTTATGCATCTGTCACCATGCTGGTATTCATAGCATTGCAAAGTAGCTCGTCCCCACCCATGCATCTGTCAGCATGGGATAACAGAAAGAGCACTGGATTAAGGGTCAAGAGGGTTGGGTTCTAGTGGGCAGCCACCCCAAACATTCTTTGAATATAAAACATGGGCCAAGTCAGAGGTGAGCACTTGGGCCATCTTAGATCTGGGCATCTTCGTTTGCTTCTGCCTTCCTTGGTGTGCTAGGGAGAAAAGAAATAAAAAGTCTGCCAGTTTTGCGGGACTTGTACGAGGATGTGAGTGTGGTGAGAAGCAGATTTGAGTTCTAGGAAGGGAGCAAGCAACTTGTATCAAATGGCTCTCTGTGCTGAGAACTGCACTATTCACGGTCAAATACCTTCACAACCATTCTGTGGGGTCAGTTTTATTTTTATACTCACAGTGTAAATTTGAAAACATGGCACCAAGTCCTTCGTGAACTAGCTAGGTGTCCTTGAGTCGAGTCATTTTCCCTCTGGGTTTTTTTTTTCTCATCTGGACAATATAGGAGTCGGGCTAGGTGCTCAAGGAGGTCCCTTCAGCTTGAATACCTGTATATGCTGTCACACAAGCAGCCTGGGTAGTTCTAGTCCCCTGGAGGGGTGAGGTATGGGTGGGCAGTCAGGTCTACAAGAGGAATAAACTATACATGAAGGAGGCTACTTAAATTTTTGCATGAATAGCTGGGGTTTTAATTCACCCCAACAGGAAATGTCAAATAATATGGTGTAGGTCCCACTCTGACTGTCTCCTGAGAGGCAAAGAGCCTGACAACTTTGGGCCCAGGGAGTCAGGATGGGCAGAGGGCAGAAAGTGCTGGAAGGCAGACCAAAGAGGTCAGGGGAATGGGGGAAGCTCAGGAAGACGTTGACAAGGATGTCACTCATAAGGCCCCATCAGTCTTTGCCAGCTCCATGGCTGGCATTTTTTCCAGAATCACCACATTTTAGATCAAGAAGAGAACTTTACGGTAAAATGACTTGCCCAAGATAACAGAGCTACCAGGAAACCAAACCCATGGCCACTGATCAGTGCCCTTCTAAACACTGAGTCATCCGCCTGTTCAGTGAACACTAGGTGGGTCCTCTCCACCTGCACTTCCCAGAATCCATTCCACAGGAGGAACATCTAGGTTGGTCCACGGAAGGACACATGTGTAAGGATCACATTGATGGCTCTTCTTTATTTTATTTTTTTACCAAAAGAATTGCCTTTAAAATTCCCCAAAAATATGCATCTGGGCATAATAACAATCTTAGTACAGTTTGACAAAATTTATTCATCGAAAAGTAGCCACCTCAAAGACCTAGTCCTAAATTTGGTGAATTTTGATCAAGCCAATGAGAATAGCAGAGTTGAACAGACCAACTGCCTACCGTGTTCACTAAGAGCCTTTCTCAGTTCCAACTTGAGATTTGCAACATTAATGATGGCTCTTGATTTTGGTTCCAATGATCTCATAGAACAGAATATTTTTTGGAAACCACATTTGGAGTGTAGTAAATAAAAATAAAAGGCTTGGAGTTAGACAGCCTTGGGTTCAAGACTCACATGCACATCCTGTGTGATTCGAGGCAAGTTACTTAACTTCTCTGAGCCTCAGTTTACTCTTCTGGGGACACTAATAACTTCTTCATAGAATTATTTTAAGGACTGCATTAGACAATGTATATATAGCCCTAGTGAAGTGCCTAGGACAGAATATGTGCACAGTATATGGCATTTGTTATTTTGACTACAGTATTTAGAAAGTCAAGTAGAGCAAACATTGACCAGAGAACCAGAACTTTCAGGACAATCTATCTTCCTGGGCAATGTAAACTGCTTTCTTCTCTCTAAATTCCTCTTAAAAACCAAGGCCAAATGATGATATGGATGCCTGATAATTCGGGTACATCCTAAAGATTCATCTCTGGAAAGCATGACTCTCGCTCATCCAAATGACCAATCCCCTTTGGACACTGAAACTTCATTTCCATTATCTAAGTGACTACGGGTAGGTATTCAGCACCTGGAATGTCATGGAATACAAGGTAGTTCAGTCAGGGAAATGAATATGGTATTTTTTGCCAACCATCCAATGACCTGGACAAGGGCAAAACTATTCCTATCATTTAAGTCTCCAGCTCCCAAATGTAGGTTTGTGAGGTGGTCTCAGAAGAATTACTTAGAGTGTTTGGTAGACATGCTGATTTCTAGGCCCCAAGACCAGAAACTCTAATTTACTCTACAGTGAGGTTCAGGGATCTGCATTATAAATAAACAACAAATTCAGATGTACAACCAGCTTGAGAACCATTGGTCGAAGCCAATGGTTACTTTTCTATGTATATTTTATATACTTTCGCCCACATATTCTGTCTCTTTGAACTTAGTATTTATATGACCGAATCCCAAGGAGATGGGGAGGAAAGACTGAGAATATCTTCATCCTGCTCTCATAGCCCCATCAGCAGCTTCCATTTATATTTTGAGATTCTTACTATACTAGATGTTATAAAATTTCTCCCTACTTTCATACAGTCTTTGGGATTTGTAAAAATGCACTTAGTACTTAAGATAGTCATAAAGTTTTAGTACTTTAAAACAGAAAATGACAAACAGGAGTTATCTGTCATAATGCAACCTGCTGATTGACAGGGACTGCCTGGAACACCAGGGTCCTCTGAGGAGAATCCCAGCTCAGGAAGGAGGCATGCCAGCTTCAATTAGTGATGTCTGGCATGGGAACAGTCAGAGAAAAGTCAGAAAGGTGTCACTTCCTTCCAGCTCCACTTTGAAGCATATTTTCCTAAGTTGAAGGTATATTCAGGAATCTGTATGCTCCTGGTCCTGATAAAATAGGATGCAATCTGCAATAGGACCAGAAAATTCTAAGAGGCGCCAGGCCCTGTGGAAGAGTCTTCTCCCACCCCAGAATGCAGGACACTGGATCTGTAGATTCACCTGTGTGTGCGCCATTGAGAACAGATTGCGATGCGAGCAAAGGAATCACTCCTGGCATTCCCTCCCCATCACCCTGCTTCCTTTTCAACTACTCCTATCCTAAATTTCCTTCCCCACCCTCTACTGTGTTTTTATTGCAACACTACCAACTATGTAAGGTCCAAAGCAAGACCTACCTCCAAACAAAAGATCTGACAAAAGAGTTGGCATTCCCAGTGGAATTATTCTTTCACAATACTTAGTGACTTTAGAAAAGCACTCTTGACTGTCTGCCTTGTCCTCCTAGTTAACTGTGGGTTTGCCAGCCTCTCCCCGAGCCATGAGTGCCCCCAGAGAGTAGAGATAGAATCATATTCACCGTAAGAGCCTCACAACACCCCGCACAGCCAGCTGCCCTCATAAGTCCTCAACTGAATTCAACTGAAAAGGCAGCTACACTTTGTTTTGCACATCTAAGAAAGAAAACAAGGGATGGGGTGAATGATGCAAGAGAAAGTCTGTGTTTTGCACTCTTGCTGATGCATTTGTGTGCAGGGAAGCCTGCATGAGAACATGCCCTGACCACTTATTCCCCAAGATTCGGAGGATGCGGAAGGAGCCCTGGAACTGGGCAGCCCCTACCTAAGGCATGCTCCAGGAGCTTTGGTTTCTGGAAAGACTTACAACCTGAAGAGTATGCAGCTTTTGCTGCAAATCCTAGCTGCGGGGGTTAGCCCAGCAGCTAAGGACATACCCGGGGAAGACCGCGTTTGCCGGGAGATGTGGACAGCAGAGCAGCCCCTCAGCAGCCTTCTAAGCCCTGAGAAATCGGGCAGCTGGGCTTTTGTGCACAGCCATGTTTGCAACCTTTGGTCCACACCTAGTGCCCCTCTCCCCCAAGGCTAACAAGCCAGCAAGCCGAGAAAACAGGAGGGAGGTGGGAGGCCAGGGTTTACAGACAAACCAGTACAGAGCCTGGGACATCAGCAGCCACACAGGGCCTGGGTTTGCTGGCAAGCCTTCCAGAGGTGGTGCGTTTCCTGGGCAATGCCCACAGCCTGAGTGCCCCAGGTCAGCTGGGGCTCCTTGATGGTGATCCCAGGGCCAGCCAGGTGGCCCCCATGGCACAGATCACCCAGGAGGTAGAAGGAACAAAGCTCACATGCATCATTTGGCTTTCTCCCTAAAAATTCTTGTAAAATTATAAAACTGAGAAGCTCATGAGTCTCTCCATGATCATATTTTCCAAGCTCTTCATTTTACAGATCTGGAAACTGAGACCCAGACATGAGAAGTGATTTGCTCCAGCGCTGCCATCTGGTTAGAGACAGAGGGCGGATGAAGCCTAGGGGGCCAGCTCTCAAGCCCAGCATCATTTCCTACACAAGCTTCAAAACACATCAGTTACTAATTATTAGCAATCAACAATTACTCAACGTAGGTAAGAAAATACATGGAAAGTTTCAGACAAGGCACAGATTCAAATGATAAACCTATCCAAATGTGGCTCTCTAGTTTCCCATTTAGTCTCAAAATCATACTGGACAGGCAGTTTAGGTTTTACCAGGAGAGAAAATTAAATGAACAAAATCTGAAATAACATTTATTGCATGCCTGTGTCCCCTCCATGGTGCTAGACTCATCTTTATAAGTTACCCATCAAATTCTCACAAACACCCAGAAAGGAGGCATCGACATCTCTTTTATAAATCAGGAAATGAAGTTTCAGGAAAGATAAAGGATTGGCCCAAGAAGCAAAGCTAAACAATGGCAGAATCAGGACCCCTGGTTCCCATGTCGGTGTCTTTCCACTGTTCTGTGTTTCCTCACCCCTGGGGTTCTGAGCTTTCATGGCCCCCCACAGACATTGTCCCATACACCAATGAAGGTCACAGCCCCCTTACATGAGTGCCCTCTGTTTCCACCCCAAGCCCAGTCCTCTAAAGGACCCAGCCTCTGGGTAGCTGCAAATGATCCTGGAGCAATCTCCCTCTGCTCCAGGTCGAGGCAGAGGGATGTACACTAGAGGGACATGGAGGGCTTCCTGCGGGCCACACCCCATGGGGGATTTCCTCAGAGACTCAGAGAGAAAGAGAGAGAGCTCTGTCCTCAGCATCTAGATCTAATGGGCCCCTCCCCTCCTTACGAGGATGCTATGAGGACAAATGAAGTAATATACCTGAAGTGTTTGGAGAGCTTCCTAAGTGTGACATAAACACAACAATGGAGCGCCAAGGCTGATCACCATAACAGCGGTGATGATGGGACTGTATCCGTGGTCGTATGTTAAAGGAACATTTAAAATGAGAAAACCCAACCCAAATCAATCCACTGAACTTTATTTAGAAAAGAGGCTGCTAATAAAAATATTATGGAAATGTGAACTCTTGGGAAATAATGATGATTTTCTTCTATTAAAAGTCTCCTTGGATCCATTTCCAAAGTGCAGCCCAGTTATTTGTGGGCTCTTAGCCACTCGGTGCAACAAGTTCTCTATAAAAAAAAAAAAGAAACAGAGAGAGAAGAAGAAGCCCTCCCAGCTGTGCGTTGAAGGCCCCGAACTTGGAGATGCCACTGGCCTGTATTTCTACACCGTTGCCAACTATTCCCATTTACTGAGGGGGCTGGTGCTGGGGAAGCATCTGTCTTTGATTTTCCTCTTCTCTCATCCCCACCCCCCTCAGCAGCTGCTGTTCAGCTTGCATTTAGTCATTAATAGTGGAACAGTAAGAGGCTGGTGCTGTCTCTCTCGGAGGTGGGCGAGGTCACCCTCCAAAGATAAATCTACCTAACGTGGAATGCATGGAGTACCCACTGCAGCAGCTGACTGAACACCCCATGTGGCATGGGTCAGCTCTCTTCATTCAGATCACCCTGTGCAGGGAAGTCAGGGTAGGGAGATGAAAACCTCAGACTAGGAGAAACAGTGGAGCTAGGAAGACCAGTTCAGTAGAAACAAAACTCCAAGGAGTATGGTACAACCAGGAGCTGGACACAGATCGGGCAGAACCTTATCCCAGACCCAAGCAGCAACAGGCTTCCCATCACCCAGGCTTCAGTTCCACCAATGAAACAGTAGTGGAGAAATGGCTCCTCTAATGTCATTGCAAGGCTGGAATATGGAAAGCCCCCCTAACCATGGGCATTGTCAGGAGACAAAAGCCAATCAGCAGCAGCATTCTGGAACTTACTGAAGCATCAGTTCTGAGTACTTGGAAACATCGCTTAAAACAGCATGGAGAAGTGGACCCCAAGGGCGATCGAGGACTGAGATGGCAGAATGAAATTCACTGCCACTGTGCTGCTTAAGAGATGGCATTTGCCAATGAAGAAGGCTGGACAAGCAGACCACAAGGAGAAATGCACTCTGTTCGTACTGAATTGCCAGTGCTCTTGGGTTCACGCAGGTGTGGGCTGGAGTCCTCCTGGTTGTTCCTAGGCTGCACACAGGACAGTTTCCTGTGCACAGAGGGGGCCAGATAGGTAGAACAGACACACCTGAGCTTCCCCACCTGGGGTCTGGTGTAGCCTGGATGTGCCATCTTCCAGTTATTCTCAGCAAAAAAAAAAAAAGTGTCTAAGGACACTGTCCTTATTACCACTCTGATTCAGCTCAAAAATCAATGAAAAACTCTTGCCATTTTTATCAGTTCTCAGAAAGCAAAAATGATCTGCCCCACTGACAGTGATGGCCACCTCCCACCCTTCTAGTTCAGAGCTCCAGAACACCAATTCAGTGCAAAGTGTTTCTGCCTTTAACTGAGATAGCTAAGAAACACACATGTCCCTCTGTGATTTTCCTCACGTTCATTTAAAACATTGTTTTGATGTTAAAACGCAAGTGTGTTATGATCGAACATACAAAATGTGGATGCATTTTAACATTAAACACTTAAATTCAAACATTTAACATTTGCTCTGAGATGTTTCAGACCAGGGCATCCCTGGGGGGCTCATCTGCTCTTCTGCCTTGACTTGAGTGACAAGGTTGAGGAAGCTCTGCTCTGAGCTGGGTCCCCTCGTGGCTGGCCCTCTGTCCAGCTAAGGACTCCATCTAGTAATCTGTAGGATGAAGTTTTTAAATCTTTTGAGTCTGGACCAGTCTATAGACCTGGGCTTCTAGAACTTTTTCCCCAAAAGGCTTCAAGGACAGAGGGTGTCACACATCAATTAGGATTGATTGAACCAGAATCGCCATGTTGCAGGAGAATAAAACTGACTTTGAAAAGGCCCATAAGCCTTGCTAATTTATAATGCCTCTCTCACCCTATGCCAGACTTTCTCTGCCTAACATTGCATGAAGATCGGTCTCTCCTTTTCTTCCCTCTTTCCTGGTACCTTCATCTAAATAATGCTTCTTGCTTCCACTCTCACCCTATCCTAACAAGATGTGATCTGCACCCAGAAGAAAACGTGGCCATTCCCTCTCCAGCTCCGTCATCACAGAAACCTGTCTTTTCAAAGGCATCCATGTGCAGGCTCTATCACCCTACTTCCTGCCTGTGAGGACTCTATGTCCTACATCCCCTTACTGACGAATCCAGGGTCCACGTCTGTCATGGGGCAGGACACACAGGCAGTCACTAGCCCCACTGGCTTCTAGTTTCAACCAGACGCATAGCTCTCGGACCTGATCATCAAAGAGACTCCTTCTGTCCCCCAGCCAGGCAGGTGAAAGATACCTTCACCGTGCAGATGCTGCTCATACTCACAGTAATTCAGCAACAGAGGGGCTGATGCCTGTGTTTCCTTAGCCCTTGGCACAGAGGTGATCTCTGGCCCGAAAACATGTCAACAAAATCCAAGGTCACTTAATCTCCATCTACTCAGGCCTATAGCAGAGTGGTAATTTGGCCCTTGGCTAAACAGCGGGCTCCCCAGGCAGCACTGGTTTGCAGATAGAACATGACCTAAGTCGCATCCTTGGCTGGTGTTCAGTTCATTCCAAGCTTTGCTGGAATTCTGACCTCATGCTGAGATGTCTGGCCCTTTCTCAAGGGAAGTGGAGACGGTTTGACACAACACTCCTGGTCTAAGAAACATTCTTGAATAAAAGAGAGGGACGCTTTGAAAAGAATGCTCAATAATGTTTGGATTCACTGTGAATTGCTGTGTAGATGGCTCATGCAAGGGGAATTCAATCTCATTCCAATGCTCTCAGATTAACACGGCTAGGATTGCTTCCCGAGACCTAATGTTATATGTGTGAGGTGCTAGACCATTCCTTTTGGGTGTCACCTCTTGTCACCAGAAGTTCAATTATTTTAAAATGAACTTGAGCCATGGGCACCACCATACTCACCCATATTCACAAACTGTGTACCTATACAATTCCTTTGTCCATGATATGGAGTAAGGGCATGAGATGAAATTTTTTTTTAAGTTTTTATTCACTCATTTATTTGAAAAACTCTCTCTGAGCTCATATTATCTGCAGACAGTTCAGCCTAAGACATTCCTGCCTGGCTTTATTGGTCCTGGGGTCAGAGAGAAGAGTGGGCCATGAAATGTACATGTTGACTATACATGACGCTGACAGGATGTCTGGGGAGAGTCCGCCAGTTACTCCATCACGCTCACCATCCCCATTCCCTCACACGCCTTCAAACCAAACCCTCTACTGACTCCCAGAAAAAGGATGACAGAGTAGGCATACTAAGGAAAACAAAAGAATTGTCCATTTTCGAGTTTCCAGGAGAGGTCCCTGCAATATAAGGATTTTTCAGAAATAATTTTCACTTTACCGGACTCACCACCCCATCTCCCTGACTTTAAAATGTAACACCCACCTGAGGGCACCCCACTGCATCTCTCATTACTATTTATAACCCACCTCAGACTGAAAACCTCAGGGCAGGACCTGTACCTCCCCACCATTCCCTAGAACCCTTTCCCTCTAAAATGCAGGTAGGAAGACCATGTGGGAGCCTCTCAACTCATCTCATTAAACACAAACTCTAAAAGTCATTTTAAATATTTAGCATTATTTACAACTGCCAAGATACAGAAGCAACCGGCGGTACATGTACACAATGGAATATTACTCAGCCATAAAAAAGAGAAGGAAGTCTTGCCACTTGGGACAACATGAATGGACCTAGATGGTATCATGCTAAGTTAAATAAATCAGAGAGAGACAAATACATAATATTTCACTTGCATGTGGAATCTAAAAAACAAAATGAATGAACAAACAAACAAGAAAAACCAGAAACAGACACAAATACAGAGAACAAACTGGTGGTTGCAGAGGGGAGAGGGGTTGGGGGAGGCAAAATAGGTGAAGGGGATCAAGGGGTATAAAGTTCTGTTAAAAAAATAAATGTCAGGGGGATGTAATGTACAGCATGGGGAATATAGTTCATAATATTTTAATAACTTATTATGTTGATAGGTGGTAACTACACTTGTGGTATTTGTAATGTACATAAATGTTGAATCACTATATTGTACACCTGAAGTAATATAATATGTCAACTATACTTCAACTAAAAATGAAAAGATACATGAATAAATATTTAGCACTGAATATCAGCCGTGCATGTAGTTAGTTTAACTACTACCTTTAGGTACAGATTGGTCTCTATTCACGGCAGCTTGGCACCACTTCTGTTTGACCCCTTTCTCACTGAAAGAATGTTTCACCCTTTCTGGATGAAGTGACCCAGATTCCTGATTTTTAACCCTTACCCCCAAATGCCATTCCTTACACGTCTACCAGACATTGTAGGAGAGGGTGGAACTTTTGACCCAGGGCCAGGGGACACCAGGCACCCGGGGTCCCTGGCCCCAGCATGGCCCCCTCAGCCCCTGTGTCTGGGTAAAGGCTTCCACTCGGTGTGTGTGTAACTCAGAGCCGCATGACACCGAAATGCTAAGTGAAGAGCAATTAACTTTTGCTTCTGAAAACCCACTTTAGCTTTCCATAACTCTTTGGGGGCCATTTCAACTAAGCCAAACCTCCCACACATTCTCCCTCAGCAATAAATTACCTTCCTGGCTTTAATTAGCTGCCGGAGTGTGAAACGGGGCTGGGTGCTGACGCGACTGCTTTCCCCACAGGTCCCGTTCTGTCACACTGACTCCAGGAGAGTGGCGGCTGCACGGAGGGATGAGGTCCACAGTGGACACCTCACCTGCCCACCAGGTGCAAGGGGGGCAGCCCAAAAGCCCAGGCCTGCATGGACTAAATTCTATAGCAGAAGAAATTAGTGGGAGGAGCCCCTGGCTCCCCTTTCGGCCCTCCCGGCCCCTTGGTGATGTGCCCACAGACCCATGTTCCCTCTTACCAGTCTCCTTCCTCCACACTGCCCTGAAACACATGCACACACGCACACACATGCGCATATGCGTGTGCACGCACACACACACACACACACACACACACACACACATACTGGCCCCCAGGCACTTGATAGCTCCATCTCCTTTATCATTCTGACTAAGGGAGAAATTACTGACAGAGCTTAATATATAAGCCCTCCCAAGAGAATCTGCTGTATAATTGTGAGCTAGGTTTGAGTCCAAATGAATAAATCTCTAAGTATGTGAGTTTAGTCACATCCTGTGGGCTGAAATGGAATTGTCTGGGAATGGAAGATGTTAAAAAAGCACTCTCAGAATCCTCAACATCATTCCAAGCCCAAGACGCTGATTTGAGGTCCAGTCAACCTGCCTCTAATGAGAGGTTATGAGACCCCAGCAAGTCGCTTCCCTTCTCTGGCCCAGTTGCCCATATAAAGCTGGGATGGATGAGCTCAAGTCTCTTGGGCCCTGCCACACTGTGATTCTGAGAGTCCTCTGCATGCGTGTATGTGTGTGTGTGCATGTCCATGTGTGCAGGGGGTGAGTGGAGAAGACATGCTCTAACCCAGCCTCAGTGCATGCTTGTCCCCATCAGCCCTCCTCCTTGCTTCCAGAGTCTTCCATCTGGGCAAGGGGGAAGCATGCACAGGGGCCTGAGCTGTGCCACCCCTGGGGAGCGAGCAGCCAGGGCCCTAGGCTGCACCCACGCACTCCACCCCGGGAGCTGTGTCTGAGTAGGGAGGGCCCTGGAAAGGGCTAAAGCCCCTTTGTCACCCAGGAGAACATACTCATGCTAATGGCCTGGGGCCCAGCTTATACCTCCTCTGACAAGTGATAACCTTCCCAAGCCCAATTACAGCTTGCTCTCTTCTGCCCTTCCTTTCTTGGGGGAAAAAAATTAAAAATAAAATATCCAAACATGAGCCCACAGCCAGGCCCTGCTTGTCGGAGGTGGGGTGACAGGCAGCCGGGCACAGACCTGCCTATGAGGGTGTGAGCCAATGCCCAGGGCCTCTCCCCCACCCCCCACCCCTGCCTCCCCAATTAACAGGCAGCCTGTGGGGTGGGAGCTGCTGGGCTGGTGAGGCCGACAGGTACCCGGCCTGTCCCAGTCGCCAGACAGGTCTCTGGCACAACGCGTCCCGCTGCTGCCCCACCCCCGCCGGATGCTGTCACACACCCCACACGGCGAGAAGTGAGCAGTTCTGCAGCCCAAGGAGAGAGCGAGGGCTGGTGGCTGGCTGAAGTCAGCCTGCAGCTGCTTGCCTCCAGCCCCCTGGAAGTGGCCCAGTCCTGGAGGTGACAGGCAGCCACCTTCCTCACCCCAGCTCTCCACAGCCAGAGATGCCTAAAAGGGGTGTGTAGCCTGGGGACCCCCGGCAGGCCTGTGAGGCAGACCGAGCGTCGTGCTTCCAGAACCATAGGGAACGGGCAGCAGAGGCCTGCTCAGGCGGAGAAACTTGAGCAGCCCACTCAAGCCAGATCGCTGCTGCATTCCCTGGCCCAGCCAGCACCCAGCCACCCCCTTCCTCTCTCAAAGGGCACTAGCCTGAGATTCTAAGGTGCCTCACAGTTTCTGCTCCTGCCCCAAGCAATCCCATATAGTGAGATGTCTGGTGAGGCCCCTGACCTCCTCCTGCAGCCTTGTACCAAGCTTGCTGAAGCCCGAGCCCTCCTGACTGAGCAGGTCTTCATAATGACTACATATCCAGTGATCTGAGTCAGAAAACCTGTCTCTCCCCAGTTCTCCTGGGGAATGCCCAGCTCTTCAGAAGCTAACTCCTTGCCTGCCTGAACAGCCGAGTGGTGCTGGCTTGAGACCTGCTGTGGGCGGAGAAAGCCCACCTATCTGTGCTCTTCCTAACCCAAGGGTGCCTTCTACGCAGACAGCGATGTGAGCTGTGCCGTCTGGAACGGGGGATGCGGTGGCTCTTATTCTTGCCGGCCACCCAGGCTGGAAATCAATACTCACGTGTAGCCACCATTGACTTGGTGCCCTGGGGAAACATCGCTGCTCCCTGTTTTCCCCTTACATCTGTGTCTTAATCCCCTCAGGCCACTCTAACAGAACACCATAGCCTGGGTATAAACAGCAGAAATTTATTTCTCACAGTTTGGGAGACTGGGAAGTTAAAGACCAAGGCACTGGCAGATTCAGTGTCTGGGGAGAGCCCACTTCCTGGTTCATCTTCTCACTGTCCTTGCATAGTAGAAAGGGTCTCTTTTAATAAGGGCACTAATCCCTCTGCCCTCCTGCCCTGATCAGCTCCCAGAGGCCCCTCCTCCTAATACTCTCATCCTGGTGGGGAAGGGTCCAACACAGGAACTTCGAGAGGACACACACCTCAGCCAGAGAAATTTGTCTAGAAGAATCTACTCTCTCTGGCCCAGACTCCTGGCTCTGGCAATCTCCAAAGAAGGCAGGGTAAGGGCAAGTGTGCCCATCTTGGAAGTGAGTAGGTCATGTGGGATGCCACCGAGTCAGAGTGAGGTAAGGAGGAAAGAAAGGGGACCGTATCAATGAACATTTGCTGCGTGAGGGAGGGACAGTACCCAGGTTATACGGTGGCTCTCCCAGCTTCTCCAGCACTGGAAAGACTGAGTATATGTCCACAGTACCCTCTTGAGCATCAGCTCAACTACCACACCCTGCTGGCTGGCCCCATGAGGACAGAAGGAGACACAGGAGAAAGGAGCTGAGAAAGGGCAGACCATGAATTGAGAATGGTGAGCAGGCGCATTCAGACCAAGTCCAGCAATGTGTTTCTTTTCTTCCCCTTAGACCAGGAACACTGGCATTTAGCCCTGACAAACAGCTCCAGGAAGTCATCATATATTGCAGAATTTGCAAAATGGCACTAGAAGGAAGAGAGAAAGAGAAGGAGGGAGAGAAATGATCTAGATGCTCCAGACTGGTCGCTAAGCTACAGAAGTTCTTACAAATACATAACCTTTTATTTGCATGTGGCAACACCTCCCCCCACCCACCCCACCATATAGAGGGGAATATAAAGCTAAGGAGATGCAGAGAAATAGAAACTGAACGCCAGCTCCCATCTATGGCAAGGAAGACATATATCAGCTTCATTAATTATGACCCGATTTGTGCCTGCCCTGTGAAGGGTAACCATTTCATTTGCCATCAAAGACAGGCCCTTCCCTTATTAAAGCCATTGAGACTCTCAGGAAGTGCTCAAGGGTTTGAAATTCTGTATTTGAATTCCACACATGCTTTTTACTGCGGGGACCAAAACTCCATCAGCCCTTTATAGTGCTGACAATATTCAAGCCACAGGAGTCCTCGCTCCTTCACAACAGACCTATAGGTGGGACCTGCTCACTAAATTCTAATTTGTTCTTCTCTGGGATTCGTGAGTGTGGGTGTGTGTAGGTGTGTGTGGGGGGGGGTGGGGGGGTATAACACATATATAACCTATATCTTTTTTTTAATGGAATAGATGTAGGTATAAAGGACCTAGGCCAAGTTGAAGAAGGGAACCGTTAACCCCATCTCTCTCAAATGCCCAGGAGTAGATGTCACATCCTCACTTTCATCTCAAAGTCAAACCAACATTAGCATGTCGCTTAGAGACCAGGCTTCTCTTTCCACTCTGGACCCTGCTGCCTGCTCTAGGATTCACCCTGAGCCAGAGAAAGTCATTGGATTTCCCGACTCAGCACACTACATGTTCATTGAAAGCATACTGAATGGTCCCAGTGCCATCGAATGGAATGGCATGGCCTGGAGCAGATGGAATATAGTTCGGAAAAAAAACTATTATCGTCCAAAGAGAGCTTTCCTTTCCTAAGCTTCCCCACTGGAAGCAGAGGGCTTTCCATAGTCTATAGCATACTATAGCATATAGCATATGTATCATAGCACAACTGCAGCACAGAGCACGATCTATGCATTCTATAGTCTACAGCCTATTTGACTGACAGCCAAGTAAGTATCTGCCTTGAAATGGGATTTTCCCATGCAGCCAAAGATAAAAATATTGAATGAGGTGCTAACGTTCTGTCCACTTTATACATGAGGAAACTCTGGCCCAGAGAGGTTAAGTAACTTGGTCAAGATCATACAGCTAGGGAGAGCAGAGAAGGAATTCAGACGTAGCCCTCTGTGAGTAAGTAGCACAGACAGGCAGGAGGCGCCAGCCTCTGGGTGGAATATGGTTAGTTTGGCACATCTCAATCCTGCGGGCCCATGAAAGACATGCATGCAACACCCCCTTCTCAGGTTACTGACAAGGGAGTTGCCTCCGTGATTTCTCCTGCTCTGGCATCAAGCATCTGAGGTGCCCTTGGAGCTCCGTCCTGATGAGGCAAGGGCAGGTATAACAGATGGGAAGGCTGAGACTCAGATGGGGTAGTGAAGTCGGGGGTCAAGCCCAGAGCACAGCGCCAGTCTCCAGGCCCCATCCTAACTCACTCCCGTGCCCCAGGACACAGCCGTTCTTCCTCCCTCCCCGACCTGCTGTGCTTGGCCAGCCCTGAGATGCAACTGACAGCCCTCCGTGTCAGGGACCAGGTCTTTCAGACGGACTTCTTGACACCAGAAGCCTTTGGTGTGGGCAGCCCGCGTGGGGAGGGTGAGAAGTGGGGGAGTGAAGGACAAGACCCTTTCCAAAAATAGAGAAAACAGAAGGGCAGGCGGAACACAGGGTGAGCAAGGCCTCTCAGAGCACCAGCCTGGTGCACAGAGGGGCTCGAAGTGCCGCCTCCGGAGAGGCCAGGGTACCAGTTGGGGTCACCAACGCTCCACTCACCCCACATGTAAATTACCAACGTAGCTTCCCAAAGGGGTCCAGATTCCCCCATCCCGCCTCGTATCTCAGTCCCAAAGGCAGTTCTCAATGGGGATTACTGGGCCTATGCTGGTTCGGGGGTTGTTCCTTCCTTTCCTTCTACTCCCACTGAGGCTTCTTTCTGGAATTTTCTAAATAGGGCCAAGTGAGAAGAAAACTTAGGTCTCCCAATGGACGTGGAGTCTAAAAAGTGATGTTCTGCCTCAACAAGGACTCCTCCTGGCCAAACTCGGGCTCACGGTCCACCACAAACGGAGCCCCCTGTGCCTGCCACATCACAGGGGCTTCCTGGGCACTCAGGAGAGGACGAAGCAGCAGAAACAAGGTCACCACCCTCAAGAGGCTACAGCTGCTAATCAGGGGTTTTTCTGCTGCCTCCACGAACGCAGAGAGGCCATCAACAACCGTGCCTCAGTTGCCCATCTGAGTCCTTGGCAAACCGTGCGCCCTCTCATTAGGCCAGATGGCAGGAGCTGACCACTCTTGTGGGGAATAATGATCTCATGGAGCACCTGCTCTGTCCCAAGCCCTGGACAAGATGTTTGACAATATTCATAATGTCCCTAGGTCTGTTCTTCAAGAGAGGTATCGTCACCTCCATGAGGAAATTAGGGCTTAGAAAAGTCAAGCAACCTCCCCACAATCTGCCAGCCAGTAAGGGCAGAGGGAGGATGTAAATCACATGCCCCAGAATAGGATGGAATCACCCTCGAGTGGAGAGTTGAATCACAGTAATAATTGAATAAACTGTCAAGGCCAATTTCCACAGCATTTTACTGAACACATGCAAAAACAAAACAAAACAAAACAATGTTTAGATTAATGTTGTAAATAGGAACCACCTCTTTGGAGAGCAATATGGCAATATCAATCAAAAATTTAAATGCACAAATCCTGCATGCCAGATATTTCATTTGTATGAATTTATCCAACTGTACAAAGATGCTCACTGAAACACTGTGTGTAATGGAAGAAAGCTGGACTCACCCTATGTGTGCATCAATAGGAAATAGGTTAAATAAACTGGTTTATCCATAAAATGAAATATTAATAGTATGCATGCATTAAAAAGAATGAGGTAGGACCTTGGGTGCTAAAATTAATGTATGTCCATTAAATGTTCTTCAGTGAAAAGGCAGTTGTGGTATGAGATGCATAGTGTGATCTGCTTATGCTTGAAAGCATTTTGTATATAACACTCATATACATACATATACAGCACATCCCTGCTTAAAATGTCTGGAAGACACACTAACAACGCCTAGAGGGGGTGGGGAATGGGGACTTCTAAATTACTTGGTTTGCTTTTCCACATCCTGTATTAAAATGTTTAATATTTCTTATGCAGGTTACTGTGTTACACCTGTTGGGAAGCAATCCCCCGAAGGAAGTAACCAAGAACAGGAAATCCACGCTTCAACACAGACCAGCCTCCATGCAGCCCATAAATCCAGGTCTGGTGTCCTCTGTAAGAGTCATGGCCACAAATGACCGCAAAAAAATGTCTGTGTGCTTTTTAAAGACTAAGTTGGAAACTGACAAGCGGAAATGAGGTCATCCTTGACTAGTACCATCCACGGGGGAGGCGAGGCCGTAGGAGGAGCAGTCCACCCCAACCCTGACACCACCCTCTCCCCTTCTGCACTGTCATGACATCGTGATGGAAACCACCAAGTGCTTACAGGTCTCCGAGGAACATCACCCACCTCTCCATCCCAAATTCAAGGACGGGCACTCTAGGATGGTGTGGCCATGGACAATAACTCAGTGCAGAGGGCCTTCCAACAATTGGATCTTCTGCATAAGCCTCTAAATCCCCAAGGAAATATTGGTTCCTTGATTTGTTGATTAAAATCACCAATGGTGTATCAGATGGCTGCCCAGAGACCCAAGGAGCTGAAACAGCAGCGAAACAACCCGGAATCCTTCTGCAATGAGTCTCACATGATTCCTAAACTTAGCCCTTCCCTCACACCCTCTCCCTTGCTTGCTTCTCACTCCATTTTCCAGCTGCTACCTCCCCTTACCCACCATGAATCAACCCTCCCTGTGTCAACAGAAATTCGCTCCCGTAACAGCACCCCTGGGCTGCAGGAAGTAATAATTCACTTACTAAACTGCTATAATCACCTTAAATAATGATGATAATAACAAGAATAAAGACTTTGGAAAAAGAAAAAACATGAGTTTGTATTCTAACTCCACCACTCGGTTAGCTAAGTAATCTCGGATAACCAAACCCTGGTTTCTCAGCACACTGGGGTTGGTTCTCAACTCTTAAAAAGAGCTCACACAGTTGTTAAAAGATAAGCCAGGGGCGGGGCAGCTATGCAACATGTAAGTCACAAACATAGGTGGGTATTGCAACACTGCCGTACAGGTCAAGTGCCCACATGCACGTTCATGTGGTCATCTCAGCAAGCCCAGGAGGCGCCAGATGAAGAGAAAGGATGTTCCAAGAGGCGAAGCCATTTTGCCAGTCATTCACCTGGTGAAGAGGACTCCTGAAGTGAGGTTTTCTGACACACTGAGCGCAGTGGTCTCCCCATGCTATGGGGCCGATTGTGTTGGAGGGTTTCTGTTTTCTGGCTCAGGAAGCAAGCAAAGCAGAGTTCATGGGTCTTGCCTCACTTGACACCATCCCAAGTGGCATCACTCAGGAAAAAGCAATTGGATATAAGCCCCAGAAATGCCCAAGACTGGAAAGCAGGCTGAAGTCAGAGGAGAAATGTGACAAGACAAGGACCAGCTAAGAAAGGGATCCAAGAGCCTGTGCAGGGAATAATCAGACGCCAGCCCCACCCAGAGGCCTTTTCAACCAGCAATGCTCAGGGTGTGTCCAACTCCTCTGAAAATTCCTAAATCCTTCTGAGAGTCTCAACCAATTCTTCAGTCTAAAAACACTTGCTGAATACCTGCTCTGGGAAAGGCACAGGGCTAGGCCTCAGAGGAGCTAGGAAAATAGGCTCACTGAGTTCTTACTACCATCTACATGTCATTGCATATCCTCTTAGGACTGTGTTTTCTCTGCAAGGAATTTGTACTCCCTCATATTGGAGAGAAGGGAAGCAAATGCATAAAAATGTAATTAAGCCCATAGCAGGAGGGGCTGCGGCTGGAGGAGGAGAGTGCCAACAGGATGAGCATTAGGCATCCGGGGGGAGAGAGAGCTGGAGGCATCCACAGGCCCCCAGAGCCAAAGACGTAGCCCTCCTCCCCTGTGGGCTTTGAGCGTGGAATTCTTCCTCTCTAACAGCTACGGTAGATTGTGGCTCGGGCTGTTTTCATATTGGGATCATTTGGCGTGTTATTATCTGAGTTTTTAATTATAGAATAGAATAGAAAGCTGATTGCACTGGATGTCGTCAAGGTAAGTACACACACACACACACACACACACACACACACACACACACACACACACACACATGTGGGTACTGGGCCACAGTGGGAAATACAATTCTTACTATGGATTATGGTCCAAAAAGGTTGAAAAACACTGAACTAGAACCAACAGGGTGATGGCCCTGGAGAACAGGCAGCCTATTTAGGAGGAAAGGAGTGAACAAAGGTGAGTGATGAAAAGGAGAAAGTCAGGGAAAGAACCCTGGCCTTCCCAACCCCCTCCTGAAGGAGCTGGTCCCACCACCCTGCCCGCAGATGCTCCCTCCCAGCTCCCTCCCTGCCTCCCACCTCCAACCTAAACCCTTCCCCCTCTCCAAGTCCACAGGGACTCATCCCTCACCTCTGTTTCTCTGACCTCCTTCACTCCTTGCGATCCACACCAAGGGCACCATTCTGTAAGTGTTTCATGGGCCAGGCCATGTAGAAAATACCCAAGTCCTGAAGGAGCTGTGTGACTCTGGGCAAATTGCTTAGCCTCTCTGAGCCTCTGCTTCTCCATTTGACCTGCAGTCATAAACGGTAACTGAATGCATGTATCTCTGGTGTCTTTTATATTATTGTAAACATCTCTCAAGGGAGTACCTCCATACCACCCACTGATTTTGTAAACTGCCCCTCCATGGTGTTTGAAACAGTGCCAGACACATGGTAGATACTTAACATTATTACCTAACTTGGAAGCTATGCCAAGTAAAAAGAGGACATTAATAGGCCATCACCACCCAGACCAATATAATAGCAGTAGGAGCTGACACACCCACACAGCTGAGCAGCAGAGCAGAGCCAGCTGCGTGAGCAAGCAACCTGGGTAGCAGAGGCCCCGATCCATTGCTGCCCTACCCCACCCACCCCCACACTCAGAAAGGTCTGTTTAATTTAGTGCTCTGCTTGTCACTATCTTGAAATTCTTAATAAAATTTTTGAACAACAGATCCCCATTGTCAATTTGCACTTGGCCTTACAAATTATGCAGTTGGTCTTGGCCACATCTACAAAGATCCACTAAGAGATACATTTTCAGAACGTAGTGACTCCTGTAAAATTCTCTCTTCCAGGAGTTATCACAAGGGCGCTTGGCTGGGAAAGCACAGGAACCAAGATTTCTCATCCGATCAAGGGCAAGTCTCCATGTCCAGCCGCTGACCTCCCCTATGAGGGAGTTGCCAGGTGCCGGTTAGAATACTAGGACTTCACAGTGGGCAGTGAGCATGGAGCTCTTTCTAGCCTCTTACCCCATGAGTTTTCTCAATCACAGGCCTGAGCAGGCCCTTGCTTCCCAGGGCCCTTCCCAGGTAGCCCCTGCTGTATGCCCACTGCCCACACTGTGCCCCAGCCATAGGGCACTGCTCTCGGTCCTCAGCACGCCCTTGTCCTGTGAGCCTCTGCCTGTGCCCGACTGGATCCCCTCCCAAATGCCCACCCACACTTCATCTGGGGAGATAGAGCTTGTCCTTTAGTCACAACTCGCACCACCTCCTCTGGGAAGCCGTCTGTTCCTGCAAGTGGACATGGCTGGCTCCTCCCTGTGACCCCAGGACCATATGCCCAGTGTCAGGGCCAAGGCCTGATGCAGAGCAGTCTTGGGGACACAGGGGCAGCTCAGTTACTGGGTTACATGCTCTGTTCTCAAGCCTGGTCCCAGACATTTGGGAGAAGGCAGGAAGGAGGGAGGGAGCTAGGTGATACCCACTGGAAAGGCGAGATGTCAGCAGAGGTAGCTTGCAGCCCCATCCCATGTAGAATTCATCTCAGACTCTAGTGGCCGAGGCAGCAGCGCCAGGGACGAGCTGGTGGGGCAGGTCGACATCCATCCCTCGTTAGGTTTCCTCAGCTTCTTTCCCCCTTCCTGGGAGTCACCTGCCCACCTGTCTGATTGCAGCACTGAGGGCATGCGTGCACCAACAGACACACTCACGCCCACCTACAGCGTGCACACCATGCACACCGGGGGGCAGCTAGTGGAGCGGCCCAGAACCATGGGCCCTAGCTGAGCACACCTGCTCTCTTTAACATACACTTCTTGTCTCGGCAGCCCCCGAAGCCCAGCGACCTCTCCATCGTGTGTTTCACGAGCGGCACGACAGGTAAGCAGAGGCACCCAGATGAGCAGCCAGGCCATGGCGCGCACGCTTCCCTGGCAGCCTGGCCGGGCGACTGCAGGGCTCTCTGGTGCCTTCTGTGGGACGCGCTGGGTCTTGTTCTGTACCCTGGCTCCCAGGGCCCAGCAAGAGGCTGCACGGGGTGGCCGGGCACGGGGTGGACAGTGTGGACTGGGAGGTCCAAGACAGCCCTTGCCATTTCCCAGAGCTGGGGCCCCAGGAGGGCTGAGCAGCGGGGTCACGTCATTCCTCTGTGAGAAGCAGCTCTCACCCCCCTGCTTCCCGCCCCTGCCTGGCCTTCCCCTCAGGGAAAGGAGGGCGGGGTTTGGGATCTGAGAGCTTGGATCTGAGTCCCACCTCCACGGCTTGCGGAGGGACTCGCAGCCAGCCACTGAACCTCTCTGCCACCACTGTCCTATTAGTAGGAGATGGGATGGTGTCTGAAAGGGCAGAGCGGGTGCTCTGAAGGCCGGGCGGGTCCTCCTGGCTGGGCTGTCCGGGAGAGGACAAGCCGAAAGGCCCCACCCCATGGCTGCAGCTGACAGGAGCATGCGTGGTGGATCAGCAGCAACAGCGAAGGGAGGCTTCCTAGGGGGAGGTGGAAAGCACCCGAGGACCCAGCGCTTTGCAGTCGGCGGTGCCCTGGTCCCCCACGGGGCCTCAGCAGGGCCTGTGAGGCGAGCAGGCCTGCAGACCTGGACCCTGCCCTCCCAGCTCTCCGCGCAGGGCTCTTCCCACCGCTGCTGCTCCGTCTCCTCTCACGACTTGGGAGGTCACTTGCCCTTGTCAGGAATGCGCGGGATGTTTCCAGCCTTCTTTTTCCAGGCTGAGGCGTGGCCACCCCAATGACCGCTCTTGGTGGGTAGTGAACTGGGGCTCCCCGCAGTTCCACAGATGCAGTCTCTAAGGATTTGTCAGATCGGTGACTGGCCCCATAGGGAGCACCGTCCATGTGGGCGGCTCACGATCAACATGGCCTTATTGAACTGAGATGGATTTTTGCCATCACCCCAAGTGAGTTTGAGGATGTCCGCCACACTACGCAGCCCCGTCAGCCGGGAAAATGCCAGGGCCCCTGCTCTCCAGGAGCTGTCATGCAGACCCAATCCAGAATTCAAAAATGCCCTTCAGGTTGATGTTGCTTTTTGTCATGAGTCTCACAGTGTGAAATTGTCATGACATGTCCTTCCACACTGGGCTGGGGAGCAGGTCAGTAATTACTGTGGCCTTTGCCACCCAAAACTGTCCCTAGGCTTTTAATGGGTCACTTGGTCACAAATGCTGCCCCTGTATCTGGGAAAGAATTTCCTGCTGCAGAAACATGCTGTTACCCAGCTGGAGAGGTCAGGCCTAAGGTCCAGTGCTTTCCTAGACCACGGAGTCGTGACTGGAGGCCAACCCAACCTGCCCAGGCTCTGGGTGGCAGAGCAGGACGTGTGGGTCCCGGAAACCAGGTCGTGATTCAGAGCCCAGCCTTCCACTCCAGAGGCATGGCTGGCCCCAGGCAGAGCCGGGGGAGGGAGCAGTCCTCTCACCCCAGGTTACCCTGCCCGGCTGCACTCTTGGGTCTTCTGTGCCCTGCCTCTGGTAGCCAGCCTTTTCTCAAGCACAGCAGCCATGCATGTCCTCAGCCTCACAGCCCAGGATTCGGCTTCCCTTCCGCACCAGGGGGCCTGGCTCCCAGCTTCAGCAGGAGCCACGTTGTTCTTTCAGTAGAGGTAGGTGGAAAATATGACCTGCACCTGACATTTGGCTCGTGATTCTGGGAAGCGTTTCTTCTTGGCATGGGATAGGAACATCTGTGGAGATTCCCCAAATAAGCCAGCGCTTTGGAGGCCCTAGTCAGGCCAACCAGGCCTTGGAGGAGGTGAGAGCTGGGGGTGTCTCTATACTCAGTGATGGCCAATGGGTGGGTTATTCATTTCACAATAGCTGTTAGCTGGGCTGGAATCTGAGCCCCACCCAAAGAAAGATAATTTGAGGGTAAAATATAGTCCAGTTTGGGAAATTGGGCCCCGTGACTGATAGTTAGGATGTATCCTTAGAAATTCATATACCTTCTCTTCCCAGGGAAGAAAATACAGGGGTCTTTTAAAATTTATCCTCCTCGGTCTGCATTTGCAGCACTTTTTCTAATTTATGCAGAGTCATCCATTCAGCTCGTTTACTGAGCATCCACTATGCAGCAGACATAGTTTTGTGCAGACACAGGGATGGACGCAGCCCTGTCCTCATGAGCTCAGAGTTCACGTCATTTGGCAGCTCAATACAATGCAGTCGCTGCATGGAGGGTCTGCATCCCCAGGTGCATGCATTGCTAGGCCTCCGAGAGGTCAGAACAGCAGGACAGAAAGGATTCCCAGAGGAAGTCAATCTGAGCAGAGTCCTGAAGGAGAGGCAGCTGTAGAAGAAGAGGGGGAAGGGTATTCTAGCAGAGGGAGCAGCACGCCCGAAGACTGGCGGCAAGAGAGAAGATGTTGCTTTGAGGAAGAGAGGCTCGGAACTGGGCCCAGAAACACTGGCAGGACAGGAACAGAAGGGGTTGGAGTTTCAAATGGAGGTGGGGTTGGGGGTGCGGAAAGGCTAGAGGAGAGTAAACCTGTCGGCATCGTCTGGTGGCTGAATTGTACACCTAGGATGCCGCCCCAGAAACGCCTGCTGGTTCTCGTGCAAAGGCTACTCGTGGGGTGGGGGCTGCAGGCAGCCGCTGACTGCAGTGGGCTGAGGAGGGAATGGGAGGCGGGGGGCTCACCAAGTGTGGACACTTCTTCCAAGAAGCTCGCCCATGTCACCAAGGGCACACTCCACGATGGTCAGAGCGATGCTATTTGAATAGTCAGAATCTGGAAACAGCTCACATGGCCATCAGCCAACAGCATGGTATGCCTACAGCGGGATGTCATACCTCAGTGCTGAGGACAGAAACCCAGCACAGGACAGAGTATGGTTTCTTCTACATAAAATTACGAAACACAATTAACTCTCTGTGGTTTTAGAGGCCGGGACAGTGGTTGCCTTCCTGGGTGGTGGTGCCTGGAATGCCGATGATGTTCTGTTTCTCGCTCTGGGTGCTGGTTGCACAGACACATTCACTTTGAAAAACAAAATGTGCTGAGCTGTGCACCTATTTGCGTGCTTTTCCATATGTATATTATGCTGTAAGAGTTTATTAAGCAAAGATTAGCTCTGAAGGAATGACAGCAAGAGTGGCTGCTGGTAGAGGCCATGGGGTCAAGAAAGAGTGGGGATTGTTGTTTTCAGGAAATACCTGGAAGCGTTTCTTTTAACTGAGATGGAGACCCTAGAGGGGGAGGACGAAGAGGTGATGCCCCAGGGAGCACGGCCGTCAAAGCTTTGGTTTGGTCTAGGGAGAGTGGAGGCTTCCAAGGGCCAGGGAAGAGATGTGCCTTGCCTGGGGGAGGAGAAGAGAGGATTCTGGGGGGCCAGGAGGATGTGGGGAGCCCTTCTCTGTGGAGTAGGAGTCAAGGTCCTGGTCTGCTGGTGAGAGAGTCATGAATGGGCTGGCGTCTAAGGAGGCACAGTGACAGTTTCTGTGAAGAGAGCCCCTCTGGGCTGGAGAGTGTGAGCCTCGGAGTCATATTGTGGGAGGAGTGGGAGAGGTAAGTCGCTGGGCTGGCTTGGTGGGGTTATCAGAGCCGCCTGCTCCAGAGCAAGCCCGGGAGCTGAAGCCCAGGGCAGGAGAGTGGCTGCTGGGAGGGACAGAGAGGGACCATGGAGCCCAGCTTGGGAGGGAGTGAGGAGGCAGAGGGTAGGCAGGGGAAAGGCACGTGTCTGGAGTCACATGAAAGGGTCTCAGCATGAGGGAGCTAGCTGGGTCAGTTCTTAGCAGGGGCAGGGCCAGGAGGCTGGGGTGGGAGGAGGAAGCATTGAACTGGGGCATCTCTTCTGTTCTGGTTGAGGATCCCAGGAAAGGCATTGGCAGGCATTTAGCTGAGCATGTAAATGCCCATCAGCCCCAATAGCTGTGACTGCTCAGAGGCAGCCTCTCCGGAAATGCTCACCTTTGCCTGTTCGTTCTGCACCATTTGGCTCAAGACTTGTGTGATCATGTGTATGGAACTGTATCTCTGTGCTCCTGCTTCATGGCTGTAGGAGCATTTTAAAATGTCTCTTAAGCCTCAATTGCCGTGGATATTAAACAAAGACATCTAATACCTATAGTGTTGGGTGGTTTTCAAGAAATAACTGAGCTACCATGTATGGGATGCCTAGCACAGAGCCCACATTAGTGGGTGTTTAGTGAGTGACTGCTATCATAGTTATGATTTGTATTCCTACTAGCTCTCAAGTCTAATTTTTTTTTTAATGGTGGATATGGGTTGGGTGAAAGCAAGACTCAATCTTAAAGAAAATTTGGGAGCCTTTAACAGGGAGATGAACTCTGCCTGCATTATAGAACTTCCAGAGTATTTCTGTCACTGGTATCTTTTGGGACCCACCTTTGACTGTGTCAAAGTGGAGACAAGAAGCCATAGGAGCCCCAGCCAGAGGGTCCAGCACTGCGCCCAACCCCGCGCCCACCCACCCCTGAAGGAGAGATGCCAAGCTCAGCTTCACCCCACAGCTGCTGTCGCTTGAAGCCAGTGTCCCCCAGGGCAGATCTTCACCCAGTGGAATGCCCTTCTGCATGTCAGCCATGGGTGACCCACGAACACCACTGACGCCAAAATGCCAGAAACTGAGAGTGTTTTCCCTTCAGCATCTGGAGAGGAAATGAAATGCAAGGATGGCCAGTCTTTGAGGAGAAGGTGGAAAATGGACAAGGTCTCCTGCGGCTGGGACGTTGGGGCCTGGCGAGCAGCGGCTTTCTTTGACGGAGCATCAGGGAAGGAGCGAACCCGGGGAAAGGCTGAGTCTGCGATTTTGATGGCTCTAGCTGGGAACGTTTAGCCTGTTCCTCCGTATGAGCAGCTTGGACAATTTTCCATGTCATGTTCAAAAGAAATGCTACCAGAGGGAAGCACTTGTCCTGAATCAGAGAAGCAAGCAGAGCCTTTGTAAGGCTCACCTCTCACCTCCCAGCTCGGACACTGCATCTCATCCCAGCATTCAATGTCACCATTCACTTCTCCATCTTTTGGGATCACATGTAGAGATGGCTTAGGGAAATAATTTAAACACTTCTGGGAATGTTTAAAAATTCTGTAACTCCTATAGACTCATTACATTTATGAAATCTCATCCATATCCACAATGAAACACTCGTTTCTAAAAGGTATAACTTTTCCCATCATGTTGGAGAGGAAAAGCAGAATTGAATAATTCCTACCATCCTATGTGTATTGGCCTGAACTGAATGGAGGCTTTTGAAATTTTTTGTCAGTGAAGAGAGCTCTCTCTTGAGATTCTCAAACCATCCACCCTGAGGTTACATTAGGCATGAGCAAGTCGGCCGCCCTGGCAGTTCTAAAGCCCTATAGCACAGGACCCTATTTTGTGTCAGTTCTGATTTCATATGTAGTATATTGTGGATGTTCCTTAGAAAATTCTAGAGCTTGAGAATCCACAGGTGAAAATTTCCAAGTGATAATAATTTGTGGACCTAGGGAGTCTGTGGGATTTGTACATAGGAGACAAGTCAGAGGATTTCTTAATATGGGCCTGGGTTTGAGGAAAGTTGCAGAGCCGAAAGAAGGACCAGCAGAGGTAAAAACAGACCCCGCAGTTATCCTTTGCGAAAGGAAGATATTTTAGCAGCTACCTATTAGGAAATGTAATTTTTTAGATCCTGTAACCTTCTGTGTCCCCCAAGTGGCCTCCGTGATTCGCAGTATGGGTGTAAGTGCAGAGCGCTTGCTAAAACCCTGCCCACCACACGCCTTGGTCAGACAGAGATGGACCGTTACTGGTAGTCTCGTCTCTGATGAATGTGTCACTGGTAAGTTGAGCCTCATGGGATAAAATTATGAGAACAGCTTTATTTCTATCTGCCCCTGTTCCTTTAAACTTGTCAGTAGGGGCAGCTCTCTTTCTGCTCCCAGATAAAAACTTAGGCATTTTCTGCCTTTTCTGGTCACTCTCAGGAGAGCCGCACGGGTGGTGTAAGTCACACACACGGTCTTAATTCAGAAATACTAGCATCAGTCCAAAGCAGGAATCCACCCTCCCCATCGCGACGTCTTCCGCCCCAGCTGGGGCCGGCTGCCAACCCAGTGGGGAAGGCGTGGTCTGTCTTCCCCCTCCTCCTCTCCCGCATTTCTCCTGTCCCTCCAACCTGCTAATGAAGGCTTCTGCCCTCTCCCCCGAGGAGGGAGAGTGAGTAAGTGGGAGAAGGTGGTTGGGAGATGGTTTGGGGTACTTTCAGTCCTCTTGATCCAGGCAGCACGCTTCCTTGCCCTGCGGCAGGTGGCCTGCTCCCTACCCGGCTTTGGCTTCTGCCTCTGCTGTTCACTTTACTGCTTCCCTCTGATTTGGTGGGGGAAACTGGCCTGCGGCAAGGTTCCTTTTCAGCCCACCATTCCCACCACCACCTGCTCAGACTGCTGTTCCTTCTGCAGACCACATCTCCAGTCCCTGGGATTTTTTGTTTTTAGTCTTCCGTTTACAGCCACAGGCTTCTTTGCCTTTCTATTGGGACCCACAGCTGCAGGCCACGTGGTTGGACTCCCCAAGGAAGCCCATTAGGGTCGGGTTTAGTTTAGATTCAGGTTGGGGCTGGGAGAGAGGACCCCTTTTTCCCCCCTTTTGATGGGCTGTAGAACTCAGGATAGCTCTCTCCAAAGAAATCCTTCCCACAAATGGATTCTTTTATTGAGGTAAAATTCACATAGCAGAAAATTGACCATTGTTAAGTGAACAGTTCAGTGGCATTTACTACAACCCTCTCTTAATTCCTACTCACTTAGCCCTTTTCTCACCTCTTTCTGGCCAAGGGTTGCAAACTTAACATACCAGTTTATTTGGTGTTTCCTGGGTGAATTCTGCATGTGGTCTGGCCTCTGGCTATTGGAGTTTTCCACCCATTATATCTGCTGCCTCAGTGGAACTTCTGATTTAACATCTTTTGCATGGGGTCATATCCTTAGACCTTATAGAAGCCCCGTGAGGGGGGTGCCACTGATTATTTAACAGGTAAGGAAACCAAGAGAGGAGACACCGCTGCTGGTGTTATGCAGGCAGTGAGGCAAAAAGCCAGGAGCAGAGCCCAGCCAGACCTGTCCGTCAGCAACATCACTGGTGTGTCCACCCTGCCATGCAATGGTGGCCAAGCTGCTTCCCTCCCCAGCCGGCAGTGCCCTGGGTCCCCACCTGGCCTCTGTCCACTGAGTCATCCTAGCAGCCTGGGCTTCCTCAGGAGCAGTAGTGAACAGCCTTGTCAGAACAAAGCAAGAATATCTGTGTCCCGTCTGTGCTGATGTGCAGGCCAGAGGGGCTGCCCCCATGCCCTGAACCTCCAGGCTGGCCTGAGCCTGGGCCTTTCCAGGTACTGGGTACAGCAAGGAGGTCCTGTGTCAGCACAGTGGGCTGCTGGGTTTTGGGGACTTGCGCAGGCCTAGACAGCAGCACAGGGTACTGGGTGCGTGTGAGGTGACTGGAGGCCAAGAGCCTGTGCTCCCTGAAGGAACAGGAGAGAGGAAGGCACAGGCCACCAGTAGCCAGCCCGTCAGGCCTTGAGCCTCCCCACCTGTCCTTCTGGTCCCAAGCTGCTGGGAGTCTCCAGGGAGGCTTCGTGTGTCTGCAGGACGAAGGTCCCTGACCCAGTGTTCACCTGCCTAGGACTGCCAAGGGGCTGTGGATGAGGCCAGAGGCTCAGGTGGACGGCAGTGCGTGTCTGGGCTGCCGACTTGGGCATGTTCTCAGGGGGTGGCCCTGGAGCCTCTAACTAATTCACCTTCTTGTTTTCTTCTTTCAGGGAACCCAAAAGGTGCGATGCTCACCCATGGGAACGTGGTGGCTGATTTCTCAGGCTTTCTGAAGGTGACAGAGGTGAATAAAGTAGACTCATTAATGCAGGTGTCTCTTGAGGACACCCTCCAGCCTCAGGAGTTTTTTTGCATTTGTTTCCTTTTTTCCCTGATATAGTCTGGGCTGCCTTTCACAGGCAGGAGTTTCTGTTCTCATTAGAGCAATCCCACTTTTATCCCCAAACACTGCAGTGATCCAGACCTGATAACATCCAGTTGATTTCTATGAGTGCTAAGATCCCAGAAAGGAAACCATGTAAACCTATTTTTCATTTTTCATTTCAAAAATTGAGATATATCTATGGGGTTTTTTTTTGCACTTTTATTTAGAAAATAATCTTTAATAACTTGCTTTTCAAGTAGTTCAGGGTTTAATTCAGTCATTTTGTGTTTAAGGACTCCTAGAGTCTAAGAAACAACGGCACTGCTTATTTATAAGGCTGTCCTTAAAAAGGTAAATCTAAGCTCAAAAAAGCTTGATATCTTTGGCCTGACAAAAGCATGTTAGCATTTATAACTGGCTAGGAATGAAGGACCTTTTTCCACAAGTGGTACCTGAACGTCCTGCAGTTTTCTTAGTGAGAAAGGCAGGTGCCTGTTCATACAAGTCAGGCTTTTTCTCCACCGTGGAGAACAGTCACCACCCACATTCCTGCCACGTGGCACCACAGAGCATGTGCCCGAACAGTCACGTACTGTGGTAGGAAATGGTGAGAGACTGTTGGTGGCCGAGCCCAGGTCAGGAGCCTCAGCCAGGTTCCCACGGCTTGCTCAGACTCGTCTAAAAGCCAGCCCAGGAGAAGGAAGGCCCTTGCAAGAGGCCGGAGGGCAGCGAAGTCCAGCAAAGGAGAGGTGCTGAGGGCATGGCGCACCCTAGAGCCCAGCCGTGTGCAGGCTCCCCTGGCTGCAGCAGCCCCTGTCGCAGAGGCCAGTCCCACCTGTGAGACGTGGGCTGGGGGGCACAGCAGGGCTCCCTCCAGGCCTTCCCTGTTAGGACCCTGCTCCCAGGCCGGGGCCTTGAGGCCTGGTTCAGCCACCTGTCTAGGGCTTGGCCTTGCTCCCCACTCTGTCTGGGGAAGATGCCCGGCCACACTTGCTACAGACCTAGGGTTCTCTGGAGGAAGGGCTAGAAAGTGCTGACGAGCCGAGGCCCTGTGAACGCTGGCCCAGGTGGCCCAGGGCACCTGAGAAACTGGGCCTGGGCCAGAGGAGACTTCCTGCGGAGCTCGGCTCTGCCGGTTTATATGTGCTTCATTTGGCTCTTTGCTTCCGCATAACCTAGCCCCAGGCTGCGGCCTAACATCAGTCCCTCTGTGCCTCTTCCTGCGCCTTCATCGCCGTCCCTCCCTCTCTCTGGCATTGTTCCTCTCTCGTCTGGAGTCTCTCTCTGCCCCATTCCCCCTTCCCCTCTTCCTGTTTGCCCCTCCAGGATCATTTTCTCTTTAGTGTTTTATGACTCTCTTGTTGTCTTCCTGTCAGTGTTTCTTTCCTTTCTGTCTCCCATGCCCGCCACCTGCAGAAAGTGATCTTTCCGAGACAGGACGATGTGCTCGTCTCCTTCCTGCCTCTGGCTCACATGTTTGAGAGAGTGATCCAGGTAAGACGCCGCCTGACTGACCGGGCCTTGCCTGGGCTCCTTCTCTTCTCTTACAGAGCCAGTGGGCTCCCACTTGTGTGGATGTGCACATTGCCTACTTGCCTTTAGCACACATGTTTGAGCGAATGGTGCAGGTAAGGCCCTGGCTTCAGGGAGGCACAATCTGTGCCCAGAACCCAGAACCCCAGCAGGGTACCACTTGTCACTGGCACCGTGGAGTAGAACTAAACTGCCTTGTCCTCAGAGGCCAGAGGGGTCAGAGGACCGTGGCCAGCCTTCCCATCCCACCTGGGAGCATGGTGGCAGGGAAAACCCCAGGCTTGCCCTGTCTTACCTGTGGACACACCTCAGCTGGCAGAGTTCCCAGCTGATGGCATCTGCTCCAGAGAGCATTAAAGCTTTGCAGAAATGCCCCACCAGTCAAACTCTGTGCAGTGTAGCTCTGTTTAAGGCCCAAATGCGTATATTCCATCACCTCCATTAACTGATGACCTCCTAAAAAAGAAAGCCATACAGTCAAGTTGAGGCATCAAGCGGTCATGCCCCTCAGGCTGTAGATGGGACTGGTGTTATGACTGGCCCTGGGACAGGCCTTGTAGGGCTGCAGAGGGAGCTGGGGGCGGGGGAGCGTGGGGCATCCACGGAAGGTTGTGGGAGCAAGGAATTCTCCATACGTGTGTCACCCAAGGGACCAGCCTGTAGATAAACTCTGTCTTCTAAGCCTCTCCCATCTTGCCTTGGGGGAGACTTGATATACTAGGACATGCTTTCCAGCTTTCCAGACCTGGATTAGAATGCCAGCAATAACTGTGAACTAGTTTTGTGACCCTGGACAAGCCTTTTTACCTGTCTTCAGTTTGCATTCCTCACCTGTAAAATGGAGATTACTTAGAGCGCTGCTGTGAGCATTAAGGACAGGGGCATATATTAGGCCCCTGGCATACCCCTAGTCCTGTTAGGAAACAGGTGGGCTCCCCCTTGGCCTCCTGCCAAGCAGCACCCACAGCCAACATCTCCAGGACTCATGGGCACCGGGAGTTGCTGAGGTACCTTGGGGAAATCTACAGGCTCTCTGAGACCTGGAGCAACCCCTTTGATAGGGTGTAGGAGAGCTCAGAGACCTGAGACCCCAGGGAGGCCCCTGTCCAGGGTTTGGGGGACAGCATGAGGGGAGCACCAGTGAGACTGGCTGCTCTGGCATCTCCCAAAGGCTCAGGATTCCCTCCATCTCTGCCTCTTCCTGCTGTGCCTGTGCAGGTCTTAGCAGGTGGGAGGTGGGGAGGCCGGGGGAGTGTCGCCTCAGATAGCGTTCTTCAGTGTCTCGTGCAGCATCCAGATCTGGGTTACGGGGTCACGGGTGCCCTCCATGTAGGGCAGAACCTTGGGAAGCTCTGGATGGCAGCCAGGAGTCACTGTCCTGATGACTCCTCCCTTCCTGTCCTCTCCCTCCAGTCTGTCGTCTACTGCCACGGAGGGCATGTTGGCTTCTTCCAAGGGGACATCCGCCTCCTCTCGGATGACATGAAGGCTCTGTGCCCCACAATCTTCCCTGTGGTCCCACGGCTGCTGAACCGGATGTACGACAAGGTGAGCCCTGAAGGGAGTCTGGGGCCAGGCTGAGGGGCTGCGTATCTGCTTGTATGGCCAGAGTCTAGAGCTCTGTGCCTACACCCCCTGGGCCTGCAAGTTGCTCCTCTCTTGTATTCCCTGACTCACCCCCCTTCCTTCTCCTGTTTTCTTACTATTCTCCAAAATCCTGGCTGGGGAGATATTTTTCAGGAACTGCTATCCCCACAATGTGCCCAGACCTTGGCAGTATTAACCTTTAGCTGGATGTCACATATCTGCTGACCTCCTGCAGGGGCAGATGGGGAGTGGCCTCACTGTTGGCCATCCGGGCCTTCTTCCCTGGGGGCTATGTCCAGAGGTGGGATATGCAGCCCCAGCAACTGTTTCCAACTGTCTTCAGATCTTCAGCCAAGCAGACACGCCATTAAAGCGCTGGCTCCTTGAGTTTGCAGCAAAACGTAAGCAGGCTGAGGTCCGGAGTGGAATCATCAGGAATGACAGTATCTGGGATGAACTCTTCTTTAATAAGATTCAGGTAAGAAAATGAACAATTATATTTTATAGAGCGGCACCTACATGTCCAGTGGGTGACGGTACACAAGAATGAGAGAAGCTCATCCCAGCGGCCTCTAATCATACAGAATAATAGTAACTCTTTTGCTCATGAAGTCAAAGCTTATGACACCACTGAAATCTTAAAGGACTCGTTTTCATTATTTGGAGATGTGATATCTTTGCCAACAGGCAACCAGCAAGGACTCGACCTCCTGGAAGGTAGGTCCCTTGATCTCCACAGACGTCAGGGGATCCTTGCCCCTCGGTGGCCAGGTCCGCCAAGGGGCTCCTGGGGCCCGAAGTCTCCTTTGCCCCTCTGATGCTGGGGTTCTTGTTCACGAAACCAAAGAATGAGCTTCATAAACACTCAAGGTAGGAGAGCCAAGGTACAGGCTTTTATTTAGAGATAAAGTGAAAGGACAGAACTCTTGGCTCACACCAGGAGGCGACAAGAGAGTCTGGTGTGGTGCGTTGTCTAGGGGGTTTATAGGCAGATGAGGATTTTTTGGGAAACATGAAAAAAAAGGTTTAGGGGTGTAGACCTACTATGTGTGTCTGAACACTTTGAATTAACTTAACACAAGGAATTCCACTCCGATCTCTCTCTGGAACACCTGCGTCCTGGTCTAGGAGCATACCAAAAGGCAGCCTGCCCAGCTCCCAAGGTGGTCTGAGGTATTGTTTGTTTGCTAAAGAGTAAGTTAAGAATCCTGCTTCCTAAACTTCCTGGGTGTTAAAATGCAATCTTATCGTTAAGGTGGAATCTTTCCTGCCTTTTACTATGTTGTTTACAGCTGGGTCTGCATGCTAAATTAGTTGCCCAGTTTGTCCTGGGCCTTTTAGCATGCTGAAGTGAATCTTACAAGTGATTAGCATAGTAACAACATGGGCTACTCTTCTTTATCTGGGGAACACCTACTGATCTTACTGAAGAATGACCCTAGAGCTTAATGTTTAACACAGAGTTTTGGTAGGGGTTTCCTTGCATGTAGTTACATTGCTCTGACTGCAAATACTCTGCCTTGCTTTTTCCGGACGCCCTCCCCCTACTCTGACTACACCCACGGTCCCTGTCTCACCTCCACGTAGTCCGGGCTTTCCAGCCTCTCTAGGTTCTAGCCAGATGGCCAAGAATCCTTCTTTCTCTTCCTCTCTCTTATCCCTTCAACCTGCCCAAGCCAGGCTGATCATGAGTTACTTATTTCTGTATCCCACTAAGGTTTTCAAGCTCTTCATTACCAAGGAATTTGTAGTTAATTCGTAGCATTACTCATTTTTTTCTTACTACTCCATTGTTAGGTATGAAGATTAATATTTAAACTCCCTTGGCTCAACTTATAGTTGAATGTTTAAAGAATTTTTCGTCCTCTGCATAATAAATAGAGTGGAGCGTGGTATTGATTTACAAATGAAAAAGGCTATGCCATTAAGATGGAAGTGGGAAGAAATTGTCCTAAGTAATTGGTGTGGGTGCTTGCAAATGATGGGAGAAGGAGGGTACAACTGTGTATTTTAAAGAAGGGGGAACCAAAATTATAGACAGTCACACAGAGTAATGGCACTTAGCGAGAAATACTTGCATAAACGAGTTGGCTGTATTGTGGACTCAGCGGCACAGCTGATTGGGCGAATCTGTCTGGAAGGAGGAAGGGCTCCCTCAAGCTCACTCCACCTCAGGCCGGGCTGGATGCCGCCTCCTGCAGCCCAGACTTAGGTGGCCTCTGCTCTCCTCCCACAGGCCAGTCTTGGAGGGTGTGTGCGGATGATCGTTACCGGAGCAGCCCCCGCGTCACCAGCCGTCCTGGGATCCCTCCGGGCGGCTCTGGGGTGCCAGGTATTGCCTTTGTGTGGCCCTCCCTAGGGGCAGTGGGTTCTGTATAAGGGCAGGGCGGGGAGTCCATTGTACCCCTCTAACGTACAGAGAAAGATCTGGGGGGCAGGATTTTAGTGGAGAAAAGCCCCTCCCCTGAGGATGAGAGAAGCCCAGAGGCAGCGAAAGCCAGGATGGCCTGGCGACCATCTGGAAGGAGCACCTGTATCCCTTCTGGGAAAAGGGATTAGATGAACCAGCTATATGCACTGTCGATGTGCAGGAGATTCCCGAACCACACCTGTAACATCACCCCTGCCTTCTCCAGCTTGCAAAGTGCCTCCCAATCCAGGAGAAGGGCACAGGGAGGCAGAGGAAAGCCGCCTGTTTTCTTATTTGATCCAACAGTTTTGTCATCTCTAAAAACTCCAGTCCTTCATTTATTCATGCTCCCAACTAATGTTTATTGATTTATCAGTACTTGTGCAGAGTGTAGTAACATGGTCGTGACTGATGGGTTTTAAGCAAATAGGCACTCCTATTTCATAAATGTGTTCACTTAAATTTTATACTTCAGAAGCCACGGGCTTCTCACACTCTCCTTCTAATCTATATCAACATGCCTGGCCACTCCTCAAAGCAGCCTGTCCCACTTGGTGTTTCCTGCAAACACATGGAACTCTGGACAGGAGCATCTTACAGAGTCATGACAACACATGTAGTAGATTTTTAAATATTTGTCTGTCATACATATTACCCAAATGAAAAATGGAGCCAGTGTTGGAAAACAGATCAGTAATGTTTACCACAAACTACATGACCTCGTCTACTGTGTCTGTGGTAACAAGAGCACTTCTTCCAAGCAGAGCAGCCACGCCCCTTGCCAGCGCTCAGCGTTACTGACCTCCAGAGCACCTCCTTGCCCACCAGCCCCAGCATGGGGCAGCCGGGTGCTCAGTGGGGGTTAACTGGCTGGAAAGGGCTGCTGGTCAGCTGCAGCAGATGAGTGTGCTGCAGGTTTCTGTTTTGCTCGAAGGTTTATGAAGGTTACGGGCAAACCGAGTGCACGGCGGGATGTACCTTTACCACGCCCGGAGACTGGACCTCAGGTAGGACAGCCTGGAGATGTGGGGATGCTTCAGGCCACTGCTGAGTTAAAGCAGTGGGTTCTGAATCCTTCTCATGGAATGTAAGTTTACATGGGCCCTTAGGAAAAAAGCAGCAGAAACATGAAAACCCCTGATCCTGGTTATGCCTGGGTTGTGGCATTATGGATCTGTTGTTCTCTTTGTTAACACATTTTTGTACTTACTGTTTTTTTGTATTTTCCTGTTTCTTTGAAGGTAAGTAGAACTCATGTAAATAATAATAGTAAATCACAAAATACAGCTCCAGGTGGGAAAATGCTTATAATATCAGTAAATGCCAACATACTGGATTTTATAAATTCTAAATAGGACCCACCCAGCCTTGCTTATAGTCATTTTAGAGTGAAGGAAGCAGGCTATGAATTGGATGTGATTTAAGGAGAGGCAAGTACTCAGCAGCCAGGGCACTATTGCCTGAAGGGCCATTTCCAAGGCCCTTTGGTAGCTGTGGTCTCCTGCGATGGTAATGTCTAGAAGACAGTGGCAGCCTCAGAAAGAGCAGCTCCTCCTTCTAGCAGGGCTCATCGTTCAGGGCAAGGAGGAAGCAGCAGGTAGCCTCTGTGCTATCCATCACCAAATTTACACCAGACACAAGGGAAGAGTCTGAAAAATGCTCAGCAAAAGAATCCTTCAGGAGACCGACTTTCTCTGTGAGCCTGGCACCACTCTTCATGCTTGTCTGCTCAGCTACAAACTAGAAAACTTGGGATGATGTGCACGGAAAAGAAATATGCTCCATAGGGCAATACTCTTTTCAGAGCTCCTTGGGGTAGTCAGCAGAAACACGATAGGGGGATTCTAAAGTGAAGTCATATTTGGCCAAGTCAACTACAGAAGAATTTTCTCCTGAGTTTTATTTCTTTAAACTTGAGCTGAATAGAGCCTATTTTGTGTATTAGTACTATGATCTCTCTACTACTGGCAAATTTAGTACATGGACTGTCTTCTGAGGTCCCAACTCACTAGCTTTTTTCTTATCGCTGCCATCATATTTACTGATGACTCGCACCTACCTCCTTCCTTTTGGACTCTTTCTTCCCTTTTATGTCATCCTCTCCATTTCCCTATGTAGAACTTCCAAGGTTTTGCCTTTTTTATTCTTACCATAAAAACTTGCAAAAGCTATTGAGGAGAGGATAGATATCTCTGTACAATATTGTAAAAGAAAAAAAAACAAAAATGTCACACCTTCATTTTTCATCTACATGGCTTACTTATCTTTTAGACCTTGGGCAGAACCTGCTTAAAAATCCTCTACCTTGCCAGCGAACAATGTAACGAGCACAATTATTAGGATATAACTTAGACATACTTCTGTGGTTGGAGCATCTAAGACCAAGGAAGTGTGAAGTCTTAATTTTGGGAGGCAGGTCACTTCATCCTTGTTTTCTATTTGTTACTCAAAGTATAGCTCCTGGACCAGCGAATCAACATAACCTGGGTGCCTGTAAGAAGTGTAGGCATTCAGGCCTCGCCCCAGACCAACTGAATTAGAATCTACATTTTAATATAAGATTTCTAGATGATTACTATGCACAATAATCAACAGTCTGGTGACTGGAAGCAAAGAAATATTTTATGATCCCCAACCCATGATGTGTGAGCTTGCAATGGGGAAAATGTTTTAAGATGGGCACTATTGTAAAAAGTCCTGACTTTGGGGTTGGTGTGGGTATGAGCCCCCCACAGACCTCAGCAGGTTGTGCTGGCCCCACATGCCTGTCCAGCTCAAGAATCAGATGTAAAACAAGGGCGCAGAAAAGACTGGCCTCTCCTGTCTCCCAGAACTTTGTTCTATCACCAGTGTTTGCCTGTGACACATGCCCATCCGAAGGTGTATTGCTTTCCACCCATAATTCTACACTTTGACCACATGAGGGGTTTTACATGGTTTTATGTGACTACTCCAGGGGTTTTATGTGGCGCGGAGCCCCTCCGTGGGGAAGCTGCTTGGAGCGCTGACACCCGCCATGTTGTTCTGGCATTGCAGGGCACGTAGGGGCGCCACTGCCCTGCAATCATATCAAGCTCATCGATGTCGAGGAACTGAACTACCGGGCCTGCAAAGGAGAGGGAGAGGTAAACGTAGGCATTTAGCCATGTATGTTTCTGGATGCTCCCTGCAGTGAGTAAAAGGAAAAAACACGGAAATGGAATAATATATTTTCCATTCACCCTATGTGTAAAGTCACTTTCATTTACTGATGTATCAGACTCAACTGAAGTTGGCATTTCCTCTCCTGGTAATGAAGCAACCAGCCCCCAAGGCTGGGATGGGGCTCCTCTAAATCAAGATTTGGAATTCCTAAACTTTTCTAAAAATCCATATTTTTTCCCCTGACTGGCATGGCCTGCTGTTTTGTAGCTGCCCTACTGGAAACATGACCATTTGCAAACAGGCCAGATGGGGTAGGTGGAGCAGGCCTGTGCTTGTTCATTCCATGGGAACAGAAGGGAACACTGCCAGGTCATGAGGCAGGGGGCTCAGGACCTCTGGTGGAGGTCGCTAGCCGTCAACATCTGGTGGGACCCCCTCTGGTGTCACAAAGCAGCATATACTGAATGCCGGGGTCCCAGAGGAGGAAGAGGAGGCTGGGGAGGGTCTGGGGTGGCCAGGCGGGAGGAAGGAGGAGAGGGTAGAGAATGCTGCTTGAGAGGAGGCAGGAGGTGGTTGGGACCACCGGTGGCTCTCCAGTCCTCTGCTTCCATCGCTGCAGCTCCCACCGCGGATTTCCTGAGGGACAGAGCATGTTGGCACACATTATTCTATGGGGCCTCCTGCCAGCTCTTACCAGGGTTCCTTATGCCGTGGGCTGAGAGAAACCCGGTGTTTATCCCTACAGATATGTGTGAGAGGACCAAATGTGTTCAAAGGTTACTTGAAAGATCCAGCCAGGACAAAGGAGGCCCTGGACTGTGACGGCTGGCTTCACACCGGAGACATCGGGAAATGGCTGCCGGTGCGTACACGTGGAGCCTCACAGCTCCAGACATTTGGGGGCAGGGAGTTTCCATAATGTGACTCACTCCAGGGGCAGGAGCTTTTCCTGGGTGGAGAATGCCTGGTGTCCTTTGGCTCTGCCAGCACTTGCTACTGTGACGTTGAGTAAAGCCCTTCATCTCTGAGGCTCCATACTGACTCACTGGTGGAATAAGAGAGTAAGGCTACATGGCGTTCTTGGGTGGTGGCCCCCAGGTTTAACCAAAACCCAGTCATTGTGCCTCATTTCTGTCATTTGTCAAATGGGAATAGTAACATCTGATGCTCTCCTCTGTGGTTGTCGTGAGGAAGAAGTGAGATTATGCCGGTAAAGCACTGAGTGCAATGCTTGACAGAAGATGCTTTGATGAAAGCTAGGACGGGAAGGGACTCTGTCACTGAAACCCAGAGCCCTGGCCTGATGCAGCTACCCCAGAGCCTCTCCTGTGTCTCTGGGAAGCTGCTAAGGTTTGGGGTGGACATTCTGAGATGGGTTTATCTGGCATGTGAACCTGTTGAGCTGGCCAGGGCCATCTGGGCTGGTGAGCTGATTTGCCCCAACATGGATCTGTGCTTCCCTTTGAGAAACCCTCATTCCTGCAGCAGACACGGATGCGTCCAGCTCTGTGCCCTAGGCCCGGGGCCCTGCTTGGGGGAGGACACATCTTTAGATGGTTCCCAGCCCAGTGTGCTGGGCCTGAGCTGAGAGCCATGCTCACCTTGGTTGAGGCAGAGGAGGATGGGTGCAGGGTATGAGTTACACTCTGAGGGGAGAAGAGACAGTGGGAAGGACAATCAGGGCAGCCAGTGCTGAGCAGAGAGACACTAGAGGAGAGAGGCAAGCAGTTCTGAGGGCCCACAGGTGTGCAGAAGGGCGGCTGGGAGAGTAGCGGGGCCCAGACACCAGCAGCAGGTGGATCGTCCCATCAGCCAAGGAAGCCTAGGCTGCAGGGCCTCTCGCTTCCAAGGCCCTGCACTTCATTCTGTATTGTTTTTCTTATAGAGGGTGGGCCCTCAGATTTGGAAAAAGCTTGCAGCCCCACCAAACCTTGAATCTGCTGGGATGAAACCACCCATCTTGCAGGGTGTTGTGGGAAGCAAACAAATCAGCTCATGTGATGCACCTGAGGTTGTGCCTGAGGGCAGCAGTCAGGCAATCTGTGGGAGTGAATTTTTAAAATTAGTACCATTTTGAAATAGTATTAGATCGAGTAAGGGAATTAAGCTTCTGATCTAGAAAGACCTGGCTCACAGCCTAGCTCGCCTACCTCCTGGCAGTGTGGCTTTGCCAGGGTTCAGCCTCCCTTCCGTCTGTGAAATGAGAGTGCGGATGGCCCCCCAGCTGCTCAGCTGCTACCAGCCAAAGAGACCAGGGAAGGGAAGGCGCCGGAGGAGCAGCCTGGGGCTGGGGCAGAAACCTGCTATTTTTCCCTTCGGGGGAGATGGCTCCGTGTAGCCGGAGCGGGATGTAAGCAGGAGTCTCGTGAGGAAGTGGTTGGACAGAGGAGGAGGTGGCTGTGAGAGGGCTTTCAGGTGAAGACAGATGGCGGGGACTGCTAGAAGCCCCCGGAGAGGAAAACCAAGGCCATCTCCGGGTTTGGGGTGGGGGGAGCAGGAGGATGAGCTTGAGGAAGATTCGCTTCCTTTGAGGCATGTGGCGTCCTGCAGGGCCCAGGGGCCGGTTTCCGGAGCGTTCTGAGGCTAGCTAGGCTCTGGGTCTGAGAGTCGCCAAGGAGGTCCGGCTGGAAGCAGACACACGCGCGGGCAGCCGATGGTGAGATAAGCGGCGGTTACCCGGAGGAACACTGTCAGCGGAGGCCGGCAAAGCGCAGCGCTCCAGGGTTGAGCCAGCGGAGACAGGCGCACCCGTTCCCCTGGGAAACCCAGAAAGGCTGAGGGGAGTGAGGGAGGTGAGTGGGGGGTCCTGGAGGCCAGGGCACGAGCACTCACTGTCCATCACTGTCCATGGTGGTGGCCTGACTGCTGCGGAGGTCCTGGAGGGGTGAGGGCGCCTGATGCCATCTGGCTGGTCAGGCAGGAGTCGCCGGGGCCTCTGCCAAAGCTGCGCTGCCTGCCGCGGTGGGAGGGGCCGCTCCTGGGGAGTGGAGGCAGCAGCGGGGGCGAGAGGCCTAAGCGTGGTTTAAGGGGGAGAACCTGAAGATGCTGCTGAGCAAAGGGACCGCTCGCGTAAGGGCCGGGGTGAGGGGGCCCGATGGGAAGGGAGGTGGGCCTTCTGGGGAGACCCCCTGGGGCTGGGCACGGGGCTGCTGGGGTGGAGGGGAGGGCGGTGCGGAGTGGGGTAAATGGCGAGGAGAAAGGACACTGGGCGCTTCGGGCCCGAGAGCTTGGAGCCGTCGACCTGCGGAGCCACCCGGTGCTCTGTGAGAGCAGAGACCTCAGATGGAGGAGCAGATCCTGGAGGGCAGGGGCGAGAGGCTGTGGCGCTAATGAGCCAAGGGTTCGGGCTAGGGAATCGGGACTGTTTTCTTTTTATGATGCTGTTTGTCCGACTCCACAGGTGGGAACTCTTAAAATTATTGATCGGAAGAAGCATATATTTAAACTTGCTCAGGGGGAGTATGTTGCTCCAGAGAAGATTGAGAACATCTATATCCGAAGCGAGCCTGTGGCGCAAATCTATGTCCACGGGGACAGTTTAAAGGTGAGTCCCCTGTGCATCAGACCCCTCCTCCCCACCCTGCACCTACTGGGCCTGTTTGGGAATAATTTCCTAAGTATTTGGTATTTGATTAAAGTGGTAAACGTTGATTGTTAATAATTGTCACCACAATTCTCCCGCATGTAGATCATGGGAGAAAATTCCTTTTGAAAGGAGAAATCTGAATTGCTTCTCGATTGATAAACTGCAGTTAAGTAAACAAAGTGCTTGAAGTAGTAGTAATGAACATTACCAGCAGTTTTAACTTAACGTTCTCCCTACTTCCAAGAGGAACTTTGAGATAAGATGCTGCTGTTTTGGTTTTGAAATATGCAAAAGAACTTTACAGATAAATGGGTACAGCATTACAAATAATGGTTCTGGTGATAATATAGGTAATATGGTCATCTGGTGAGGATTAAATTATTTGGAGAGGATTTATATTCTGCTTTCAACATCATTTAGATTTGAAGTCAGAAAAATCACTGTGAATATAGTACGTGCTATTATTGGATTTAAATAATTAAATATTATTAAAGTATTTTGTAAGAATATGCTTTAAAAATTAAGATGGAGCTCCTCACAAATGAGAACCCTCTGGAGGAAACAATTTCAAAGTGGTCTGGAAATCCTGACAAATATGTGTATTTCGGTTCATAGGGTTGATTAGCATCCTAAAGACGGATGCATTTAAGATATTGGCATGAGAACCGAAGGTACACAGAAGTCTTAGTGATTCGTAATCTTGTTAAGCTTATTCTGTATTAATTTTCTTACAGAGTTAGTGAAATATATCAGAAAATAGCAGTCGAGAATGTGTTAGATTGGTGGAGACGTTTCATGGGCATAGACTTATTTTTGGAAAAGGGTGGTGTCCGAGAATACCAAGAGATTATTTTTCATGTTGGATCACAAACACTTGTAAAGCTTCTGTCCTGACTGTGTTTTCCTTTGCTGGGACTGCAGGCCTTTTTGGTGGGCATCGTCGTGCCTGACCCTGAAGTCATGCCCTCCTGGGCCCAGAAGAGAGGAATCGAAGGGACGTACGCAGAGCTCTGTGCAAATAAGGTCTGTACCTCCATGCTGCTCCCAGAACAGTTGCTGGGCTTTTTATGATACTTCATAATGAGAGGACAAAGAAATAGTAGACCAGGGAAATTTGAACACATAGGGGTATTTCTAAATGTATTTTATAAATAGTGGGAATCCTAAACCAGAGGTTCATTTTGTTGTTGTTGAATGACCTCATATTTCATCTTAGAACGTTAGATACTCTGTCTACTTAAGGAGCCAGGAGACAGCACAGAAAGCTTGTCCAGCCCTGGTGTTTCATCCCTTGCAGGAGAGCCCAGAGGGGGCAGGGGCTTGCCCAGGGCCACACAGCTCAGACGCAAGCATCGGCCTACTGACTCCCTGTTCATGCTCTCTCCAAACGTGAGGTGAATTTTGTATCTACTAGGCTCAGAGACACAGTCATGGAACTGAAGAAGTAGCACAGTTCTTGCTAACATTCTGGCTAATGTCAAGAGCATTAGCCACTCACACCTTCCAGGAACCTCATGGCACATGTAGGGTCCCGGGGAAGAGGATCTCTGTGCTATGGCTCAGTGTTGGCTCCTCCTGTCACAGTCATTTCTCAGTGGCCACCATGGACCTTAGCACCCCTCCTGGGCCTCGGGCTATTCTGGAGGTGGCAGGGCCCCTGGGACTCACCAGGCTGATGAGAGGGCCACTTAAAAATCAAGAGGTCCCTTAGCCTGTTCCTGTCACCTTTGGGCCATGCCTGGCACCTCCTTGCCTGACGAGAGGTGGTGACGGGCACACTGTCAGGGAGCATCAGCCCCAGCTGGTGGGGTGGGGGAGAGCACAGTGGCCAGCTGTCCTTTGCTCAAAGCTCACTGTTCCTACCACCTCCATCTTGAATTGTGTTTTTTCCTGGTAATTTTACCTATATGGTTCGATTCAGGAGCTGAAGAAAGCCATCTTGGAAGATTTGGTGAGGTTAGGCAAAGAAAGTGGACTTCATTCATTCTTTTGAACAGGTAACTGTTACCTTCTTCATACATGTTATAGCCCTTTATACAGTGATGACAATTAAATTAAGCCACAGTGACCCTGACCTAGATTCCCACACCCTCTGTGCTGGGGCCTGCAGGCAGGCTGTGTACCAGCAGACCCCTGAAGGCCTGTTCCAAGCTGACTATGCAACAGCCTGCATCCTACACTAACATAGGCCATATGTCAGGTGAGACTGGCCATGTTGTCCTCATAATCACAAGTGTGTTCGTAGAGCTGAAATGTTACCCTGCCCATCGCTAGTAGAGCATGTGTACACTTTCTATCTCCAGGGTACCTGCAATACTTAAGACCAGAGTCCTGACTTATTTTAATTTGGGGGCACTGTCTTCCTGGCTGCAGCAGGCAAGCTTTCTTGCTAGGATATGGAAAGCCGGTGCTCCTCAGGCCAGTGGTCTGTCAGCCCAGCATGCCCTCTACAAAGAGGATGAAACAAAGAATGTGCAGGCTGATGACACAGCATCTAAGACTTTCTGTCTTTGCAAAATTACAGGTTCTTATGGTAACTGAGTTCATACTTGGTCCTACTCTTGTATTACATGTATACATCCTCGTTAGTCAAAAACTCAGAAAGAAAAATTCTTCAAACAGAAAAACATTATTTTTCTTATCTTTAATATACTGATCTTTAAAATTTCCTAGTATGTATCTAAATAATGGTTTTACATAAAATTTTGTTTCTCTGATAGAATTGCCCCAAATACAGTGTTTGGGATCTGGGAGGTTTCTGAGAATGTTAAATATGTTAAATTTTGTATATTCATTTGATGATAACCTGAAAACATTTTAAAACTAGTTTTAAATAGAAAACTCTTACAGCAATTTTTAGCAATTTAAAAACAACTCCACAGATACAGACTTTAATATAAATATCTTAAGTTTCAAACAGGAAATCCAAACAAAGTTTCAGGGTCTGAGAGAATCGTTTTTCTTCTTGAAATAGATCTTTCCAGTAATCTAGTTTGAGAAACACTGCTTTACCCACATCTGTCAGCATGGTTTAGGGCAAATAAAGCTTGAATGAGTAAGTCCTCATTTTAAAAAATTATGAAATCGGAGGCATTCCATCAAGTTGTATTTATCTTTCTGAGTGAAAGATCAATTCCTGCATAATATTTAACTTCCTAAATTTACTAGAACTAACTTCTTTGCCTTTCCAATAAGGGGGACTGTGTAATGATCATGTGATCATGTAGAGCAAGGGCCACAAATGGGTGGTTTGCGACCTGGCTGGTGTGGATCTCCATGGCTGGCTGTACAGACACTGCATAGTTTGGGGCCTGGGGACGAGACTGCCTAAGCCTCATATTAGTTCCTGGAGTTACCGCTCGCGATTCCCAAGGCCTGCACGCCCCCTGCTGGGTTGGGTATGCGTGTTATGCCCCAGGCATCCCCCCCAAGGCCATGTGGAGACTCTTAACATCTAGATGGAAAAGAGGACTCTTAAGATTATGACAAGGGACCTTTGGTTAAGTTTCCTGTGTTAACCATCAGTCAAGTTAGAGAGACTTAACATATGCCTCAAAGCAGGGTTTCTGCTCTAATAATCTCTCCTCACCAATGTAACATCAAATGCAGAGAAGTCAGCTGGCGCCCCAGAGGCCTGAATTGTATTGCCGGGGCTGTCACCTCTTCATTTGCTCTCTTCTCATTTTCCTCTTTGCTGGTCTGTGGCATCCTCCCTTCCACAGCTGGTGTGTGCCCTCCACTGACCACAGGAGGGCCAACATCAGGCCTCATACTCCTGGAAGGGTGGGCTTCCAGTTCCAAAACTCAGCATAAATTACTTGAATTGATCCGTAATCTGATGTCGGCTTGTCCTTTTCCCTGTAGACTCTTGTCCCAGTTACAGAGTGTTCTCCGCGTGCTTGTTAGGATCTTGGATGAGCTGAAACACAGGCAGACACTTTAGTAATTAGATCTTAGCCTTTGCGCCTCCTTTGAAGCCATATTATTAATTTTATTTACAAAAGAAGGTGGATAGATGGCTTGCACTTACCAAAAGTCTGTATGATACTATTTTATCAGCAGAGAACTATTTAAAAAAGAAGTTAATGGTATTAGCACTGTCATTTTTTCAGGTTTTCATTTTATGACAGTGAAAATGAATAACTAAGTTAAATCACTGTTTCTGAGGTGAAGTTTGATTTAGGTGTTCATGGTTTCTTCTAGCTAATGAATTTGGCTGTCAAACAGTGACTTCCAAACTTGGATGGGCAGAACGTAAATGACATCTTACAGGGAGCTCAGCATGCGCAGAACATGAGAGCAGGGTGCTCGGTGGGTCCGGGGCCTAAGCCAGAGCCTGTCCTGTGCGCCTCCACCCCTTCAACCCAACCACCTCACACCTCTGCCTCTGTGCCAGCTCTTCCCACTGCGTCCATCCACACCCTACACACACATCCCCGGCAGTGGTCTCTGCAGAATTCCTCATTCTCAGAGCATGATGGGCTGAAAGTGTCTCCCTTGGGACCTGTCTCCTGTGAATTTTGGGTCCCCTAGGATGGTTTCTGTTTGATAAAAACAAATTAGGAAAAAACTATATTCCAGAGGGTACAAAAACATGGCAGCCTTTTCCTTACCAAATTCATTTTGCTTTGAATATCAAGAACACCGAATTTTTAAGCAAAACACTTTTTACAAGAACTTAACTAATTCTGAAACATTTGATAAATGTTTTTAGCCAAAAGCCTCAGATTTCCAGCTATTTATATCAGATGTCCAAGTAGAAATCCTTTCCGTGTGTGAAGTAAAGTTGAGGCAGCCACCTATAACACTAGCTCTAGTTTTAGCCTAATGTCCCTCCCTCGCCACCATGAAAACCTTAAAATGCTATTCTTTTTCTAGAAAAGTGAACCCTGCATTTCAAAAAATTTCTAATATACAAAGATGCACCTGATTTTCTAGTGCTGTGCTCATTTGAAAATTCACATTTTAAAATAAGTAGAGGTTTTTAAAATGCCAGAATTTGTTAGAATTTTTCTTGAAAGCTTTTGAAGAGTTGGAAGTGTAGCTGTTTGTTGTTCTTGTGTTTTTGACCTGTAAGTCAGTGAACGTAATGGAGAGTTACTGAACAAAGAATTCTTTGCCATCTAAAAATACCCACCTGCCAGGACACTAGAGGGTTAGCATCAGAGATTCTGAAAACAATCACTGACATATTGAACATTTTGCAAGTATTTGCATATATATTTTTTTCCAAGGTTTTTATTGGGGTAAAATACACATAACATAAAGTTTACCATCTTAACTCTTCTTGAGTGTACAGTCCAGTGGTATTAAATGCATTCATAATGATGTACGACCATCACCACCAGCCATCTCTTTTCATCTTGTACAACTGAAACTCTGTATTCATTCACCAATAATTACGGATCCCCCACCGGGCCTCCACCAGCCTCTTGCAACCACAATTTTACTTTCTCTATGACTTTGCTCTCCATCCTTCATGTAACAACAATCATACAGCATTTGTCTTTCTGTGACTGGCTTATTTCACTGAGCATAATGTCCTCAAGGTTCATCCATATTGTAGCCTGTGTCAGAATTTCCTTATTCTTTATACTCCATGGTATGTATATACCACATTTTGCTTATCCATTCATCTGTCAGCAGACATTTGGGTTGCTTCCACATTTTAGATATTGTGAATAATGCTGATTTGAGCATGAATATGCAAATATATTTTTTCAATTCTTGCTTTCACATCTTTTGGGTATATACCCAGAAGTGGAATTGCTGGGTCATATGGTAGTTCTATTTTTAGTTTTTTGAGGAACTGCCATATTGTTTTCCACAGTGCGTGCACCATTTTACAGTCTCCCCAACAGTGCCCAAGGGTTCTAATTTCTCTATATCCTCACCAACACTTTTATTTTCAGTTTTTTGGATGTTGGCCATCTCAATGGGTGTGAGGTGGTACATACATTGATTTTTTAAGTAAGTCATTTCCTGATCCATTTATTTTTATTAATGGTTCTATGACAGCAGCGTCTGTCACAGTGACCTCTACTCTTGTTCTCTTGGCTCTTGTAACCCACACTTTGGTTCCTTTCTACTCCGCAAGCCACTCGTAAGTGTGAAGCCCAGGCTGCAGCTCTGCCCTGCACATAAACACTGATATATCTAATGTCCAGAGACCCCTTGTTGTCTCAGAAGCATTTCAAACTCAGCATGAATACTTCACCCCTACAGGATCTTTCTGCTCCTCCTCCAGTTTTTCTGCTCAAGCAAAAACCTAGAAGCTGTTCTTATTCCCTCTTTACCACTTTCCCAAACCAATTATAGGTCCTGTCCTTTCTACACCCCAAAAATCTATTTCCATCCCCACAACCACCTTTGTAGCCTGAATCACCATCAACTTTGCCTCTTAGATAGTCTTCCAGTTTCCCTTTTGCCTCACTTCAATCTATTTAACATAGTAATCTTGCCAAAAAGCCATTCTGGGTCTATCTCTTACTGCTTAAAAATTGTTTAAAGAATCTTGTCTAACTCTCTATGTTGGCATATTGACCCTTTATAATTTGGCCCCCATCTGTCTCTTCAGCCATCTCTTCATTTGTACCATATCCTTCAGCCTACACTTGTGACGCCCCAGATGTGCTTTGGCACATGCACCTCTGCCTGGAGCACCTTCCTCTCCTCAGGCCATATAACAAGGACTCCCCCTTCCCCTTGCCATCTTCATCTGGCTAAAGCCTACTTGTCTGTCAGAGTTCAACTCATGCAGACCTTTTCAATGAATCCTGCCCGAGCCTGGGTGGGGGTGCTGTATCAGAAATCCATTCAGCTCCAACAGAAAACCCACAGTGACACATAGGGTGTGTTTGTGTATTTTCTCCCACACAGGAAGTCCAAAGATCAGCAGTCTGGCACAGATCTGGGTCCTCAAAGACCTAGGCTCTGCCTTTTTCTCTCTCCATTCTTAGTATGTTGGCTTATTACTTAAAGCTATAGCTTTGGATATTGTCCATATTCAAAGAAGGAAAAAATGAGGGTGGATGGAAATAGGTATGTCTGAACCTTTTAATAAGAAAGCAAGAACTTTCCCTTCTCACTAGCCAAAAATGGATCTCATGGCTACCTCCTAGCTGCAAGAGAGGCTGGGAAATGAGGGAACAGTATTGTCATGATTGACAGAGACCATTTGACCTCAAACCAAATCAGGGTTCTATTAGCATGGAGGAAGTAGGGAGTGGGTACTGGGAAAGCAAATGGCTTTTTTTTTCTTTTTTAACTGGTTACCAATGGCAGCGCTGTCTGCTCATCCTTATAGGAGCAGCGCCATAGTGCAGCCTCTCTCATGGGATTATAAGCTCCACATGGGCGGGGACTGTATCTTGTTCTTCTTTGTATCCCTGGTGCCTAACACAATACCTAAAACATAGCAGTTGCTCAATAAATAGCAATCATACAAAACAAGAAATGAAGGTATATGTGTATTTAACAAATATATTTGAATCAAATTTTGAAGGTCTGTCACATCCCTAGAAAGTAAGAAATAAGATTTCATGTGATTCTTACTGGTTCTACCTTGGCTTCTCTGCCAGTGGATTCTGAGAAGAGGTGTTGTTTCAGTTCAAAATTGCATTTTAGAACAACTCTTTGAGTAGAGTGCATGTAGGGACAAATGGCCTGAAAGTTTAGCAAGTGGCATTTGTACTCACATTCTGTCTCTGTGCCTCAGGTCCATGACAGTGTCTTTTTCAGAAGTGTAGATAATTGATACTCTTTAAAAGTCTATTATAGCAATTCATAACCCTGCTTGTTATTTAATGATAGAGTCTACTATCTCAACATTGAATTTTGACTCAGTTGTTGGTCAGGATGCAATTTCTTGGAGACAGTGTCACTCCAGGATTCAGCTCAAGCCTAGATCATAAAATTCTCATAGAACTGACAGTGCTCTTTTCAGCTGGAGCCCCACCTGGGAGGAGCCTGCCCAGGCCCTCCTAGATTAGTTCATCTGTCTCTCTGGCCCCCCCATTCACCTGTGCAAAGAGACTGTGTGGGGAAGACTGGGGTCTGCCTCATGGAATTAGGCAATTGAATGCCAAGTCTGATTCCTTCATGTCTCCTTCCAATAGACGTGATAAAATTCCAGGGAAGAACTTTTTTTTCATCATGCTCCCCTAGACATTATATCCCTGCTGCAAATGGCCCCATCATCCATGCAGACATCCGAGCCAGAAACCTGGGAGTCCTCGAGACTGCCTCCCTCTTTACGTCTTGCCCATTCATCTGAATCATTCTTAGAACTGCTTGTCTCTGTCTGTGCCACTGACCCTCATCTTCTATCCTATGGATTGGCCAGATCCTTCTGACTGGTTTTCCTGCTTCCAATTTTAATGTTCTTAAAAACCATTTTCATACTTATTTTGGAGAGCTCTATCTAAAATATGTGTTCTTCTGTATCATTGCCCTGTAAAAAAAAACCTTCAGTCCCTCCCTCCTATCCTGCATGAAGTCTGAGCTCCTCTATGAACTGTCCCATCTACCACTTCAGCTTCATCTCTCACCTCCTTTTCCATCTACTTTATGTAACTACAAGAAACTGCTTGGATTTCCTTTCTCACACTCTCCCATTTCTCCCTCCCATAGCTTTGTTCTTGGGTTTGCCTCTGCCTAGAATGCCCTTCTCCGCCAGTTAACTTTTACTCATTCCTTAACACTCACCTGAGTTGGGTCGGCTTCCCTGAATGCTCCTCCTTCACCCCTCCCATAGCTGAGTGAGGTGCCCTTCATCCTGTGCACCCTTGTGCTGTCTAAGGAGTTCCCTGTGTGTCTGTGCTGATGGATGCCCATGTGCACCCCTGTGGGCAAGGCACTTATGATTCCTCTGCGGCCCCTCAGTGCCTGGCATAGAGTAGGCACCAATGCGTTTCTGTTGACTGGCCAAATGATGACATAGAAGGAAAAACAGTGGCTTTCAAACATGTCCAATAGGCTAAAAGGTTATTAACATAGTTTTGCCTTTTTATTAGGCATAGTGTTTTTATATGGATATATATCTATTTCCACATATCTGTTTACTTTCTCGTGTATGCTATAAATGCTGTGTTATATCCCTGATAAAGATGTATTCTGCATTTGGTTTTTAGGTTAAAGCCATTCACATCCACTCTGACATGTTCTCAGTTCAAAATGGCTTGCTGACACCAACACTCAAGGCCAAGAGACCTGAGCTGAGAGAGTACTTCAAAAAGCAGATAGAAGAGCTTTACTCAGTCTCCATGTGAAAAGGAAAGTGCTTCTCAGCATAATGGACTGTGTAGCAATACTATAGTTATTCTTGAAAGTAATGAATCAGAATGATGCAGCCGAAAAAGAATGAGCACATGACCTTAGGACTGAGCCTTTTCCTGACCCAAGATGTCTTTAACAATATTTTCTCTATCATCATTGAGTACACTTTATTTTTTATTAAAATGACATTGTAACAAGCTGCTAAAAATATCACAATGGCAATGTAAAAATCAAGACTCTTCTCAAGAACTGTGTACCACTAAAAGTAATATATTCTCAATGTTCACAGAACTATTAAACATAAAGGAAAAACATAACTGATATACTGTACTTAATTATTTGTGGAATAGTAACCAGAAACAGCAAATAGCTAGGCAATGTGGACTACCTCATTCAGAAACTGACTGTCAAAATCCCAATGAAATTAGACTTAAAAAATTAAAACTAGGTGTACAGAATCATGCTGAAACAAAGTATAACTCACTTCTACATATCTTTAGACTCTTTCAACATAACAATCCTTATTGATGTGAAAGTTGTCTAATTTTTACTTTTATTTATGAAAAATGCAAATTCAGATATTCTTAAGAGAAATGTTATATTTACATAATAATTTACAAAGAACTTTCAGTAAATTTTCTTATTTGTTAAGCCCATTAAAATATTCAGGAGCTGCCTGAAAAAATGCAATATGTAACTACTTCAAGGGTGGTATGTGAATATTCATAGACTTCTTACCACATGAATTCTAAAACGTGTCTGTTGACTCTACAATGTAGGGACCTTTGCGGAAGATTTTGGAGAAAAAAACCAGAATTATTTCTCAGGGTGGGCAGCAGTTAATGTACCTATGTTCCTTGCTGGCTTCTTCCAATCTTCCATTCTCAATATGACCATGCCAGGCCTGGGAAACATAGTATGGCTATAATTCTGAACAATGTCACTTTCTTTCAATAAGACTATCAAGGCAGGTTGAGGGAGAAGGGGATGCTAATTACAAATAAAATAATTTTTCAACAACATAATTTTGAAGAACCTCTTCAAAATACCCCTAGAAAACTGTTTTAAGGCCACCACAGAGAAATATCTCCTTAAGGATAATACCATTCATAAAATCTTTAAATACTTCTAAGCTTAACCTTGGAAGCATCCTCTCTTGTATTATGTGTTTAGACATATTTCACATAATCAAAGCCCAGCATAGACAGTAATTAAGTTCCAGGCTACAGACCACGCTTCTGCAGAAGAACCATCCGTGAGTGTTTTCTTCTGTACAGAAGGGGTCAGTGTTCACAGTCCAGACGTTCCTTTCCCCTAAAGAAAATCCAAACTTAAATAAATTCTATTGATTAAAAACTGCATAATCACACAGTTCTACTACTGGATGAAACTGTATATACAATTACATTCAGGCCTGGCAAAAGTGGACCCCGACTTTACTTGATGTATTTATGCAATCTTTTACATATCATTTGTTGTATTCTCTCCACAGACCCAATGCTTACACTTACAAATTTGACTTTTAGTAAATGAGCTAGTTCTATTCACAATGTTTTTTAAGGCATTTCTGAATAAAAAAATTCTGCAAATGTTCAACACCACATCGATATAGCATTAATTTTTTTATATTTAATATATATCTGACTAAATAAAAGAGAAAATTGTACCTAAATTGGGTATACATACTGTTTTAAAGGCAGGTTGCTTTACATTTTGAAGAAAAATGAAGCTGTTTTCCCATTGTCCTTCCACTCAACTACAATTTCATAATTTGTTTCCAAAAGGATTTTGAACAATGTAATATAAGCAAATAAATTAAAACTTATTTTGATTCTATTTATACCTCAGTAGTTAGATAAGATTATGGACTTCAGTTTTTTTTCTCACTTTAAAGATCTTATTTCTATCAACTTTCCTATCTTTTATGAAAAATCATCACACTTGGGCCAATAAATAGGTCACTGCAGATGTGCTGAGAAGAGTAAACAGTGGACATTAACTATATTACATGTACATTTATCTAATCCTCTGTTCAACTTCACTGAATTTTTTAATAAAAGAGAAATGAAACAATATGTATTAATGGAAAATTCCTTATTTCAGATTGGTGGTAAAAAAGTTTGTATTTCTCTTTAACCAATATAGAAAAGTCTATGTACTTTCAGATGTTTACCATCATGGACATCAGATCTGATTTAAGTCTAGAGGTATAACAGACCAATTACTTAAGCATAAGTATGTTCTTGGGTTAAATGTTTGGCCACTTATTTGTTTGCATTCAAATGTGTTAGTAATTCTCACATTTTACAATCTAACCTTGTGTATGTTATAAAATAGAATATACACCAATATTTTTTCCTTTTGCCATAAAAGACATCTTTATATTGTGATTCCCCTCCAGGTGAGAGAGGAAACTAACCAGGTGTGCAGAAGCCTAGCTCCACGTATTAGAAACTCACAAACTGAGAAGTCCAAGAAATAAACACCCATGACTCTTTCATATGAACAAGTCGACCTTTCATTCTAAATTTAGGTAAAACTGCAAGCATGAGAAAAGGTAAAACTGGAAATTGCAGTTTTTGTAGTCAGGTAATGTTTTAGCAACTTGAAGCCAGCACTTAATTTGATTGTATTACCCATCAAAGAACCAATAATCTTTCATTTTTCTGCAGTAAAGAAAACGAATTATTATTTTCCAGATGTATAAAGCACAAATGTGATAGTTATTTAGAATACAAAATGTTATGAAATGAATTTAAAGAATGGAAAAATTTATTTTTGCATGACAACAGACTGCTTATGAACTTGCTTACTATCTAAGGAAAAAAAAGAACAAATAATCATGTCATAAAACTGATAAACTATATGTTGAGCTAAATTGCTATCTTTTCTTGCCTATTTCTAAGAAAGCATATACATGAAAAGAAAACAATGGTCCTGGTAGTCCGAGTTTTTGGTCAGGTATGCCGCACAGTCCTTTCTGTGAATCTACAATTAACTGCAGCAAGAATGGGAGATTAGCATTCAAGTGAGGACAAAGCCCAAAATGAGAAACTCTTCAGTTAGAATGCATGAATGGTTATAATTCCGAGGCAATAGATAAATACCTGGAATGCAAGCATTTCTAAACTTAGTCCCAAACTGAAAAGGTTTTCATGAGGCAACAGTGGCTTTTAAACATTCATTTGACTGATTAATTTTCCTTGTTAAGTCATTGCAACAATTGCATGGGGGAAAAGTGGACATTTTTTGAAGAACTGCTTATTCTTTCAGTCTTTAAAAATTGATACTATCTTTTAAATATGCTTAAAAGTATCTTAATTGTAATTATATTTTTAGTTGCTTTGTTATAACAGCATGCATATCAAATATAAAATGCATTTATGAAAACTTTTGTAAACAATAAAGATTTTTCATTTGTCAATGTTGCTTAAAATTACTATTTTATATACTTAGATAACATAATGCCATGATGTTAGTATATTTGATGATCACTGTGATCATAATGTTTATGGTAAACATGATATCAAGCTATATTGCTAGCTTGCATATTCTACATCCTCTGTTAGGGTCCCCAAACTCTAGAGACTTATGGTCTCCACAGAGACTCTCTCCTTTGCTATTACCAAATGTGTCCTGAATTTAAATCATTTTTATACTTTTAAAAGAAATAACTGTATCCAAATTTTCCATCATGATGGCCCTTAAACAGTATCTCCATGTCTTTTACCCAGGGTATGCTTTCTTAAAATGGTACATTCTGCTTCTGTCTAAGTAGTGCAGATTCTGCCTTCTCTATGTACTTGCCTCTCCGTTCTCACAGCTCTTCATGTAGTTGGGGCCCCTCTGCTCTGCAGTACTACAGGCTTTCTTAATTAGTCTTCCTCTTTCCACCCCAGCTTCCTCAAAGTTCACCACCCACATTTCAGTCAGGGTGCTCTTTCTAAATTGAAAATCTAATCATGCCACTCTCCTGCTTAATATTCCTTGAATGACTTCCCAGTTTCCAGGATAAAGTTCAGACTCTCTAGTTCAGCACACAAGGTTTCTTCTCCAGCCCTTCCCCCATGGAGCCTTGGCTCCAATCACACCAACTACTCTTTGTAGTGTCCTAAAAACATCATGCTTTCCTGTGCCTCCATGTAGCACATATGCTCCCCTTTTCACAGAATGCCATTTCCTTCCTATATTCCTCCTGTCTAACTCCTACCTTTCAGCTCTTAAAACTCAGATCAACTATCTTTTCCTCCGAGAAGCCTTGCTCATGGCTGCCTGGCTGATTTTCCCTCTGCCCTATTCCCACTCAGACTGCCCTAGAACAGAGGTCTGGCCCACAGTGGATGCACAGGAAATGTCTGTTGAATGAAAATTGCCTTTGCCCTCTTTCATATGCTTAATAGCATTAAGACTACAGTGCCTGAAGTTACATTTCCTCTATCATCATGACTTTTCCCATTCTTGTCAACTAAGCAAAGAGACACTGGTTTTCAGTTGGACCCTGGAGCCTGTAGTGCCACAAATGAGGCTGCTCCATGGGTCACTCCATAAGAAAACATCCAGAAAGATAGCCTCTGGGCTTCAGGGAATCCTAAACCTATGAACTGTTTTCCAAAAAGCTTTCTTCAGAGTTTTTCAAATTCTCTTCAAAATTCTTCAAAATTCAGTATTTGTTTTCCCATGGAAGTTAGCATGTCCATGACTGTTCCAAACCTAGTCAAACCCATCACATGACAGAACTGAAACACTGACAGAATTCTGAGTCTGGTTATGTCTATTACAGAGTGCAACTGTGCAACAGGGAAATGGAAGTTCAACTGAACACTCATGGCTGAATGCTTGCACCGGCATGTGTGTATTTGGGGATGGAATGGGGGGTAATGTAATAGATAACTGAGTTGAGATGTCTCTGCCCTACCTCACCCTTTTGTAGGGGACACATTTCCTTCCACTTTTATAAACTGGCTCTGGGTGAAGCTTGAAACAGACCAAGTCTGTCTGCAGGTCCTTCCCCTCCCTTTGTTACCAAGGGCTTCAGGCTCCTTTCCTTGTCCTCACATCCCTTTTCCAGCCATATGTTAGGAGGAATAGGAGCATGACAAGAACACCAGCTGAATGCCAGGAGATCCACACCAGCTATGCCAACCATCTGTCATAACGAGCCTCCCTAAGCTGTGGTTTCCTCAACTGCAAAATGAGGAGGCAACTAGATCATTGCTAAGGACCCCTTTGGCTCAAGAAATCATACAAAAAGGTATTTCCAGGTTTGAAACCCCATGCATTAACTCCCTTAAATCTTTACTTGATGGCACTTCAGTGAATGTAATTCAGTATAGTGAGACAGAGTTCTAGGGAATGAGGCCACCAAAGGGCAGATCAAGCTTTTGCTTTATGCTGTTTTCCTTTTTCAACGTTTCTTCCCCAGAATCAGACCTCTCAAAGGTCATTTAAAAACTCCAAGTATTTTTTCACAACAGCCCCCAAAAGGAGAGAGGGGGACCTGGAGACCTGGCTTGTAAGCTAGAGACTGCCTGTCAGCACATTACGGATGTGACTAAAGAAAAGGATGTTGAAATATGATCATTGCTTTGCACTACAACACAACTGTGAGATGTGAGATTCTTAATTGAAGGACCATTTTTAATTCATCTGTATTCCCAGGTGAATCACCTACCGCAATGGGTGACACAGAGTAAGATGCTAAGTGTTGATTCAGTGACTCAGAGCACTGTATCTAATCAGGTAAGAATGCCCACCCTCTGTTTTTTACAAAGTTTTAATGATTCATTATATATTAAATTGGTGGGCCTAAGTGACTTTCTATGAACAGATTTTTAAAAAAAGAATGATTTTGTTATGAAAATATCTCTAATGTGCTTATAGTCACACACAGTATCTCAGAGCATCACAGAAAAAGTCTTTGAGTTTTCATAATTTCATCTCTACAAATGCATTTTTAAATGTGAAATGCCATATTTAAAATAAGATGTGCACAATATGCTTATCAGATACAGCCAGACGGCTCAGCCTGGATTTAGAGAGAGAGGGGGGTCAGTCCTAAGTCCTTCCAGTTGCTTGGAGCAAAAGAACTGCACCCCAGGGCACTAGGAGTGGGGTCCCTGTGAACTTCTCTGCCTTGACCACAAGGCTGCCCAGATGTCCAGGAGGTAGCTCCTGGGCAGGGGCTAGGGATTCTGTTCGTCTTTAAGAAAAAACCTCCTGGAACCCAAGATCTTCAAATGCTTGGTTAGACTCTCAAGTACCATGACCCTGCCCCCCCCCAACCCCTAAGAAACTGGCAGCCTAGGGACTGAAACTGCTCAGGAAGACACTCCCTGTCGCTTTAACGTGCTTTCCTTCCTCTCTGACCTTGCTGCACTGAGTCAGGCTGAGCCCCAGCTGGACTCCTTCGCCCAGAGACCTGAAACTCCACTACAAAGGCCTTACTGCGTGTTGATAAGAAGAGCGGCCAAGGCATCAGGGGCATGCGCTCGTTGGGCCCATTGGACTGACGGGAAAATTGAGAAGCAAAAGGGCAGCCCCCTGGATAAGAAAAACAGCTTTTTTCAACAAGCTTCCCTCCAGCACAGGGCGAGAAGGCTGCTTCTGCGCCCAGCTGGCCCAACCCACCGCCAAGTTTGCAGCGTCGGGCGTGTCTCCGGTTTCCCAGAAGCCTTCGCGCAGCTGGGCCGAGATAAAAAGGCGGGAGCCAGGCGGGCGGCTGCAGTCCGGCCTCGGTCTCGGCGCGGTGGGCTTGCTGCTCCCCTAACCTCGCCTCACTCCTCTCAGGCCGCTCCTCCAGCCGCTCCCGCACTCGTACTTGCCTCCGGACGCGGACGCCCTCCGACTGAGGCTCGCTTCCTCAGCAAGGCAACGAGACAGGCCGTTGAGGGCCCAGAAGTCCCCGAGGCTTGGTGGTGGGGTGGCAGTGTGGTCGCTACAGGTCTACACCCGCAAGAAGCGGGCCGGCCGCAGGCTCAACGTAACCCCGACGCCGGACCCCGGGCGCGCGGCGACGGTGGAGGGCTCCGCAGGGCCGGGCCGAAGGCTCCCTGTCCACCGGGAGCCCCGCCGCGCCGGCCTGCGGAGCGCCACCGGGGGAGGACAAGCGCGCAGGACGGGACGGCGGGGCCTCAGCCCCAGGGTCACCCGAGACCCGCAGGCGGACCTCCAGGGCGTTTGCCCTGAAACGTGCCGCCCTTTCTCAGCCCTAACGGGAAATGGCAGAGCGCGCGGTTTGCTGAAGATCACGGAGAAAGCGGAGCAAAGTGGGCAGGAAAGTAGCCAGTCCGGGCCGCCAAGGTGCGTAGCCATGGAGTTGCCAGCCCCAGTGCCTTTTGGCTCCCTTCTCGGAAATTCAATCCTAATTTTCTGCCGATAGCCTCTCAGCAAAGAGAATAGATAGACTACTCTGATTTCGTTCTTCTCAGAACATAGGCCCAGAAGTTTGATTCAGAAAGATTTATTTAAAAGAAAAGAAAAAGGGAAAAAAGAGGAAACCTTGCCAAGTTACCCAGAAGCCACTGAGAGGAAAACCTCCAGGAAAGCGTTCATAGTATCGGTTGGGTATTAGTACATTTCACCCGCTCTCGTCCTTACTTTTTCCTAATCAGGTCCCCAAAGAGCCTTTCAGAGTCTGGACAATGTAAACAGTGAACAGACGTGGAGATCCAAGTCCAGACGGTGCAAACTAATTATGTTGTTTGTTTGTTAGCACTCAGTTAAGAGTTACAGGAGAGAAAAGCCTGAATGAAAATAACACTAGTGAAGAGACCCAGGATGAGAAGATTGCTCCTTTTGAGTGTATGTATGCTTCTGCGGTGGTCCTTGGATACACTTAGTGTAGAGACCAGGAGTACCTGATGTACCTTGAGATGAAAGTAGAATGTGATCTTCATTCAATAGAGACTAGAGAGCTCTCAAGTGTTTTGATAAACATTGATGTTGTGTCTTTAGACAGGGCCTTGAATTTGTGATTCTGGTAGATTCAAATCCATGCATTTCTGGTTTTTCTTTCCTTTGACAAAAAATGTCCATTATTGGCTCATTTCCTGTGACACAGATACAAAATGTTTCTCAGTAACTCCCTATATTTAAACTTTTTAAAGCTATTTTCATGGTTTTTCATTTAACTTTATACTTAAACAAATAGAAACAGGATTCATTGCCATGGGACTATTATATAACTTCTTGATCTACTGTGTTTAATATGGATTCTGTACAGTATTTTAAAGATGGGTAGCAGTAGTTTGGAGAAAATCATAGATTTTTAAAATTGCTTATGACTCATCTGACATTAGCATTAAGTTTAATAGTTGTATTCCACTGTTTTAGTTTATTCCCCTGTCACTTGTTTTGGGGGGAGGGCAGCTTCAACAAAAAGCATTTTTTAAAAAGGCTTTTATCCCAGATTTTAACATTGCTGAGTGTTTCTTGTAGATGATTCAGACTGCAAAAAAAGTGTTTAAAGTTTCTTCCAATTTTCGTATATTTCTTTTCATTCCTTTTTTGCTCTGCTTTTATTTTACAAATTATCTTGTTGCATCTACCTCTACCATTAAATAGTCTTCAAAATATTATTTTTAGTATCTGCACAGTGCTTTTTCTTATAGATAGATGTATGTAAATTGTATGGCTATTTTCCTTTGGTTGGAGGATTGAGATTGTTTCCAAGATTTTGCTGTTGTAGCAATCAGTGGACATGTCGCTTCAGAAGGTCTTTGGTGTATCTCTAATTGTTATTCTAAGACAAATACTTTGTAGTGGATCAAGGGTCTGTCAGATCATGTTTAAAGTTTTTGATTCATGTTGGCCAGTTGGCACCATCTTGTCTGAAACTTAAAAAAGACATCTGATAGATTAAAAGTAGCATGTTGTTTCACTTCCCATTCTTTGAATGCTAGTAGTTTTGATACTTTATTTTTCTCATTTCATTGGCTACTTATGTTTCTTGTTTTGTGAAATGTGTATCACTATATATTAAAGATAGTTATACTTTTACACACACATATATAACAAGTATTTCCATATTTGTTTGTCTTTAATTATGGTATTTTAAACTTAACTACCAATCTTTTCTTTTGATTTATTTTGTTTTCATATTTAGAGGAAAAACAACCCTTCCCACTTAGCGGATCACAAAAACATTCACCTTTGTCTTCTAGTTCCTGGCTTATCTCACAGTAGCTAGTTGACTAGTATACTGTGGACTCCCTAGATATGTTCATGATATTATATTTTAGTATTTATCTTTAGATTTAATATTAAATATCATTGCATCTGTGATCAATAAGCTGAAAGAATCTATTATACATATGAAACTGATTTACAAAGTCGACATTAGTTTTTCATTTTATTTTCAAAATAACCAAATCAATGTGATATAATATTATAATATAAAAATATTCAATCTCATAATTTGTGTTCTACTTTTACTTCTTATTTCACCCAGGAGTCAGAGACTGATGGCCTCCAGGTTGACAGTAGTTCATCAAATATTGATCTAGTATCAGGTAAGTCTGTCAGATGTGAATTCCCTCAACTTTCTTACAAACATAAGCATCCATTTGTAGCTCTGCCCCATCTTCCCATCTCAGTGAAAGAGGTGCTTTTCTCTTAGTCCAAGGTCAGTCCTTTTGGCTGTACTCTGGACCTCATCCTCAAAGCCTTTAAAAGCACACACCAGTAAATTATAAATTGTGATAAATGCTGCAGAAGGGAGATTGGCTTAAATGTGACTAATTGCGTTTAGTTGGAGAGATTAGGGAAGGCTTCCATGAGAGAATGGCAATTTAATTGAGCTGATGAAGAGCAGAAATTAACTATGCAAAGAGTTGAGTAAAGAGCAACCCCGGCAGAGGGAACAGCATATGCAGAGAACCTAAGGACTGAGTACCACAGGTTCAGTGAAAGAAGGCCAGTGTGCCTGTAGCCCAGAGAAGAAGAAGAAGTATGATAATGAGACAAGGTCGGACAGGCAGTGAGAAGCCTTGCACAGCCCTACGGGCCATGTCAGAGATTTTGGTGCTTATGTTTAGAGCAGCAGGAAACCACTGAAGACTTTTAGAGAATGATATCACTTTAGCCACAGTGTGGAAAGAAACAGGAGTGGACGCAAATAGACCAGTTAGGAGACTATTGCGGTAGTTTAGAGAAGAAATGATGGCACTTTGTATTAAGGGATGACTTTGGAAATGGAAAGAAGTAGGCATATCTGATGGTTAATTTAAGGAAGTGAAATTGACAAATTTTGACAAATGAAGAGTGAAGGAGATGGAATGTCAAAGATGACACCTGTTTCTGGCTTGCATCACTGAATGTGAGGTGGTGCCATTCACTGAAAAAATCTTGAGGGAAAGATCATAAATTTTATTTTTAGTATATTAAATTATGGGTGTCTTTAAGATGACTAAGTAACAGTGTCAAATAGGTAGTTGGATATGGAGGGCTGCCTATAGAAATTGTGAGCCATCTCTACATATTGGTGTAGTTGAAGTTATTTTTGGATACAAGAAAGGATGTTACCAGCACACCAAAAATACTGAGAAATTGTTCAAAGCAGATGAGATCATATTGATGAATATATGAAAAGCAGAGAAAAATCAGTGCAGAGGTAAGCATAACTAGGCATACTCTAAATGCTTGGCCAATAAATGTGAAACACCATGATAGAAGGGGCACGGAAGGAAGTGTCCAGGTGATGGATTAAGCACCACATTCTGGCACTACAAACTACCCCTTCTCTTCGTCCCCTGCTTATATTGGAAACACTGGCAGCTACCAGTGTTCCCAGGATAAAACCCTGGTAACTACTCCCAAGCAATGTGGATCAAAGATTTGGCTCCTAAGGATCAATGTTGGGGCTGGAGTGAGAAGCAGAAGAGAGTCTGAAGTAACTCCAGATTTCCATAGAATAGCAGAAGGAAAAAAGTAAAAGAGATGGATTATGTTTATGCTTGTTAACCCCAGAATAAAGATACAGTATGGTCCTCTGAAGTGGAATTCTGATACAGGAGACATCCAGTGTGGATGTGAGCCAGATAAGGGCAGTGCCTCCATGTAGCACACAGTCCCCAGAAAAAAAAAGGAGGACAAAATACCCAGAACATAAATTCCCAGAATATCTCATCACTCTTCCAACATCTCCAAAAGTAGGCTATTGTTTCAGAATTTATACTCACTGCCATACAGAGATTCTCAGACATATGAACAGCCATACCTTTGAAGAAAACTAATGCCATGGAAAAGAGGCAACAAATGGAACGAACAGAAGAACTAACACATGAGGAAATGGCAGAAAACTGCATCTCTCTTTAGAGCCAAGAGGCCATTGAATCCACAATATAACAGGTTGCTACAAAAAATATTTGTATATACATATATGTATTTATGTATATAGTCTCTGGAAACTAAAAATAACATCAAATTAAAAAAATAAATAAGCCTAATATTGGAATGAATTCAGCTGAAAATAGAAAATAGAATAGTGGAATATTGCTCAGAATATAATGCAAAAGAACGTGGCGGGTGCTTAGCAAATGCTTTTCCCTTCTTCTCTCTCTACCTGGTTAACTTGTACTTGTTCTTCAGAAAAATACTCAGGTGTCATCTCTGCTGGGAATCCTTTCCTGACCACTCTTCTCTCTTCCCAGATGAGCTGTCCTAGCCTGGTAGTTCTGCGGCACTCTTTGTACACTCTTTGTTTTGAGTCATAAGACTCAGAACACCAGTTTAATTGTTTTTGTTTCTTTTGGTTCTAAAGCCATTGAGAATAAGCACTACCTATTATCTTCCCATCCCATGTTGAAACCTAGATTACTCATCCCCATAATAAAACATAAAAATGATTAGGTATTGAGCAACCTGTGGAATTCTATTTACTATATAGTTAGTTGTCTTAATTCTATCTTGGAATATGTAATTTTGCAACATGATGAAAATTAATCTAGGACTTTAATGTGGAAGCTTGAACATACACATTTACTTCTCCATTTTGAAACCTCACTAAAATATCAATAAAGGCAAAGGTAGAGAAAAAGAGCATGACGAGACCTCTGCTAGCAAGGGATAATCAATAAAAATTTGGAATCTGGAAAATAGGTGAATAAATTATGATTGGCCTAACAGAGAAAAAATGCTGAAAGCTAGTTGCCTAGGGTAAGGATAACCAAGGAGCAAACACACAATTTTCTCAGGCTATAGGGTTGCGGATTAGAGGTATTACATATTTCTCAAGGAAAGGGTGTAGATAATTGAAAATAGGATTTTTGGAAATCTTTAGAAGTAGCAGATGCTTCAATCCCTTCCCCAACACTGTATGGCCAGTGTTTCCCACCCCTGCAGTCCAGAAATATTGAAGCAGGTGCTCTGGACTTAGGGATGTTAGTTGCTGCTCAGGGCAGGGGTACTTTATTGAAAACTAACACTGGGAGAAGGAGAGAAGGGAATTAAATCTGTTATACTTAGTAGTGACACCTCCAGACCCCTTATCTCACTCAGGAAAATACACCCAACTAGGAGACTGGAGGATTCTCTTTTGGAAACTTCTTTGTCCTGAAGACCTTTCTTCAGGCAATAATGACCTGGTCCCTATCTAAATAGCCTTCAGTAAAGCCCACTACTCCCTAAATTCCACTCATGAACCCAGAGTTTCCAATTGCTATTTAATACTTCATTCTTGAACTTTTAAGAATCACCAGACATTTAAAGGAAACATTTAAAATGAAAAACCAAATAAAAACTTGAAGGATATAGGTAGTGCAAAACTTTTAAAAGCTATATTTTCATTTATTATCCTCAGTATGATTAAAAAAATGTTTCCATGAAACAATAGCAGGTTACTATAAAAAGGAACATTAAGAGAACAAAAGTATACTTAAAAAATAAAAATGTGAAATCAGAAATAAAACATCCTAACAAGTATTAGATAATGAATTTAAGGAAACATTCCAAAAGTTGAACAAACAACGAAGAGAAGACAAAAGATAAAAATAGTGGCAGTGGTGACACAACTATGTGAGTATACTAAAACCACTGAATTGTATACTTTAAACGGTTGAGATTTATGGAACATGAATTGTGTTTTAATAAGGATGCTATCTAAAAAAGAAAAATGATTATGAGAAGAGTCTAGGCATATTTAAAAAAATTTTTTTATTAAGGTATTATTGATATACACTCTTATGAAGGTTTTACATGAAAAAACAATGTGGTGACTACTTTTACCCATATTATCAAGTCCCTACCAATACCCCAATGCAGTCACTGTCCATACATGTATGCCACAGATTCACTGTTATCCTTCTCTGTGCTACACTATTTTCCCCATGAACCCCCACACCATGTGCACTAAATATAATATCCCTTAGTCCCCTTCTCCCTCCCTCCCCACCCACCCTCCCCTTTGGCAACCACTAGTCTCTTCCTGGAGTCTGTGACTCTGCTGCTATTTTGTTCCTTCAGTTTTGCTTTGTTGTTATACTCCACAAATGAGGGAAATCATTGGGCACTTGTCTTTCTCTGCCTGGCTTATTTCACTGAGCATAATATCCTCCAGCTCCATCCATGTTGTTGCAAATGGCAGGATTTGTTTTCTTCTTATGGCTGAATAGTATTCCATTGTGTATATGTACCACCTCTTCTTTATCCATTCATCTACTGATGGACACTTAGGTTGCTTCCATATCTTGGCTATTATAAATAGTGCTACAATAAACATGGGGGTGCATATGTCTTTTTGAATCTGAGAAGTTGTATTCTTTGAGTAAATTCCAAGGAGTGAGATTCCCAGATCAAATGGTATTTCTATTTTTAGTTTTTGAGGAACCTCCATATTGCTTTCCACAATGGTTGAACTAGCTTACATTCCCACCAGGAGAGTAGGAGGGTGCCCCTTTCTCCACATCCTTGCCAGCATTTGTTGTTCTTAGTCTTTTTGATGCTGGCCACCCTTACTGGGTGAGGTGATATCTCATTGGGGTTTTACTTTGCATTTCCCTGATGATTAGTGATGTGGAGCATCTTTGCATGTGTCTGTTGGCCATCTGAATTTCTTCTTTGGAGAAGTGTCTCTTCATATCCTCTGCTCATTTTTTAATTAGGTTATTTGCTTTTTGGGTGTTGAGGCATGTGAGTTGTTTATATATTTTGGATGTTAACCCCTTGTCGGATATGTAATTTACAAATATATTCTCCCATACTGTGGGATGCCTTTTTGTTCTGTTGATGGTGTCCTCTGCTGTACAGAAACTTTTTAGTTTGATGTAGTCCCATGGGTTCATTTTGCTTTTGTTTCCCTTGCTTGAGGAGATGCATTCAGGAAGAAGTTGCTCATGCTTATATTCAGGAGGTTTTTGCCTATGTTGTCTTCTAAGAGTTTTATGGTTTCATGACTTACATTCAGGTCTTTGATCCATTTCGAGTTTACTTTTGTGTATGGGGTTAAACAATAATCCAGCTTCATTCTCTTACATGTAGCTGTCCAGTTTTGCCAACACCAGCTGTTGAAGAGGCTGTCATTTCCCCGTAGTATGTTCATGGCTCCTTTATCATATATTAATTGACCATATATGGTTGGGTTTATATCAGGGCTCTCTTGTCTGTTCCATTGGTCTATGGGTCTGTTCTTGTGCCAGTACCAAATTGTCTTGAGTACTGTGGCATTGTAGTAGAGCTTGAAGTTGGGGAGTGTAATCCCCCCAGCTTTATTCTTCTTTCTCAGGATTGCTTTGGCTATTCGGGGTCTTTTGTGGTTGCATATGAATTTTAGAATGATTTTCTCTAGTTCGTTGAAGAATGCTGTTGGTATTTTGATAGGAATTTCATTGAATCTGTAGATTGCTTTAGGCAGGATGGCCATTTTGACAATATTAATTCTTCCTATCCATGAGCACAGGATGTGTTTCCATTTATTGGTATCTTCTTTAATTTCTCTCATGAGTGTCTTATACTTTTCAGAGTATAGGTCTTTCATTTCCTTGATTAGGTTTATTCTAGGTATTTTATTCTTTTTGATGCAATTGTGAATGGAATTGTTTTCCTGATTTCTCTTTCTGCTAGTTCACTGTTAGTATATAGGAATGCCACAGATTTCTGCATATTAATTTTGTATACCACAACTTTACTGAATTCAGATATTAGATCTAGTAGTAGTTTTGGAGTGGATTCTTTAGGGTTCTTTATGTACAATATCCTGTCATCTGCAAACAAGGAAAATTTAACTTCTTGCTTGCCAATACGGATGCCTTTTATTTCTTTGTGTTGTCTGATTGCTGTCGCTAGAACCTCCAGTATTATGTTGAATAAAAGTGGGGAGTGTGGGCATCCTTGTCTTGTTCCCGATCTTAAAGGAAAAGCTTTCAACTTCTCACTGTTAAGTATAATGTTGGCTGTGGTATTGTCATATATGGCCTTTATTATGTTGAGGTACTTGCCCTCTATACTCATTTTGTTAAGAGTTTTTATGAATGGGTGTTGAATTTTGTCAAATGCTTTTTCAACATCTATGGAGATGATCATGTGGTTTTTGTCCTTCTTTTTGTTTATGTGGTGGATGATGTTGATGGATTTTCAAATGTTGTACCATCCTTGCATCCCTGGAATAAATCCTACTTGATCATGATGGATGATCTTTTTGATGTATTTTTGAATTTGGTTTGCTAATATTTTGTTGATTATTTTTGCATCTATGTTCATCAGGGATATTGTTCTGTAATTTTCTTTTTTTGTGGTGTCTTTGCCTGGTTTTGGTATTAGAGTGATGCTGGCCTCATAGAATGCGTTTGGAAGTATTCTCTCTTCCTCTACTCTTTGGAAAACTTTAAGGAGGATGAGTATTAGGTCTTCACTAAATGTTTGATAAAAGTCAGCGGTGAAGCCATCTGGTCCAGGAGTTTGTTCTTAGGTAGTTTTTTGATTACCAATTCAATTTTGTTGCTGGTAATTGCTCTGTTCAGATTTTCTGTTTCTTTCTGGGTCATCCTTGGAAGGTTGTATTTTTCTAGAAAGCTGTCCATTTCTTCTAGGTTTCCTGTTTGTTAGCATATAATTTTTCATAGTATTCTCTAAGAATTCTTTGTATTTCTGTGGTGTCTGTAGTGATTTTTCCTTTCTCATTTCTGATTCTGTTTATGTGCATAGACTCTCTTTTTTTCTTGATAAGTTTGGCTAGGGGTTTATCTATTTTGTTTATTTTCTCAAAGAATCAGCTCCTGCTTTCATTGATTCTTTCTATTATTTTATTGTTCTTGATTTTATTTATTTCTGCTCTAATCTTTATTATGTCCCTCCTTCTACTGACTTTGGGCCTCATTTGTTCTTCTTTTTCTAGCTTCATTAATTGTGAGTTGAGACTGTTCATTTGGGATTGTTTTTCTTTCCTGAGGTAGGCCCGTACTGCAATATATTCCCCTTAATATGGCCTTTGCTCCATCCCACAGATTTTGCGGTGTTGAATTATTGTTGTCATTTGTCTCCATTTATTGGTGGATCTCTGTTTTTATTTGGTCATTGATCCATTGGTTATTTAGAAGCATGTTGTGAAGCCTCCATGTGTTTGTGGGACTTTTCATTTTCTTTGCATAATTTATTTCTAGTTACATACCTTTGTGGTCTGAGAAACTGGTTGGTACAATTTCAATCTTTTTGAATTTACTGAGGCTCTTAGAAATAAATTTTGCAAAGAAAATGGTTATATCTTCTTGTTGGATTGACCCCTTTATCATTATGTAATGTCCTTCTTTGTCTCTTGTGACTTTTTTTTTTTGAAGTCTATTTTGTCTGATACAAGTACTTCAACTCCTGCTTTTTTCTATTAGTTGCATGAAATATCTTTTTTCCTTCCCTTCACTTTTAGTCTGTGTATGTCTTTGGGTTTAACGTGAGTCTCTTATAGGCAGCATATAGATGAGTCTTGTTTTTTTATCCATTCAGTGACTCTGTGTCTTTTGATTGGTGCATTCGGACCATTTACATTTAGGGTGATTATCGATAGATATGTACTTATTGGCGTTGTAGGCTTTAGATTTGTAGTTACCAAAGGTTCAATGTTAACTTCCTTACTATCTAAGAGTCTAACTTAACTCACTTAATATGCTATTACAAACACAGTCTAAAGGTTCTTTTTTTCTCCTCCTTTTTCATCCCCCTCCATTGTTTATATATTAGTTATCATATTCTGTACTCTTTGTCTGTCCCTTGATTGACTTTGGTGACAGTTGATTCAATTTTGCATTTGCTTAATAATGAACTGTTCTACTTTCTTTACTGTGATTTTATTACCTCTGCTGACAGCTTTTAGACCTTAGGAGCACTTCCATCTATAGCACTCCCACCAAAATACACTGTAGAGATAGTTTGTGGGAGGTAAATTCTCTCAGCTTTTGCTTATCTGGAAATTCTTTAATCCCTCCTTCAAATTTAAATGATAACCTTGCCAGATAAAGTATTCTTGGTTCAAGGCCCTACTCCTTCATTGCATTAAATACATCATGCCACTCCCTTCCAGCCTGTAAGGTTTCTGCTGAGAAGTATGATGATAGCCTGATGGGCTTTCCTTTGTATGTGATGTTATTTCTTTCTCTGGCTGCTTTTAATAGTCTGTCCTTTTCCTTGATCTTTGCCATTTTAATTAGTATTTGTCTTGGTGTTGTCTTCCTTGGGTCCCTTGTGTTGGGAGATCTGTGTACCTCCATGGTCTTAGAGACTTATCTCCTCCCCCAGGTTGGGGAAGTTTTCAGCAATTACCTCCTCAAAGACACTTTCTATCCCTTTTTCTCTCTCTCCTTCTTTTGGTACCCCTATAATGTGAATATTGTTCCATTTGGATTGGTCACACAGTTCTCTCAATATTCTTTCATTCTTAGAGATACTTTTCTCTCTCTGTGCCTCAGCTTCTTTGTATTCCTCTTCTCGAATTTCTATTTCATTTATCATCTCCTCCACTGTATCTAATCTGCTTTTAAAATTTTCTGTTGTATGTTTCATTTCTGATACTGTGTTCCATAATGATTGGATCTCCAACTGGAATTCATTCCTGAGTTCTTGAATATTTTTCTGTACTTCCATGAGCATGTTAATGATTTTTATTTTGAAATTCCTTTCAGCCAGATTCATGAGGTCAATTTCATTTGAATCTTTCTCAGGGTTGTATTCATAATTTTACTTTAAACCAGGTTCCTTTGGCATTTCATATTTGTATATGGTGCCCTCTAGTGCCCAGAAGCTCTACTCTTTGGAGCTGCTCAGCCCCTCAAGCAATGTCATGGGTCGCAGGGGAGCGGTATTTGTGCCTGGGTGGAGGAAAGAGCTGTTTCCTGCTTCCCAGCTGCTATGCCTGTCTCCAGTGCCAGAACCAGTGGGCCAAGCACACAGGTATAAGCCTCTGTGCTTTGCATTTGTAGTTGCTGTAGATGGGGCTTCCCTCTGGCTGGCCTAACACCAGGGTAGGGTTTGCCGTTTTGCGAGCTAGGTGGGGCTGGTTGGGGAAAGGCTCAGTAGGCTTCGTATCATGGAGGGGGTCCTTGGAGCTCTGTAGCCAGCCAGGGAGCTGGAGCTCCTGAAGATGGTGAAAGTTCCCAACCTGCTGGGCAGAGTGGATCTGGACAATTTTGTCTACCTGTCCTTTCTCCTGAGCAGTAAGTTCTGTGCAATCCTTGCCCCTTTTGCAGCCCTCTTTCTGTTAGGAAGTCTCTCAGACTACCCACCTTTCTTTTGTCCCAGAGCAGCTGGACATGGATCCCTGCTTTCCACAAGCAGCTGGAGTATCAGTCTCTCCAGATATTCTGTCTGTCTTAGCTTTCCCACACCCTAATCAGGAGAGTACCATTAAAACACCATGAAATATAGGTCTATGCTCCCATATCAGATCTTCAGAGTTAGGTATTCAGCAGTCCCAGGCCTCCACTCCTTCCCCGCTCTGTTTCTCTTCGTCCCGCTCATGAGCTGGGGTAGGGGAAGGGCTTGGTTCCCACCGGGCCACAGCTTTGGTACATTACCCTTTTCTGTGAGGTTTATTCTTTTCTCCAGGTGTATGCAGTTTGGCGCAGTCCTCTTTCCTGTTGCTTTTTCAGGATTAGTTGTTTTAATTATATTTTTGTATTATATGCAGTTTTAGGAGGAAGCCTCTGTCTCACCTCTCACGCTGCCATCTTTAATCCTTGTCCCTGAATCTAGGCATATGAACATCTAAAGAATAGTAGTTCCAGACATTATAGACTAAATTGAAAATAAAAATTTAAACACATAAAACTAGATATTTTTCTGGAATTTAAAATGATTGTAACTGTATACTTTGAAAGACCCACCAACTACTCATCACAATGAATGACAAAGACCCACACCAAGGCATAACAGAGTGTAGTTGAAAAATCCTCAGGATAAGGAGAGAAATCCTTCAGTCATTTAGAGAAAAAATTGTGGATTGCAAATAAGCAATCAAGAAATCAATAGCACTGAACTTCTCAAGAGCAACCCTAGAAGTTAGAACATGGGAAAATGCATTTAAAATTCTGAAGAAAACTGATTTTGCAGAGACAGGATGGATCCCCACCCAAAATTTGGTTCAGATTTCAAGATTGATGATGCCACCCACCTAACCAGGAGGATATGGAAATGTTTATTACTCATATAGTGAGGCTTCCTGGAGAGGAGGGCATCTTCCAAGCAGGACTGAAAATGAATTGAGAGAGCAGAGAAAGGAGACTGGGTTGGTGTTTTAATGTGGTCAGAAGGTGGGGCCAGGATGAGGTTTCCCATGCATGATTTTAACTCGTCATTTCTCAAAAATGGAGCACCAGGGCTTTCTTGTCAGCTTGCCCAGATATGGGGCAGAAGGGGAAGAGGGAGCAGAGAGCTGTAAATCTGTCAAACATCAATAAATGGAATCAATGTTTTTAATATACTAGTCTAGAATTCTGTACCTAACCAAACAATCACTCAAGTGTGACAATAGTATAAAAATTTTTTTAGACAAATCTTCCATGAACCTTTTCTCAAGAAATGAAGGAAATACTACAACAAAACCAGAGAGTAAATCAACAAAGAAGAAATTATGGGGTCCAGGAATCAAAACCTCAAAACAAGCAACATATGAAAGAATTTCTTAAAATAACAGTAAAGGGAAATCCCAAGAAGATACCTGTGCAGCATGTCTAGAGGATGACCGGTCCAAATTTGAGCAAATGTGTGGAGATCTCCAATATCAATACTTCTTTTAAGATAGAAAAAAGAAAAAGAAGGAAAGAAAGGGAAGAGGAAGAGAGGGTGAGGGAGGAAGGAAGGAAAGAAAAGAGAGAAAAAGAACTGGTAGATAATCTGGCATTTTTTAAAGGTATTGAGCAGAAGTTGGGATGAAATAGTGATAGGTACTTAGAAAACTAATTTGAAAATAAGGTAATCAGTAACTCAAAGAAAAAACAAAAACTTTAAGAAAAAGGCAATGAATGTAGTTCATAGTAAATGGCTCAGCTGTAAGTATATTTGAGCAGTCATAATAATAGTCATTAAATACATTTACTTTAGAAATATAAAGGTAGATAAAAATAGTTAATAGAGTTGAAAGTAGATGTCTCTAGAGAGTAGGGAATTCTGATGGGGAGGTATGAAACAAGATTGCGGTTTTTAACAAGCCAAGATAAACTCTTAGAACTATTTGACTTATTAAAAATGTGTAATGTAATTTGATATGAATATAATTTTAAATACATTTACATTTTAAACTTTTAACACCACCAACAACCTTCCACTGATATAGTCATGAACGTTTATTTATTCTTTCCTCTACCCAGCCACCCAGATTGTGAGTATGGGGTTCCTCCAGTTTCTGAGCCTGGCTTGAATTCTGGGGTTTAGTGGAAGGGATAGCTCTCCTGTGAGTGGTATTCATGGAATTTTGAGAGACAGAAGGCAAGAGCGATTAACAACCTGTGGGTGAGAAGGTTGAAGACAGTGAACAGGGTAAAAAGTAGCAAGGTCAGGGACAGGAACACTCTAGGGCAGCTGGAGTATGGGAAGCAGGAGATACTCAGAGGGATAACCTATTTCCAACATCTGAGGTGAAGAAGGATAGTAGATCGGGTCAATCAATTTAAGTGTTGCATTGTGACTAGAGGAGGTGACCAGGTAGCAAACATTTGTCAACTTAAAGGAGGGGTTTGGAGTATAAGAGCAAAGGTGTGGTGAGGTCAAAGTAGGAAGAAGAGTTAGTTGTCTCAGGTAGGTAATGGATGAGCAGAGACTGGCTGTGTTAAAATATTTTGCCCATTTTCATATTGAGATTTTTGTTTTCTTACTGTTGAATTTTTCATATTCTTTATATTCTGCTTTCTAGCCCATTTGAAAATGTTTTCTCTTAGTCGGTGGCCTGTCTTTTCATCCTGATAGTCTCTCTTGAAGAGAAATTTTTAAATTTGATAAAGTCCAATTTGTCATTCTATTGCTTCATGAACCATCCTTTTAGTGCTATTTCAAAGAAATCGTTGACTAACTCAGTGTCATGAAGATTTTCTCCTCTGTTTTTTTCCTAGAAGTGTTGTAGCTTTAGGATTTTTATTTAGGTCTATGATCGACTTAGAGTTAATGTTTTGTATGATGGACAGTATGAATTCAATTTTTTTCTGTTTTGCTTCTGCATATGGATATCCAGTTGTTCCAGCATAATTTATTTAAAAGAATTTCTTTCTCCACTGAATTGCCTTTGTATTTTGGTTAAAAATTAGTTGCTCATAACAGAGAAGACAAGTAGTAACTCTGTAGCATCTTAGTATGCTGATGGACAGTGACTGTAATGGGGTATGTGGTGGGGACTTGATAATGGGGGGAATGTAGTAACCACAATGTTGCTCATGTGAAACCTGAGCATAAGATTGTATATCAATGATACCTTAATAAAAAAAATCAGTTGCTCATATATGGGTGAGTCTATTTCTGGACTCTTTTCCGTTTCTTTGATCTATTTGTCTATGTTAGGCTCATTGTTTTTTAAATGAAATACCTAGAATTACCCTTTCTTCTCAGCTAGTTAATATAAAATTAGTGGCTTATTTATATGTAAAACCTGGATTCTGGGGTCAAGAATCACAACTGAACCAAAGTAGGGAAAGAATAAGTTATAAAACTTTGAAAAACAATGGAAAAGGATTTTCTCTATATCAAAAACAGAATTATTTCCTAAGATTGAAATTAGAATGGTGTACAGTTATAGGCCTTTTCAGTTATATGTGTAATTTCACATTCTTAGTATACAATTGCCTATACATTTCTACAAATTTGAATTTTTAGGATTTTGAGCTGTGTACTATTGAAACGTTTTACCCTTTTTGTTTGTTTTTTCTACAGGACTAAGTTTGCAAGATATTTCCAGTTCTCTTCTCAGCGATTCAGTCATAGATTCTCATACAGAATACAAGAGTTTTGAAGAGAGTTTAAGTAGCTTCCCATCACCTGAACTCTTCAGAAGATCAGATTATTTAGGTGAGAAATTAATTTCAGCCTTAAGGTGATCTACCACAGAAATTGTTCCTTGTCCACAAAATCCTCCAATAAATAATGTTCCTTTTGAGAAGGCGTACTTATCTTGTGCACCAAAACCTACTGCCTCTGGCCACTATCCACTGTGTTCCATGCTCCGTCACATAGAACTATACGTCAAAAGCCCTCAGATCAGGGAATCAGGGAAGGATGAAGAGAGTCACACTTACATGCAATACACATCCAATTATTAAGCAGTTTTACACATAATGAATGTATACTTGTTCTTTTGAACAATCAGCTATCTTTATTTCCTGTACTTCTTTTACTTTTCAGCAAGTAAGTTAAATGTAAAGTAGGCCCTCTCCCTGCTTGAATTTTTCCTACAAATTAACAGTTATTTACATTTACTATACATATAATTAAGAGCCTTCAGTTAATGATGGCAGATTGAACACATGCCTTCCTCCACAAGTTTCTGCAGTGGCAGAAAACAGCATTAAAAAAAACCCATAAACTCATTAAGGGTAGAGAATTGGAAGAAATAAAGCATAAAGTTTGAAAAGTTAGAGGGCACCTAATCTGTAAGCAGACCTGAGAAAGCTGAGTCCTAAATCAACAATGAGGATAACCCAGAAATAAGTCATTTTTCAAAATATTATCCCAGAAAAGCTCTCAACTTGGCTGCACCAAATACTTGTAAAAAGATATGTCTGCAAAATGAAAGTTGTGGTGACTACCCCTTTCCTACTCAAACAGAGCCTGGAGATTTATTCTTTGGGTTGTTTTAAAGCAGAGGAACTCTGGACTAGAAGATACTAGGCACTGTTAATAGCAGGGATACTCTGCTATTTTGAAACATTGGTCCCAACTACTCATTCCCATGTAGTAATATGATATAACCATGCCTCTGCCATAGCCTCAAAGTGAGTAGAGTATCCTTTTTCACTGTTTGGCTTTGGGGTTGGACATATGACTTGCTTTGGGCAATAGGATATCAGTGAATGAAACAAAGGAAACCCTTGAAATATGTTTAAATGATTGGTCTTGTTGTCTTACGCCTTAGCCATCATGAGAAGAATATGTCCTAATTAGCTTTTTTCCTCTCCCGTGGGACTTCACAAAAAGAAGTATAGAGCAGAACAACCCCAGGCAACCTGCAGACTGCAGAGTGCTTCCCCAGCTGATCAGCAGACCTTAACTGGAACCAGTGATGCCTGAGCCAACCAGTAGGCATGGGAATAAGAAACAAATGCTTTCATTTTATGCCACTGATTCTAAGGGTATTTATTATATAGAAAAAGCCGACTGCTTCAAATACTATACTGAACACAGAAGAGGGGGAATTAAATGAGAGTGTACATTCTAAATGTGGGACCTGCTTACCCAATGCCAATCTGCATCCCAACCCAACCGTCCATTTCTCTGTTCAGCTTCCCGAATCCTAGCCCCAGACTTGAATCTTCCAGACAGAAGAATGAAGATTCTTTCCTAGGAAATCTTAGCAACCCTAAAGAAAATATCTAAAGATACTGACCTCAGTCCTTTGTAGAAACTGACAAGAGCTCCCTTCAGTGAAACCAACTGTGTGACAGGCCCAACTAAGTCACTGGGATGCCATTGGCCTTTTAGGGACCCCTCTTAAATATGAACAGAGAGTCAAGGATCACCAGACTTGTGAAGAATTCCTCTAAAAAAAAAGCCATGAAGATCAAAACAAAGCAAAATATAGGAGTGATATCAGCAAGGAGTTGAAGTAGGAAGCCCTAGTCCCTCCCTCTCCCATGGACACACCAATTCAACAGCAATACAGGGACTAATTACCTTTTTGAGAAATTTAGATACTAGCTGAGGGTCTCCTACATCCCAGGAAAGCATGAGACCAGCTACATCAAAGCCAGTAAGAAAATTCAAGACACCCCCCCTCACCTAATATATACCCCCAGCACAGTGCTATACAATTAGAAATAAACCCCTAGCTCTCAGCTTCTTCCTAGGGAGGGAAGAAAATGACTGAACCATGTCAATATTCTAAATTTTCTGGGAGCTGCTCAAAGCATTGGCTACTGTCTTGCCTGTCTCAGAGTGCTGATGGGATCTGACATAATCTAGAAGCTTGATGGGTGCTGAGAACAAAGCAGTTTAGCCTGCAAGCATGCACTAGATTCCAGTTTTTCTCTGGGGAGGGTAAGAGTTGGACTGTATGTCTGACATTCCAGCATTTCCAGGGCTTCCCAAGGGAATGGATTCTGTCTCACCTTTCTCAGAGAAATGATAAGACTTTGTATACTCTAGGTGCATGGTAGCCACTAAGAACAAAGGTGGTGGTTTGGATTAGCAAGGTTTGAGAGGATCCCAGAATCTCTGGTTGGACTGATTAGTGAGGGTCTCCTGTATGAGGCCAATCTGTGAATTAGAATGGAAGAGGTGGCTGTTTTTTCAAGTGTGCAGATATCAGCATAAAGAATCAGAGGAAAAGAACTGGCAGAGAAACATGGTCCAAAACAGGAATAAGATAAAGCTCTAGAAACTGACCCTAATCCAATGGGGGTATATTAATTACCTGACAGAGAATTCAAAATAATTATGATAAATATGTTCAGTGAGCTCAAAAGAACAATGAATTAAAAAGGTGAGAATTTCAAGGAAATAGTATAGAAAATTTTAAAAAGGACCAAGCAGAAATATTAGAGCTGAGGAATATAATAACTGAAATGAAAAATCCAGTAAAGGGATTCAGCAGCAGGCTAAATCAAGCAGAAGAAAGAATCAGTAAACTCAAAGATAGCTCATTTGAAATTAACCAGTCAGAGGAGCAAAAACGAAAAAGTATGTAGAAGAATAAAGAAAGCATAAGAGCCTTATAAGACAGTCAAACAGGTCAATGTATACATAATGGGAGTCCCAGAAGGAGAAGGTGGAGGGAGGGAGGATCAGAAATCTTACAGAAATAATGGCTGAAAACTTGCCAAATCTAGGGAAGGAAATGTACATTAAGAATAAGGAAGCCTAACAAATCTCAAGATAAACCAAAGAAATTCACACTGGGACAGATAATCAAGTTTGTTAAAAGTCAATGACAAAGAATTTTGAAAAAGCAGCAACAGAAAAGCAACTTGATATGTACAAGGGAACCCTCATTAGACTACATACACATACAGACTTCTCCACAGAGAGTTTCCAGGCCAGTAGGGAGTGGAATGATGTAGTGAAAGTACTTTAAAGAAAAAAAAAAAGTGTCAACCAAGAATACTATAAGAGCAAAACTCCTTAAAAAACAAAGAAGCGATAAGGCCTTTCCCAGACAAATTAACGTGGAGTTAAAAACCATGGACCTGTCTCAGAAGAAATGCTAAAGGTAGTTTTTCAAGTTGAAGCGAAGAACTCTAAAGAGCCACAATAAAACATAGAAAATGTAAAGCACTGGTAAGTATATCAATAAATACAGAATACTTAATACTATAGTGGTATATAAATCATTTTTAATCCTAGTATAAGAGCTAAGACACAAAAGTATCGAAAATAACAATAACTGAAAATATGGTAATGGATACACAATATAAAAAGATGGAAATTATAACATCAGTAACAAAGTATGTGTGAGAGGAGAAGTAAAGTGTAGTTTCTGTATATGAAGTTGCTATCAACTTAAAGACTGTTAAAACTATGTTTTATGAAAGTCCCATGGTGACAACAAAAAATACCTATAGAAAATACACAAAAGAAAAATAGAAAGGAATCAAAATGTATTAATATTAAAAAATCAAACACAAAGGAAAATGGCAAGAGAGGAAAAGAGGGACAAAAAAACTATGAAACAGGCAGAAAACAATTAACAAAATGGTAGCAAGTCCTTCCATATCAATAATTGTTTTAAATATAAATGAATTAAATTCCCTATTCAAAACACAAAGAGTGGCTGAGTGGGTTAAAAAAAGATTTAATTATGCTATCTACAAAAGACTCACTTTAGATTTAAGGATACACAGGCTGAAAATAAGGGATGAGAAAGATGTTCTATGCAAATGGTGACCAAGAGAAAGCAGGAGTGGATATACTTAGGTAAAGTAGACATTAAGTCAAAAACTATCACAAGAAACAAGGATATTATATATAATGATAAAAGGGTCAATTCATAAGGAACATATAACAATTATTAATAAATATGCACCCAACATCAAACACTCTAACATATAAAACAAATACAAAACTGAAGGCAGAAATAGGCACCAATACAGTGAGAATAAAAGACTTCGGTACCCTACTTCCAATAATGGATAGAACATCCGGACACAAAATCAACACTTCTTGATTTCAAAATATATTGCAAAGCTACAGTAATTTTAACAGTATGGTACTGGCATAGCGACAGATATATAGACCAGTAGAACAGAATAGCCCAGAAATAAGTCCATGCATATATGGCCACTTGACCTTTGATAAGGGGGCCAAGAATACACAACGGGGAGAGAAGATTCTCCAACAAATGAAGTTGGGAAAACTGGACATACACATACAAAAGAATGAAATTGGACCCTTACTTTACACCATATACAAATGTCAACTCAGTTGATTAAAGACCTAAAAATATGACCAACAGCTTTAAAACTCCTAGAAAAAGAAATGGGAAAGCTTCATGATCTTGGTCTTGGCAATGATTTCTTGAATATGACACCAGTAGCACAGGCAATAAAAGCAAAGATAGGTGTATAAGACTACTGAAAATTAAAAAGCTTTTGCACAGCAAAAGAAAAAGCCAACACAAGGCAATCTACAAAAATAGAGAAAATATTTGCAAACCACATATCTAATAAGAGATTAACATCCAAAATATATAAGAAACTCCTACAACTCAATAGGAAAAAAATCCAGGTAACTTGATTAAAAAATGGGCTAAGGTTGAACAAACATTTCTTCAAGGAAGGAAGACATACAAATGGCTGGCAGGTATATGTAAAGATGCTCAACATCAGTAATCATTAGGAAAATGCAAAGCAAAAGCACAGTGAGATATTGCCTCACACCTGTTAGGATGGTGTTATTAAAAAAAAAGAAAGATAGCAAATGTTGGCAATGATGTGGAGAAATTGGAACCTTTGCACACTGTTGATGGGAATGTAAAATGGTATGACTGCTGTGGAAAACAGTATAGTGGTTCATTAAAAAGTTAAAAATAGAACTACCATATGATCCAGTAATCCTACTTTTGGATAATTATCCATGATATTGCAATCAGGATCCTGAAGAGAGATTTGCCATGTTCATTGTGCCATGTTTAAAATAGTCAGATGTGGAAACAAACTAAGTGGCCATTGATGGATGAATGGATAAAGACAGTATGTCCCATACATACAATGGAGCATTATGCAGCCTTAAAGAAGGAAATGTATGTGAAACAAATACTAACAGAATTAAAGGAGGAAATAGACAGCAATGCATTCATTTTAGGAGACTTCAACACACCACTCACTCCTAAGGACAGATCAACCAGAGAGAAAATAGGTAAAGACACAGAGGCACTGAACAACACACGAGAACAAATGGACCTAACAGACATCTACAGAACTCTGCACCCAAAAGCACAGGATACACATTCTTCTCAAGTACACATGGAATATTTTCCAGAATAGACCACATGCTAGGCCACAGAAAGAACCTCAGTAAATTTAAAAATATTGAAATCTTACCAACCAACTTCTCAGATCACAAAGGCATAAAACTACAAATAAATTTTAGAAAGAAATCAAAAAGGCTCACAAATACATGGAGACTTAACAACATTTTCCTAATTAATCAATGGGTTAACAACCAAATGGAAACAGAAATCAAAGAATATATGGAGATGAATGACAACAACAACACAAAGCCAGAACTTCGGTGGGACGCAGCAAAGGCAGTTCTAAGAGGAAAGTATATTGCAGTCCAGGCCTATTTAAAGAAGGAAGAACATCCCCAAATGAATAGTCTAAAGACACAATTACTGAAATTGGAAAAAGAAGAACAAATGAGGCCCAAAGTCACCAGAAGGAGGGACATAATAAAGATCAGAGAAGAAATAAATAAAATTGAGAAGAATAAAACAATAGAAAAAATCAATGAAACCAAGAGCTGGTTCTCTGAAAAAATAAACAAAATAGATAAACCCCTAGACAGACTCATTAAGAGAAAAAGAGAACCTACACACATAAACAGAATCAGAAATGAGAAAGGAAAAATAATGACGGACCCCACAGAAATACAAAGAATTATAAGAGAATATTATGAGACTCTATATGCCAACAAGCTGGAAAACCTAGAAGAAATGGACTCCTTAGAAAAATACAACCTTCCAAGAAGACCAAGCAAGAAACAGAAAAACTAAACAGACCAATCACCAGGAATGAAATTGAATCGGTAATCAAAAAACTACCCAAGAACAAAACCCCCATACCTGATGGATTCACGTCTGAATTCTACCACACCAACAGAGAAGAAATAACACCCATTCTCCTTAAAGTTTTCCAAAAAATAGAAGAGGAGGGAATACTTCCAAATTCATTCTATGAAGCCAGCATCACTCTAATACCAAAACCGGGCAAAGACCTCAACAAAAAAGAAAACTACAGACCAATATCCCTGATGAATGTAGATGCAAAAATACTCAACAGAATATTAGCAAACCGAATTCAAAAATACATCAAGAGGATCATACACCATGATGAAGTGGGATTCATCCCAGGGATGCAAGAATGGTACAACATTCGAAAATCCATCAACATCATCCACCACATCAACAAAAAAAGAACAAAAACCACATGATCATCTCCATAGATGCTGAAAAAGCATTTAACAAAATTCAGCATCCATTCATGATTAAAACTCTCAACAAAATGGGTATAGACGGCAAGTATCTCAACATCATAAAGGCCATATATGACAAATCCACAGCTAACATCATACTTAACAACGAGAAGCTGAAAGCTTTTCATCTGAGATTGGGAACAAGACAGGGATGCCCACTCTCTCCACTGTTATTCAACATAGTACTGGAAGTCCTAGCCTCAGCAATCAGACAGAACAAAGACATATAAGGCATCCAGATTGGTAAAGAAGAAGTCAAATTGTCACTATTTGCAGATGACATGATACTGTACATAAAAAACCCTAACGACTCCACTCCCAAACTATTAGAACTAATATCTGAACTCAGAAAGTTGCAGGATACAAAATTAACACACAGAAATCTGTTGCTTTCCCACACACTAACGATGAACTAACAGAAAGAGAAATCAGAAAAACAATTCCTTTCACAATTGCATCAAAAAGAATAAAATACCTAGGAATAAACCTAACGAAGGAAGTGAAAGACCTGTACTCTGAAAACTAGAAGACACTCCTAAGAGAAATTAAAGAAGACACTAACAAATGGAAATGCATCCCATGCTCTTGGCTAGGAAGAATAAATATTGTCAAAATGGCTATACTACATAAAGCAATCTACAGATTCAATGCAATCGCTATCAAAATACCCACAGCTTTCTTCAATGAACTGGAACAAATAATTCTAAAATTCATATGGAACCACAAAAGACCCCGAATAGCCAAAGCAATCTTGAGAAGGAGGAATAAAACAGGGAGAATTATGCTCCCTGACTTCAAGCTCTTCTACAAAGCCACAGTAATCAAGACAATTTGGTATTGGCACAAAAACAGACCCACAGACCAGCGGAACAGAATAGAAAATTCAGACATTAACCCAAACATATACAGTCAATTAATATTTGATAAGGGAGCCTTGGATATACAATGGGGAGATGACCGCCTCTTCAGCAGCTGGTGTTGGAAAAACTGGACAGCTACATGTAAGAGAATGAAACTGGACTACTGTCTAGCCCCATACACAAAGGTAAACTCAAGGTGGATCAAAGACCTGAATGTAAGTCATGAAACCATAAAACTCTTAGAAAAAAACATAGGCAAAAATCTCTTGGACACAAACATGAGCGACTTCTTCATGAACATATCTCCCCGGACAAGGGAAACAAAAGCAAAAATGAACAAGTGGGACTATATGAAGCTGAAAAGCTTCTGTACAGCAAAGGACACCATCAGTAGAACAAAAAGATATCCTACAGTATGGGAGAATGTATTCATAAATGACGTATCTGATAAGGGGTTGACATCCAAAATATATAAAGAACTCACGCACCTTAACAAACAAAAACAAATAATCCAATTAAGAAATGGACAGAGGACAGGAATAGACACTTCTCTAAAGAAGAAATTCAGATGGCGAACAGGCACATGAAAAGATGCTCCACATCACTAATCATCAGAAAAATGCAGATTAAAACCACAATGAGGTATCACCTCACACCAGTGAGGATGGCTAACATCCAAAACACAAACAACAACAAATGTTGGCGAGGATGTGGAGAAAAGGGAACCCTCCTACACTGCTGGTGGGACTGCAAATTAGTTCAACCATTGTGGAAAGCAGTATGGAGGTTCCTCAAAAAACTCAAAATAGAAATACCATTTGACCCAGGAATTCCACTCCTAGGAATTTACCCTAAGAAAGCAGCAGCCCAGTTTGAAAAAGACATATGCACCCCTATGTTTATCGCACCACTATTTACAATAGCCAAGAAAGAGAAGCAACCTAAGTGTCCATCAGTAGGTGAGTGGATAAAGAAGTGGTACATATACACAATGGAATATTATTCAGCCATAAGAAGAAAACAAATCCTACCATTTGCAACAACATGGATGGAGCTAGAGGGTATTATGCTCAGTGAAATAAGCCAAGCCGAAAAAGACAAGTATCAAATGATTTCACTCATATGTGGAGTATAAGAACAAAGAAAAAAACTGAAGGAACAAAACAGCAGCAGACTCACAGAACCCAAGAACGGACTAATAGATATCAAAGGGAAAGGGACTGGGGAAGATGGGTGGGAAGGGAGGGATAACGGGGAAAAGGGGGCATTACGATTAGCAGATGTAATTGGGGGGGCATGGGGAGGGCAGTACAACTCAGAGAAGACAAGTAGTGATTCTATAGCATCTCACTACGCTGATGGACAGTGACTGTGATGGGGTTGGTGGGAGGGACCTGATGAAGTGGGTAGTTTAATAACCATAATATTGCACATGTAATTGTAGATTAATGATACCAAAATAAATTTTTAACGGAAAAAGAAGGAAATGTTGCTATATGCAACAACATTGATGAACCTCGAGGACATTATACTAAGTGAAATAAGCCAGTCACAGAAAGACAAATACTTTATGGTTCCAATTATGAGGTAGCTACAATAGTCAAGTTCATAGAAGTAGAGAGCAGAATGTTGATTGCCAGGGTCTAGGGAGAGAAGGAGAGAGGCTATTCCAACAAGTGTAAAGTTTCAGTTATAAAAGATGAATAGGTTCTAGAGATCTGCTGCACAACACTGTGCCTGTAGTTACAACTACTGTATTGTACACTTAAAACTTGAGAGGGTAGATCTTCATGTTGAGTGTTCCTACCACAATAAAATAAAAAATAAGGAAACAAGAAAAGGAAACTAGCAGAAATAGAAACACAAGGAGAGGAAAATCCTGGGAGAAAAATCTTCATTGAGATAAGAAAATATAGCATCTGTTCAATAAGAATAAAGAGTATTCAGAGAACAAATTAAATGCAAAAGCAGAATGGAAGACTCAGTAGAAGGATTAGAAGATAAGCTTCAGGAGATTTCCCAGAAAATGAGGAGAAAAATTTTTTTAAGATTACAATTTAGTGAAAAAAAGTTGTTAGAGAAGCAGTGTATGAAATCCAATATCAAATAGTAGGGTCCCAGAAAGACAGTGAAATAAATAGCAGGAAGAAAATTATCCAGTATAATTCAAGAACATTTTCTTTAGCTAAAGAATATGATTTCCAGGTTAAAAGGACTGCAGCATGGCTAGCAGAGTAGATAAAAAACACCAAGATAGAGCGTTATGGAACGTCAGAACACCAGAGAATGGAATAAACCATGGATCTACATAATTTGGTAGAGTTAGGGAATAAATACTTGAAAAATAACAGAGAAAAGTAAACAAAAAAGACTTTTATTGACTCCATGAAAAATAAAAAAAATTTTTGCTCATGGTAAACTGTAACAATAGATAGCATTTTTATAGCAATTACCATCATAATGTCTATATTAAATACTGATCTAACTAAATATGTGACATGATAATATGAGAACAATGGAAAGGGTGGGAAAGGTGGGGAGGGGACAGGAAGATATAAGAGAGAATAGCCTCATTTTTCAATAATGGAAATTCAATAAAAAGCTTAAAACTGGCATCAATTTAATAATAGTATGTTATTTAGTGATATGATTGTTAATGAGATATAGGTATAAATTATACATGAGAGGCATCTCCCATGTATGCTGTCTGCCCCTTAGATCAATAATCTTTATGGGCCAAAAATCTGTATGAGAGAGTGAGTTACAGCACTGGAATAGGCCAAAGATTATTTACTATGCTGATGCCATCAAGGCTTGTCTTTTTTCTCTCTCTCACGCAAAACCTTCTTCAATTACCATAGCTGGTATAATTTGGGGACTTAAGTTGAGGGGGAAAGGCCACCTGCCCTTGTGTGCTGGTCCAGGTTTTGCACCATGTCTCCTGCCTTTTTTAGATTGGGAGTGTCCCGTGTTGGAAGAACACAGGCAACGCAAGAATTCCACTCTACTGGACACCAGTAAAGCAGTATCGATAGAGAAAGCACCACAGTTTCCAAATCTTTCTGCAATTCCAGGTGAGTTTCCACATTCTTTTTTCTCATGCCAGGAGAAAACCCTCATCTATGTTGGAAAAGTTAAGTATTTTTTTTTCTTTTGAATGATTTGTAAGTTAAGTTCATCAATTAGGATTACCTTTGGCTACAAATAATATCTGACTAATGCTACCTAAGCATATATGGGTTTACTCCTTTATAATTTTTATCTTGAACTAATTTTAGACTTACAGAAAAGTTCCAAAAATAGTTCAGAGGGTTCCTATACACGCCTCACCCAGCCTTCCTTAATGTTATATAACTTCAGGCCAATGATCAGAATCAGAAAGTTAACATGGGTGTAAAACTATTAACTCAACTACAGCCCTTATTCACATTTCACAGTTTTCCACTAATGTTGATTCTTGAGGATCCTATCTAGGATGTAATTGTCATTTCTCCCTTAGTCTGCTGCACCGGTGACAGCTCCTTAGTCTGTTTTTGTCTTTCATGATCTTGATACTTTTGAAGATTACAGATCAGTTATTTGGTAGAATGTTCCTCAATTTGAATTTGTCTAATGTTTTCTCATGACTGGGATGAGTTTATGCAGTTTTTGATAAGAACACCACAGAAATGAGGTGCCCTTCTGAGTACATTGTATTAAGAAGTTCTTGATGTCAGTGTATCTTATCACTGGTAGTGTTAGACTTCATCACCTCATAGAGTTGTTGTCTTCTGGTTTTCTCCATTGTAAAGTTACTAGTTTCCATTTGTAAATCCTGCTTCTCCTCAAACTTTCATTCACTGATATTACCAGTCATAGAGGAACTTGAGTGCAACTGCCCAGTGGTGATTTTCTATTTCACTCTTTCTTGCTACATTTATTAATTGGAATTCTATGATTACAGAACTCTTTTCTACCATTTATTTACTCAGTTTTTTATATCAGTATATATTGCTCAATTATATTACATCATTATAAATGATTGATATTTATACATGGTATATATGGAGTATAAGCTCATGGATATTTATTTTACTTTATGCATTAAAATCCAATATTTTATTTAATTCCAGTATATAAAGGAGTTTCAGAATTGTTTCCCAGACCCCTGTGAAAAACACTTATACTAAATAGATTACAGCATTTATGTACAGTTGTTTGTGTTTAGCATTACAGTATCCAGTCAACATACTGTTTTCCAAAGTTATGTCGATTAATTATCTTCCTTCCTTTCCCTTTCAGTGCAGTTGTGATTCATTTGTAATATTGTTAAATCATTTGTTAGTGTTAAATCCAATTTTTGGTTCTCCCATCCTGTTTGGTTTTTCTCATTTATTTGGGGAGACAGAGCAATGTGAAGGCATATGAAACATTACTATAGTTCTAAGAGCCATAGCTATACAAAACAGTATTTTCAGAAAAGTATCACTTCTTCCTTCTTCCTCCTGCTACTCTGATCCTATTCTCTCTACTTTATACCCCCTTCCCACACACCCCTTATAGATAACCAGACTTTTTAGTTTAGGATTCACCTTTCTTGTATTTCTTTTGCACAGATAGATACCTATGTATTTCATTTCTTCTTTCTTACATGAAAGATAGCATACTTTTACGTATACTTACTTTTTTCATTTTGCTTTTTCCACTTAAGAATATGAACTGGAAATCACTTCATATGGTTTTACAGAGATCTTTTCCATGTTTTTCACAGCTGCACTCCACTCCATTATGTGGATATATTTTCATTTACTTAGCCACTCTCCTGTGAATTGAGTATTTGGGTTTTTTTCCCAGTATTTTGCCATTATAAACAAGGCTTCAATGAATAAATTCATAATATATATTTTAATATTATTGGTAATATATCTTCAAGATAGATTCCCATAAGTTGGATGGCTGGGTCAAAAGGTAAGTGGATATATAGTTTTGTTAAGTATTCTCAAATTTTCCTTTGGAGGGACTGTACCAGTTTGCATTCTCCCCAGCAATGTATTGGAGTGCCTCTTTCCCCATACCCACACCCCCAAAACATATTGTCATATTTTTAAAGTTTTGCCACTCTAGTAGATGAGAAATTGTATCTCAGTATTATTTTAATTTGCATTTCCGTGATTATATGTGAGTTTAAATATTTTTCATAAATTTGAGGGCCATATTTATTTTGTGTGTGTGTGTAGAAGTTTTCTGTTCATTTCCTTGCCCCACTTTTCCAAATGATATTTTTCATCCTTTACCCTCAATTTTTTTCCTTAACCAAAAGTTACCATTTTAATGTGGTTTTTTAGTTATTTTTTCATGCAATTTTAATACATGTGATACCACTGTCCATGTTAATATCCTGTTTTCTTAAAATTTTAGCCGTTATGTAATCATTATTTCCCTGTTATTTTTTTATATAATTTATTTTGGTATCATTAATCTACAACTACATGTGCAATATTATGGTTATTAAACTACCCCTTCATCAGGTCCCCCCCACCAACCCCATTACAGTCACTGTCCATCAGCGTAGTGAGATGCTATAGAATCACTGCTTGTCTTCTCTGAGTTGTACAGCCCTCCCCGTGCCCCCCCAACATTACGTCTGCTAATCGTACTGCCCCTTTTTCCTCTTATCCCTCCCTTCCCACCCATCTTCCCCAGTCCCTTTCCTAGTCCATTCTTGGGTTCTGTGAGTCTGCTGCTGTTTTGTTCCTTCAGTTTTTTTCTTTGTTCTTATACTCCACATATGAGTGAAATCATCTGATACTTGTCATTTTCGGCTTGGCTTATTTCACTGAGCATAATACCCTCTAGCTCCATCCATGTTGTTGCAAATGGTAGGATTTGTTTTCTTCTTATGGCTGAATAATATTCCATTGTGTATACGTACCACCTCTTCTTTATCCATTCATCTACTGATGGACACTTAGGTTGCTTCCATTTCTTGGCTATTGTAAATAGTGCTGCGATAAACATAGGGGTGCATATGTCTTTTTCAAACTGGGCTGCTGCTTTCTTAGGGTAAATTCCTAGGAGTGGAATTCCTGGGTCAAATGGTATTTCTATTTTGAGTTTTTTGAGGAACCTCCATACTGCTTTCCACAATGGTTGAACTAATTTGCATTCCTACCAGCAGGGTAGGAGGGTTCCCTTTTCTCCATATCCTCGCCAACATTTGTTGTTTGTGTTTTGGATGTTGGCCATCCTCATTTGTGTGAGGTGACATCTCATTGTGGTTTTAATCTGCATTTTTCTGATGATTAGAGATATGGAGCATCTTTTCATTTGTCTGTTGGCCATCTGAATTTCTTCTTTGGAGAAGTGTCTATTCATGTCCTCTTCCCATTTCTTAATTGGATTATTTGCTTTTTGTTTGTTAAGGTGTGTGAGTTCTTTATATATTATGGATGTCAACCCCTTATCAGATACATCATTCATGCATATATTCTCCCATACTGTAGGATATCTTTTTGTTCTACTGATGATGTCCTTTGCTGTACAGAAGCTTTTCAGCTTGATATAGTCCCACTTGTTCATTTTTGCTTTTGTTTCCCTTGCCTGGGGAGATATGTTCATGAACTAGTCGCTCACGTTTGTGTCCAAGAGATTTTTGCCTATGTTTTTTTCTAAGAGTTTTATGGTTTCATGACTTACATTCAGGTCTTTGATCCACCTTGAGTTTACCTTTGTGTATGGGGCTAGACAGTAGTCCAGTTTCATTCTCTTACATGTAGCTGTCCAGTTTTTCCAACACCAGCTGCTGAACAGGCAGTCATCTCCCCATTGTATATCCAAGGCTCCTTTATCAAATATTAATTGACTGTATATGTTTGGGTTAATGTCTGAATTTTCTTTTCTGTTCCGCTGGTCTGTGGGTCTGTTTTTGTGCCAGTACCAAATTGTCCTGATTACTGTGGCTTTGTAGTAGAGCTTGAAGTCAGGGAACATAATTCTCCCTGTTTTATTCCTCCTTCTCAAGATTGCTTTGGCTATTCAGGGTCCTTTGTGGTTCCATATGAATTTTAGAATTATTTGTTCCAGTTCATTGAAGAAAGCTGTTGGTATTTTGATAGTGATTGCGTTGAATCTGTAGATTGCTTTATGTAGTATAGCCATTTTGACAATATTTATTCTTCCTAGCCAAGAGCATGGGATGCATTTCCATTTGTTAGTGTCTTCTTTAATTTCTCTTAGGAGTGTCTTCTAGTTTTCAGAGTACAGGTCTTTCACTTCCTTCGTTAGGTTTATTCCTAGGTATTTTATTCTTTTTGATGCAGTTGTGAAAGGAATTGTTTTTCTGATTTCTCTTTCTATTAGTTCATCGTTAGTGTATAGGAAAGCAACAGATTTCTGTTTGTTAATTTTGTATCCTGCAACTTTGCTGAATTCAGATATTAGTTCTAGTAGTTTGGGAGCGGAGACTTTAGGGTTTTTTATGTACAGTATCATGTCATCTGCAAATAGTGACAATTTGACTTCTTCTTTACCAATCTGGATGCCTTGTATGTCTTTGTTTTGTCTGATTGCCGTGGCTAGGACTTCCAGTACTATGTTGAATAACAGTGGAGAGAGTGGGCATCCGTGTCTTGTACCCGATCTTAGATGAAAAGCTTTCAGCTTCTCGCTGTTAAGTATGATGTTAGCTGTGGGTTTGTCATATATGGCCTTTATGATGTTGAAGTATTTGCCGTCTATACCCATTTTGTTGAGAGTTTTAATCATGAATGGAGGCTGAATTTTGTCAAATGATTTTTCAGCATCTATGGACATGATCATGTGGTTTTTGTTCTTCTTTTTGTTGATGTGGTGGATGATGTTGATGGATTTTCGAATGTTGTACCATTCTTGCATCCCTGGGATGAATCCCACTTCATCATGGTGTATGATCCTCTTGATGTATTTTTGAATTCGGTTTGCTAATATTCTGTTGAGTATTTTTGCATCTACATTCATCAGGGATATTGGTCTGTAGTTTTCTTTTTTGTTGAGGTCTTTGCCCGGTTTTGGTATTAGAGTGATGGTGGTTTCATAGAATGAATTTGAAAGTATTCCCTCCTCTTCTATTTTTTGAAAAACTTTAAGGAGAATGGGTGTTATTTCTTCTCTATTTGTCTGGTAGAATTCAGAGGTGAATCCATCAGGTATGGGGGTTTTGTTCTTGGGTAGTTTTTTGATTACCGATTCAATTTCGTTGCTGGTGATTGTTCTGTTTAGTTTTTCTGTTTCTTGCTTGGTCAGTCTTGGAAGGTTGTATTTTTCTAAGAAGTTGTCCATTTCTTCTGTTTTCCAGCTTGTTAGCATATAGATTCTCATAATATTCTCTTATAATTCTTTGTATTTCTGTGGGGTCCGTCGTTATTTTTCCTTTCTCATTTCTGATTCTGTTTGTGTGTGTAGATTCTCTTTTTCTCTTAATGAGTCTGGCTAGGGGTTTCTCTATTTTGTTTGTTTTTTCAAAGAACCAGCTCTTGGTTTCATTGATTTTTTTCTATTGTTTTATTCTTCTCAATTTTATTTATTTCTTCTCTAATCTTTATTATGTCCCTCCTTCTGGTGACTTTGGGCCTCATTTGTTCTTCTTTTTCCAATTTCAGTAATTGTGTCTTTAGACTATTCATTTGGGGATGTTCTTCCTTCTTTAAATAGGCCTGGACTGCAATATACTTTCCTCTTAGAACTGCCTTTGCTGCGTCCCACAGAAGTTGTGGCTTTGTGTTGTTGTTGTCATTCATCTCCATATATTCTTTGATTTCTGTTTTGATTTGGTCGTTAACCCATTGATTAATTAGGAGAATGTTGTTAAGTCTCCATGTATTTGTGAGCCTTTTTGATTTCTTTCTAAAATTTATTTCTAGTTTTATACCTTGGTGATCTGAGAAGTTGGTTGGTAGGATTTCAATATTTTTAAATTTACTGAGGTTCTTTCTGTGGCCTAGCATGTAGTCTGTTCTGAAAATATTCCATGTGTACTTGAGAAGAATGTGTATCCTGTTGCTTTTGGGTGCAGAGTTCTGTAGATGTCTGTTAGGTCCATCTGTTCTAATGTGTTGTTCAGTGCCTCTGCGTCTTTACCTATTTTCTGTCTGGTTGATCTGTCCTTTGGAGTGAGTGGTGTGTTGAAGTCTCCTAAAATGAATGCATTGCTGTCTATTTCCTCCTTTAATTCTGTTAGTATTTGTTTCAACTATGCTGGCACTCCTGTGTTGAGTGCATATATATTTATAATGGTTATATCTTCTTGTTGGACTGACCCCTTCATCATTATGTAATGTCCTTCTTTATCTCTTGCTACTTTCTTCATTTTGAAGTCTATTTTGTCTGATCCAAGTACTGCAATACCTGCTTTTTTCTCTTTGTTGTTTGCATGAAATATCTTTTTCCATCCCTTCACTTTTAGTCTGTGTATATCTTTGGGTTTGAGGTGAGTCTCTTGTAAACAGCATAAAGAAGTGTCTTGCTTTTTTATCCATTCTGTTACTGTGTGTGTTTTGATTGGGGCATTCAGTCCATTTACATTTAAGGTGATTATTGATAGATATGTACTTATTGCCATTGCTGGCTTTAGATTCGTGGTTACCAAAGGTTCAAGTGTTGCTTCTTTACTATTTAACAATCTAACTTAACTTTCTTGTTAAGTTATTGTAAACACAGTCTGATGTTTCTTTATTTCTCTCCCTTCTTATTCTTCCTTCTCCATTCTTTATATACTAGGTGTTTTATTCTTTGCCTTTAGTTAGTATGTGGATGGTCTGTTTTCTTTGCTATGATTTTATTTTCTCTGGTGACATATTTTCAGCCTTAGGGGTGCCTCCCTCTGTAGCAGTCCATTTAAGATATCCTGTAGTGGTGGTTTATGAGAGGCAAACTCTCTCAACTTTAGTTTGTCTGGAAATTGTTTAATCCCTCCGTCATATTTAAATGATAATCATTCTGGATACAATATTCTTGGTTCGAGGCCCTTCTGTTTCATTATATTAAATATATCATGCCATTCTCTTCTGGCCTGTAAGGTTTCTGTTGAGAAGTCTGATGATAGTCTGATGGGTTTTCCTTTGTAGGTGATCTTCTTTCTCTCTCTAGCTGCGTTTAATTCTCTGTCTTTATCTTTGATCTTTGCCATTTTAATTATTATGTGTCTTGGTGTTGTCTTCCTTGGGTCCCTTGTGTTGGGAGATCTGTGGGCTTCCATGGACTGTGATACTATTTCCTTCCCCAGCAAGGGAAGGTTTTCAGCAATTATTTCTTCAAAGACACTTTCTCTCCCTTTTTCTTTCTTCTTCCACTGGTACTCCTATAATGCGAATATTGTTACGTTTGGATTGGTCACACAGTTCTCTTAATATTCTTTCATTCCTAGAAATCCTTTTTATCTCTCTCTGCCTCAGCTTCTCTGTATTCCTGTTCTCTGATTTCTATTCCTTTAACAGTCTCTTGCATCTCATCCAGTCTGCTGTTAAGCCCATCGATTGCTTGTCTGATTTCTGCATTGTCTTTCCTCACTTCCCTCACTTCCTCCTTCAGCTCTTGCACATTTCTCTGTAGATCCATCAATATGGTTATGCCTTTTATTCTGAATTCTTTTCAGGAAGACTGTGCATTTCCATCCCTTCAGTCTCCCTCTCTGGTGTTGTCTGGTTGATTTTAGTCTGGACCATATTCTTCTGTCTTTTCATGGCTATAGAAGTGGTCACTGGTAGTTGTCACGTATGTCAGCTGGGCTCTTTAAGACTTTAAAAAGAGAAAAAAGAAAGAAAGAAAGAAAAGAAAAGAAAGAAAAGAAAAAAGAAAAAACAAAACAATCAAACAAGCAAACAAAAACAAAACAAAATGCCAACCAGGAGTAGATTCTGTGGGGATGCTGTAGGTGGTGCTGTTGGCCCACTATTCTGCAGCCATGGCCGCGCTGCTCCACAGGGCCCTTTAGAGCTCTGGCCAGGGTGGGAATGAATGGGTGGCTGTTGATCTTTGTGGGAGTCGATGTGCAGCCACCCTTTCCCATTGCCAGCTAAGGGGTCCAAAATTGCCCAGGACTCCCAGCCTGCTGTGCTGAGTGTGCCGGGGTGATCCGGCTCCTCTGCTGGGCTCCGGTCTCTTTAAGACCGCTGAAGAAAGCACGTGCTTTTTTTTTTCCTTCCTGGATCTGGCTGCAAGCACCCTGGCGCCTTCCCCGCTCAGATCCTGCCCCTCTGTCTCTCCAATCTCCGCTACACCGCACTGTGTGTCAGCGCTCTCCACGCCGATCACCGGGGCTGGTTATTTCGTGGGGATTACTTCCACTCCCTCCCGGCTCTGAATCCTCTCCTCCCACCCGTGCACTGGGGTGTGTGAGTGCTCGGGTCCCGCCGGGCTGTGGCTCCATATCTTACCCCGCCTCTTGGGGTACCGAGTCCTCTCGGGTGTAGCTGCATGCTGTGTGCGTTCCTGTGTATTCTGGTCTCTCTTTTAGGAATAGTTGTATTTGCTGTATTTTCGTAGATAAATATAGTGTTGGGAGGAGATTTCTGCCACCCTGCTCATGCCACCATCTTCCCGGAAGTCTTTACCCTCAATTTTTAAGAGTTCATTGTATATTAGGAATCTGAGCCTCTTTTTCTGTGGTGTATATTGTGAATATTTTCTCCCAGTCATTTGTCTTTTTGTTTATGGTATTTTTTGTCATAAAAAATCTTTCTTTATATTGACTTACTTTTCTTCCCAGGCAGAGCTAGATTGTGTTAGCAGCTTACTAATGTCTTCAAGATCCTAGACTCTATCTTTTTACTATAATGTGTGTTGGCTTGTTACTTCATAGTTGTAAGATGGTTGCTAAACCTCCAGGCATTGCAGAAGCATTCTTGGCAGAAAGAGCTTAACCAGCCAAGTACATTTCCTTTTATCAGAAGAGCAAAAGCTTTCCCAGAAATTCCCCAGCAGACTTCTATTTAGGTCCACTGGTCAGAACTGAGTCATATATCTACAGACCAATTGGGAGGCTACTTTAGTAAAATTTACCAAAAATTGATGGATTTTGCTTTCCTAGCCTCTTTACTGGTATAAAGCAAGAGAAAATGGAAAAATGAAGCAGGGGAGTAGTAATGGAGGCTGTCAGCTGACCTAGCAGAACCTGCCACAAAGTGGAAGGAAGATCAGCTAAAGAGCTAATATTGCATATGAGGTCCTTTATGGGAGAGTTGAGAGCTGTCTTTATGACAGTATTTCTGACAGCGTTTGAAGGCCTTGTCTTGTATTTTATGTTTAGTTTGGCAACTCCATCACTGATATAAAGCACCCAAAGAAGCCTCCTGTCCCCTTAGTAAATATTTAAGTTAGGTTCTTCATCCCCTGTAAATGACAAAAAGTTTACCTCAAACTGTACTAAATTAAAAAGGAAATTTATTACTATGTGTACCTGAAAAATCTAGCAGTAAATCAGTTGCAGATACAATTTGATCCAGGGTTTCAAATGATATCAGTAGGACCCAATTCCTTCCATCTCAGCTCAGGATCCCTCTATATCAGTTACGTCCTCAGCCAGGCTGCAAATAGATGTTTAGAGTCTGCATAGATGTTTTGAAGCCTTAGGATTAGATGAGATTGCCTAGGAAGTAAAAATACATAGAAAAGAGACATGTAAAAAGAATATACCTGGAAAACTCCAACATTTAGAAGTGGCCATAACAAAAGTCACCAAGAGATAAATAAAACAAGGATTGAGGACTGAGAACTGTCATGACCCAGACCTCACCTGGTCCTCCATCTCAATTAGCAGATGTAGCACAGCAAACCAGGAACATGGCAAGCATTCCTGACACTTTCCTCTTTGTCACTTCCTGTATCTAATCTCTTTCCAAATCTTGATACCAATTTTATCTTTTACAGAGCTCTCAAACCTACTACTTCTATTTTGGGAGATGAAAATGAGAGGAGTGATTAGCCTTAAGTGTTGTCAAATTTAGCAAGTAAAGATACAGAAAGCCAAGTTAAATTTGAATTCAGATAAGCAGTAAATAATTTTTAAATAACTATGCCACAAGTATTATATATGCTAGTACTCTTACTTGGGAAGTACACTAAAAAATTATTTGTTGTTTATCTGGAATTCAGATTGAAGTGGGCACCCTGTATTTTATCTAGCAACCTATTTGTCCAGTAAGGTAGGACAGGAAAGGTTCCTGCTCACGTTGGTGGGAGTTGAAACTAGATTGCTGTGGGTTCAAGAGTCGGTTGGAGGAGAGGAAGTTATATCAGTATATGTGGACAGCTCTTTGAAAACATTTGAAATGGATAATATGAGCTAGGGCATGTAGCAGGAAGGGGTATGGGATACAAGTAGAGTTTTGGGGAAGATGAAAGAGACCTGAATATGTTTTAAATTCTGACAGAAAAGTTGCAGTAAAAAGGGAGAGCCTGAAAATCCAGGAGAGTGGAAATGGAAAGCTACCTAATGAAGAATTTTAATCACATAAGCCTTCTCTACTACTTAACAGTAAATCTTTTATACAGAATTTATTTACTTCTGTGAAACCTAGAGCTCTTGAGGTAAAGATATTTTTAAGAATGCTTTCTCATATCTGCAGCAGGTCAGATCATCAACATATATATTAAGCTCTGTAATCATTCTAACATGATTACAAAGACACAATCACTAAAATCAGTTTTATTTTGTTTTCCAAATTTGAGTTCTTTTTTCTGTACTTACAATTAATCACAGGCTAAATAATTAAAATACTAAAGTATGTTTTTATTTGTAGATAATACAACTTGTGAAGTTTTACTTGCTAAGAAAACTTACTCTTCAACCTCTGAAAAAAAGAAAAAAGCAAGTATTGAATGAAGCAGAATAACTACATAAACAATAAAGTTCATTAATATGGAGCATACTTTTAACCAATTTTTATAGGAATTATTGTTCAGCTATTTAAGTCAATAATTTAAAACCTACTTGGAGTTTAGCAATTAGATTACATTATTCCATTTCCTTTCCTGCTTCCATGCATACTCTCTCAGGCTCATGCTCCACCAGTTCTCTCTCTCACACAAATACACTTCCATATCAAGTGGAAATCAAGTATCTTAAATATGTCATAGCTTGCATTAAATGCCATTTCTTATGGTCTTGTATGTTCTGCCCTTTTTCAAAAGCTTTGGTCCTAGTGTCTCTTCCTGACTGTAGTTTTACCATCCCTAAGATGCTGGTATATAAAAACTTCCCAGTATTTCTCCAGAGAAGATATGCAATGACCAATAAGCACATGACAACATGCTCAATATCATTAGTCATTAGGAAAATGCAAATCAAAACCACAATGAGATATTACTTCATATCCACTAGGATAACTATAATAAAAAAGACAGATAATAACCAATGTTAATAACAATGTGGAGAAATTGGGAACTTCAAACATCCCTGTGGGAATGTAAAATAGTGCAGCCACTTTGCAATACAGTTTGGCTGTTCTCCCAAACTGTAAATATGGAGTGACCATAGGACTCAGCAATTCTACCCTAAAGTTATACCCAGGAGAAATAAAAACATACATCCTCTTGAAAACATACAAATGAAAGGTCGTAGCAGCATTTATTAATAATAGCCACAAAGTGGAAACAATCAAAATGCCCATCTACTGATGAATGAATAAAAAAAATATAGTATATCCATATAATAGAATATTATTTGACAATAAAAACAAATGAAGCTACATGCTACAACTTGGATGAACCTTGAAAACATTATGCAGCATGAAAGAAGCCAGTCACAAAGACCACATATTATATGATTTCATTTATAAGAAATATCCAGGATAGGCAAATATATAAAGAGATTAGTATATATGTTATATATATATATGCACACACACATCATATATATATATACACACACATTATATATACTTACATTATACATTATATGTAATACATATATATTACATATATATACACACACATAATGTGTACATAGATTAGTGGTTACTTAGGTCTGGTGAGGATGGAATGGAGACTGACTGCTAGTGGGCTTGGGGTTTTTCTTAAGGGTAACAAAAATATTCTAAAATTCGGCCGTGGTGGTGATTGCATAACTCTGTGACTATACTAACAACCGGTGTTTTCCTAGACCCAGAGGAAAACCAACCCTGGAGATAAATGCTTAACCAACCTACCCACAAAAAGAATCTAGGAGGAAAAAATCAAGGTAATCCAAATCATTCCTCTTTCCTCTACAGACAGAGCCTGTGCACCCACCATGAGCAAATCCTAAAATGCAAAGCTTGAGGGTGTTAAAAAAGGGGGTGATGCTGAGTCATGGTCCTGTCCCTTGCCCTCCAGAAAAGTTGCACCCAGATAGCTAAGTCACACTGTTTCAGGGACTGAGGGCTTCAATGCTCACAGAAGGGAGGAAGACCTGCAGAAAAGGCCTTGGAAGGAGCCTGTCACTGGGAGTGAGTGGGGATAAGGCAGTATTTCAGAAAAGGGCACATGTCAGCAAAGGTTCCCCAGTGATGGCTGAGCTTGGTCTGTAGGGAACACCAAAGAGGCCATCGGAGTAGGGAGGTACACCACAGAGTGGCAGGAAACATGACCAGATTCCCAGGGCAGGGTCAGCTGGGGGGGCTTCATGCCAGCCACAGTTGCTGGACTTGATCTTTGGATACTGAGAAAGCAAGGGGCCCCCAAGCCTAGTTCTACAGGGGGAAAGTCAGGATGGGTCCAACTGCAAAGCTGAGCTCCCGGGAGAAGGGCCACATGCCCAGGAAGTGTGCTCCCGCTCGGTATGCGCACCACACCTGGTCCATCCTTGCTGCCTGGAGCCAGGCTGAGAGCCACGCACATCTCACAAGAGAGGGGAGCCTCGGGGCAGAGACTCCCTGGCTCTGCACTGCAAGAAATTCTCTCCCCGACCCTGGCCTCAGCCTCTTCTACTTTCCTCTGAGATTCCAGCTGCCCTGCGGGGAGGCTCAGCCAGCTCTGGCCAGATGAGTCCCATTTGCCCTGGTTTCTTGTTGGTTTCTGTCCACATGTGAACACGACATTAGAGTTTGCAAAGTACTTGTAACACAGATTGTCTCATTTAATCCTCAAGAGCCCTGAGTGGCTGGCCCGGGAGACTCAGAAATCCAGGCCTTGAATCTGCAAGCATCTGGCCCCAAATGCACACACCACCCTCCAGCCTGGCAAGTAACTTCCCCATGTGCCTCTGTCCTCATCTGTAAAATGGAGGCAATAATGATACCTACCACATAGGGCTAAATAGCTAATAAACAAATGCAAAGCTATTAGAACAACACCTGACACACAACGGCACACACTCAATAGATGCTAGCTCCCAGCACCCCCAGCACCCCCAGCACCCGTGTTCTCATTAGTGCCACTACTGTGGTCACGTTATGGTGGGGCCAGGGAAAGCAAACCACCTCTATCCCCTGATCCCACAACATGGACTTCCTCATAAAAGAATCACCTTGGCCCTGAGAAAATGGAAAATGTAGGAAAGGGAATATTTCGGGTGGTGAGACATGATCAAATGTCCCCGAGCCTAACTGTGACAGAGGATCCATCCAGCCCACATACTGCTCAGCGTCACCCCCTGCTTTTCTGTGCTAAGAAAAAAAGGGGAGACTAAAGTACCAAATATGAAAAGGAAACGCCAAAAATAAAAATGCAAAGGTTGCAGATCAGCGCTGGAAGGGACCTGGAGATGCCTTGGCTCGACCGTCTTGTTTTTAAAATGCAGAATCTGAAGGCTGAACAGAGAAAGTGACTCAAGTGGAGCAGGGTCAGGACCTGAACCAGCCCTCCCGCCTGCCCATCTGAGGCTTTTGGTTCGGGTGTGGTCACTGTTGGGTTTTATTTTGTTTTTTTCTCTGTCTCCTAATACTGCTCCATTTCCCGGTTTCAGAAAGAGGTTTCAATAAGATGTTTTGAACCTGGAGATGAGAAAGACAGAATCTTCTTGGAAGGTTGTGGAAAATGCCCGAAAGGAACCCGGGTGTGCTGGAATTCCTGCTCCTCTTAAGCTGGTGCCCCTATTTGGTAGCACTGCTCCGTGATCAGCTGCCCCTTAAGAATCCATTAGCTTAAATTTGTAGGGCCAATACTTGACTGGAAGATCCAGCTTAAATGCCTGTCCTCTGTAAGAATGCCCCTCACCCAGCCACAGCGCTTTCTACATTTCTCTATTACCTCTCTGGGGACCAAGTCCTCCAAACCAAAGTTGGGGACACTAGGTTTCCTGCTTACAAGTGTAATTATGGGAAGACTGAATAGTTTTCCACCATCCTTAGAAAAGCCAAGATCTGGCACCATCACAATGAAAGCACTGCTCATGCTCCATCAGATTCCTTCCCCACGCCGATCTTCTCCGCCAGCAAGCTGTAATGTGGTACTTTCTGCACTCCCAGACTTTGGATGCTGAGGTCTACCTCAGGCCTCAACATGTTTGACAGAGAGACGGACCACTGATTGGTTTATACCTTACCACCATTGCTAGTGGGGGCAGAGTCCTACCGACCATGGCTGAATGAACTTAGGAGGAGGAGAAGGAAGGGAGGAAGGACCCTTTCCTTCTTCTTTCTCCTTTTACCCCATCCCAGAAGATTGTGTTCTTCAGACTTCCATGTACACTAGAAGGACACAGAACCTGTCTTACATATGTCACAAGACTGTGAGGATGAAGATGCAAGAGAGACCAGTATTATGAAGCACTGTGCCCCATGAAAAGTGTATGCAAATGAGAAAATGCCATTAGCAAATGACAGCTGCCATTTTTTTGGCCATGGGCCACATCCCCAAAACAAGAACTGAAACGGGGGAAGGGGATGGGAAGAGAGGGCAGGCCCAAGGGTCACTGGTCCTCTTCCAGCTTTAGGACCCACAGATCCCAGAGATCTCTCCGACAGCAACATGCCCCCATGCTTCCACCTCCATGCCTCCCATTACAAGATGGGAAAGGCAGGTACTGGAAACGCTTCTGCTCAGACTCCTTTTAATTCAGCGCACGCACAAAGAACCGCCCCTAGGTTTTGTCTGTTGTACTTTTGTTCTCAAGTCTGTTTGTACTTATTCCAAAATTACATAATTAAAAAATATATAATATTAAGTAAATGTGCACATCAGCCTGTCAAGCTGCCTGGGCCAACCTTCACTTGGGAACCACGGTGACAGCCCCTTCATTTCTCTTCCTTGTTTTTAAGCACAAAATATGTCACACCTGTAAGTAATTAACATAATTTTTACTAATTTATAGCTAATTACACAATTACTTTTCTATGAAAGGTTCTGGAAAGACACTTGAAGTAAGTTTCACCAAATCTAGTGGCAAGAAATTGCTTGAAAACATTTTGTTAGCTTCAAACATTTAGGAGGAGGGAGGGGGAACACCCAATAAAGTAATTCTTTCCTATTTCAGAGTGTTCAAATATGGCAGTGAGACAATTTCTCCGGTAATTTACAAAACAGAATGTCTAAATATCTCTGCTAATCCAAGCCAACCAGAGGCTGCTCTGTAAAGGGTCCCTCCTTGGTGGAAGCATTTCCTAGACACGGCAGTATTTGGAAGGCACTGATTTGTGACTATAGTTAGTTTCACAAAGGAGTTAAAGTTGGGCGGTGCTCCCTCCAGGGGTAAACCAGCCTTACGGCAGAATGTGACCCCTGGCAGGTGTCTTGCTCAGCTCCAGAGAAACTGAGTTTGGGAGCCTGGTGATGGAGTCAAGCCTCGGTCTCCACATAACTCTCAAACTGAACCTCCAGGTTGCCGAGACTTGAGTGGATTCATTGTCAAAAGGGTGCAAACACTATCCAGTTCAATTCATTCAGCTAAGGTTTCTTAAGTACCCTACATAGTCTCCGGTGTTCAATGGGAAGAGTTATAAAAGGAATAATTCGTGCTTTCCTTAATCATGCTGAGAAGGAAAAATATGTGCCAATCAACCAGCAAGTAATTACTGAACACTGGGCAGAGGGGGAACAGAAAAGAATCAGAGGCAGGCCCTCCCTCAGGAGGCTGACAGTCTAGAGACCAGAGCCACATGCAGGAAGCAAATAGCCTAACGTGGCATCAGTCCAGGTCCAGTGAGCGCCCATGTGGGCAGCTCGGGCTGTAAGTATGAGTGCTGGGGGGAGCCACGTTGGTTTGCAAAGTGAGAGCAGTCTGTCAGGCCCGCCTGGAAGGACCCTGGGAAGGCAGCCAAGGTGAGAAGGGGCAGAACTCCCAAAAGACCCTAGAAGAACAGGAGGGGAGCCAGGATCCCCTGTACCACCTAAAGACCAGCCACCAGGCCCCTGGGAAGGCCCCCAGAGACACTGAGCTCTGGACTGTCTGTCCCAGGGCTGCCTATGTGGTGAGAGCCAGTAAAAGGTAAGAATGCAAAGCTGTCCAGACACAAGCAGGAGTCCTCTGAGGTCTGGAAGGGCAGAAAGGCATGTGTGGCAGCATGCATTCCCCATAGGGGCAGTACCACCCCAGGGAGGTGAACGCTGGGTCTCTGGGGCAAGACATCTAAGAGGGTCATGGTTTGTGGCCCTCCGAAGGGCCAGAGTACATCAACATGTCTGTAGTATAAAACTTCCTGTACAGTGTGGTGAGGAAAAACCATCTAGAAGTCTGGGGATGGTGGGTGGGGGAGATCGAACAACGTGGAGAAACACAGACTCAATAGGAAACTCCTCCACAAGGGGTAAATTCCTAGAAGGTGGGGCCTCATCTCCCAGTGGGCCTGCCATCACCAACCCACCCTCTCGGGAAAAATCACTCCTTCCTCCCAGGCATGAGTGCATAAACTTTCCTGTACTGTCACGTGTGTCCCTGGATGAGCATTCATTGGTCCACCCCCTAGATTGTGAGTGTGCTGAGGACAGAGGCTGAACTGTGCACTTCCGCATGCCTGCTGTCCGGCTCCATCACACGGCGGCAGGCACTGACCCATGCGCTGAGCTGAGCGGTTCTGCAGTCTGAGGTCTCGCTTTAAGGACCCCTCCGCAGGTGGAGCAAGGTGTTTGGAAGGTGTCCAATTTCTGCCAGGCTCACCTCAAGGCTATGGAGCAATTTTGGCAAAGGAATGCCTCCCACCCCCCACAGGACAGTTTGTTAATGGCTCTCACTTGGCATATTTCTCTTCACTTTTTTGAATTGCTTTCCCAGCTACTGTCATTTGACCCTTACCAAAACCCTATGAGGCAGGTAGAGGAAGTCATTAACACAGTTCTTTGCAGGTCCCCTCATCCGGTCAGCAGATATGTGTGAGCACCTGCGGCTGGCTTCGTGGTGAGGTGCTCTGGCTGGGAGGATAGGACATCAGGATGGCAAAGGCCCACGCCCGCCCTGCTCACACTCTTCAGAGGGGACACAGATAGCAAGACAGGTACCCTTCTGATGCATGCTAAGGGAAAACAATACGCAGAGTACGTGCTCTGGGAAACCTCCTCAAGGCAGGACAGGCATGAAGTGATGTTTTGAAGCAATAGGAGCTGGTCGTGTGAAGAGCTACAAAGAAATCCAGATGCAAAGAAGCTAAATGACTGGCTCTGGGGGCTGGCTACCCAGACCTCCCTTCTTATAAACAGATTCCCGCAGTGAATACCCCTCCCCTCCCATTTGCTAAGTAGAGGCCTAGGTCCCAGGAAAGGCAAATGTACACACACAGAGTCTACGCTCCAAAGGAAGCAGCAGACAGGCAGTCAGATACACAGCCAGCGCGCTGTAGGACAGCTGAAGGCAGGAGGCCGAGCCCAGGTTCTCCTGCAGCTCCGCAGGCACCTACTGTGGGGGCTCAGCGCCCCCTCCCCAGGATGGTGTGGTCACGTTGCCGCCCTGTGAACAGTGTTTATTATTCATCAGGGCATGATGAGCTGCTCTGAGATTTCAAAGTTGGCTGGTGGTTTCATTAGAAGCAGCAATCAAGAAAGCTTTGGACAATTAGTGGGAAGGTTTTGACAGAGAGAATGTGCACAAGCCTGGGAGCTCTCACCAGCACAGAGTCAGAGCCTATCTGTCCTTTTTCCCTGCCACAGAACTCTGAATATTCATTCTTTACCCTAAACATCAACACCTCTGGTGCCTCAGCAGCCAGCTGTCTCCCGCGCTCCTCAGATGCTTCATTCAGGCTCAGAGCCCCTCTGCCTTGGAAATTCTCCTGGACCCTGGAAACAGATCACGTCCCTAGCCATCCAGGGCCCTGTAATTTGCACATCCAGAACTACATGGCTTATTGTCACCCTGAACTGCGGGCCTGACAGTGACCAGGAAGGAACTCGGAAGATGGTCAAGGTAAGCATCTGCACCACATGGCCAGTTCAGTGAGAAAGGGCAGACTTCCTATCTGCCCTGGAGCATTCTGGTCTCTCTGTACATTCTCTCTACCCTCTACTACAAACCTATGAACAAACTGTCAGGAGTCCCCATTTTGCAGGTATGAAAATGAAGACTGATAGTTTCTGTACCTAGGAAGTTCATGCAGTTACTAAGTAGCAGAGCTAAAATGCAAACACTGACTCTGGACATGTGGGATCTTTGCAAGACAGGGTGATCCTTCTAGTTTTTCTCGGCCTCTACCTTGAGGCACCAGCTGTGGCAAGGAATGCTTCCCTGGGGGTGAATCTTGGCACCCCAGCAAACGCACAAGGGCAAGGTGAAGGTCTCCTAGAGCTGCAGCAGGGGTACAGGGCCTGGAGGCAGGCAGCAGCTTCCTGCCTGGCATAGGAAAGTCTATTTATGGCCAGGGCTTCTGTGCTGGAGAGCTGGCCACCAAGGCTGGGCCCGGACGTTGCAGCCACCCCACTGCTGATCAGGAGTCGCTAGGGGGAGTGTTCCCTCCTTGACTCCAAAGTGGGGACCTGGAGACAGAAACATTGCCTCTGGCAGGATGACCCCTCAGAAAACCACCTGGTTTGAGGGCCTATCGTGATTAAGCTGAGAAAGGTCTATCCCACTGGTGAAGGAGACGCTCTCCCCGCTGTGACCTTAACTTCACCAGCATGATTTTCTCATAGGCAAGGAAGTTGGTTTCTGGGACTGACTGATTTTTTTCATATGATACTATTCATCAAATAGTAAAAGGTACCATGGTTTTGAAATCAAGAATGCAAGGTCCAAGGCCCTACCTTGCACTGACTATGATAAACTGATGGTGAGATCTTGGGGTAAACCACTCCTCCTCTCTGGGCCTCAGTTTCTCCATCTGACAAATGAGAAGGTAGAGGTAATGCTAGTCTGGGGCTTCTGGCAATGGAATTCTACCATTGCATGTGGCCCTGAGAAGCCATCTCCCTCCGTTATGAGCACTGCAGTGGTTATCAGAGGGGTGGGAGGTGGCAGAAACAGAATCATGGCACAGTAGGAACAAAGGCAGAGCAAGATGGACCGAGAAAGCCAAGCAGGGACACTACCTAGCCAGAGAAAGAAAGAACAGTCTGGTGGTATGGAAAGAAAATTAGAGCCCCTGATGTGAGCAAACTCTTGCCAGTATTGCTGGAAACAAATAGTGACAGATTGCTAACATGTTACAGTGAAAATTACCAACATGACGGGGCCTTTGCACCATAACCAGCACCTCTTGTTATCCCATTAACAAGACTGATGACGCCAAATTGCTAATAGGAATGAACGTTCATGTTATATTATATCACTCCTGTTCTGCTCAGAGAATACAGCCAAGGGTCAAACTAGAGGCACACTGAAACCTCCCAGGAGCCATTTACCTTCGACAGAGCCCGGGAGGATGTCCTCCCCGCCACCACGCCCAGCAGACATCTGCTCCCATTCCTGAGCTGGACTGGGAAGGGCTGTCTGTCATTACACAGAACAGGAACCAGTGACCTTTACAAAAGCAAGGTGCCCTGGTAGGGCCCATGGGGGCGGAGGGACGACGGTATGCTGAGTTCGTAGAGCATTGCATTCCAGCTCACTTCCATCTGTTCCTAGAACAAACCTGCACATCAGAACTCAGAATTATCTACCTTTTTACCACCCCCGTCTGGCTGCTGCGCACTCTAGCTAGGCCCGAGAGCACCCCAGTTCTGAATTCCATTAGCCACAGAGTTCCCACTGTCCTCTACCTCTTGCCTTCAAAGCGTTTCCTCTTTGGGCCCTGGTAGGATTTTCCTGCTCAACCTGTAGTCATCCAGAGAGAGTGGGATTAAGAATTCACTTCATGCTCACCCACTTCTCAGAAAAATCCTTGGGTTACCCAGCCCAGTGGCCGTTGGGCCGTTTTTCACTGGGGTCACCACTGACTACCCCCTAGCTCCCAGCTGCCACCTTGAGAGGAGTCCAGGGCAGGCCTCACCCCTTGGTGGTTACTCACAGGAGTAATTATACAAAGATTATTCTGAATAATTGAATGGCAAGGGCTTTTATATACCAAACAGGGACTTGTCTTTGTCAAAAAGTCTTTACAAAGTACCCAAGCACTGGGTGTCAGACAGGACAAGTTTTTTAATCATGTTAAAATGATTTATTTAAATGTCAAGCCATGTCACCTCATTTCCTTTCATTTTTCAAACTGTTTGTGTTTTTTCTGGATGATAAATTTACCTTCAGACAGCCTCAATATGACTAATTAACTTTGAAATATAAGAACCAGATGTGTGAGTTGGAGAGCTTTCTGAACTAATGCCAGACGGGCTGGTGGAATTTTTTTTTTCCTTCTTCTTCCCTGCCTGTCCCCCCACCTGCTCTCCCCTCCACTCGGCAGCCTTCGGTCTCCCTGCTGGCTGCCCTGAAATTACTAAGCGGAGACACATTAAGTAAATGGAATCACAGGAACCCCGCTAACAGTGAGCGCCCACTGCTCTTTCTCTGTTGTCCACACGTTAGCCTCTCCGACCCCATGCTCTCCCTTTGAGGGTGACCGCAGGATGCCTCACTGTGCCTGGCAGAGCTGTCCTGGGAGGAGGGGCTGGGAAAATCCATGCCCCTCCCACAGCCGCTACGTTAATGATGTATCGAATGGGGAGCAGGGAGCTGCCAGAATGCATTTGCCACATGAAAGTAAGTCACTCTGCACTACGAGACAAAGTGATTTCTTTGAAAGAGTCTTTCCCTATGAAGTGTTCCTAGGATCTGCCTCCTGCCCCTTTTTTTTTTTTTTTTTTGCTGGTGCCCATTTATGCACTCATGGAATTTACCACCCAGCTGGGGCTGTCAAAGAAAAACAAAGCTGGACACTAGTTGAAGGAGGTTGGACAGATTCTATTCAATACTACTGCAGTAGGGGAGAGCCCTCAGTGTAATCTGAGCACAACTCTGCCAAAACAAAAAGCAGGAGGCCTTTGGATCCCTGGGGTGTGCCAAATGGAAGCCACTAAAGGATGTTAAGGAGCTTGGTCTACAGGATTAGGCCACCTGGTTTGTTAATTGGTGCTTATCTGGGAGAAAAACAAACGTCACATTATCTTTAGAACGGAGGTAGTTTTGGCAAATTGGAACAAGTTGCCCAGGTAAGTTAGGGTCTCACCCTCCCACAGGGAGACAGAAGAGCTGTCTCCCTGATGTCTGCCTTTCAAAGAAATGGCTCCCAGTTCCTTGAGGAGACATTGCTGGGTGGTAGAAGACTGACATCTTTTTTTTTTTAATTTAATTTATTTTATTATCATTAATTTACAATTACATGTGCAATATTACGATTATTAAACTACCCCTTCATCAGGTCCCCCCCACCAACCCCATTACAATCACTGTCCATCAGCGTAGTGAGATGCTATAGAATCACTACTTGTTTCTCTGAGTTGTACTGCCCTCCCCGTGCCCCCCCAACATTACATCTGCTAATCGTAATGCCCCTTTTTCCCTCTTATCCCTCCCTTCCCGCCCATTTTCCCCAGTCCCTTTCCCTTTGGTAACTATTAGTCCGTTCTTGGGTTCTGTGAGTCTGCTGCTGTTTTGTTCCTTCAGTATTTTTTCTTTGTTCTTATACTCCACATATGAGTGAAATCATTTGATACTTGTCTTTTTCGGCTTGGCTTATTTCACTGAGCATAATACCCTCTAGCTCCATCCATGTTGTTGCAAATGGTAGGATTTGTTTTCTTCTTATGGCTGAATAATATTCCATTGTGTATATGTACCACCTCTTCTTTATCCATTCGTCTACTGATGGACACTTAGGTTGCTTCCATTTCTTGGCTATTGTAAATAGTGCTGCAATAAACATAGGGGTGCATCTGTCCTTTTCAAATTGGGCTGCTGCATTCTTAGGGTAAATTCCTAGGAGTGGAAATCCTGGGTCAAATGGTATTTCTATTTTGAGTCTTTTAAGGAACCTCCATACTGCTTTCCACAATGGTTGAACTAATTTGCAGTCCCACCAGCAGTGTAGGAGGGTTCCCTTTTCTCCACATCCTCGCCAACATTTGTTGTTGTTTGTGTTTTGGATGTTGGCCATCCTCACTGGTCTGAGGTGATATCTCATTGTGGTTTTAATCTGCATTTCTCTGATGATTAGCGATGTGGAGCATCTTTTCATGTGCCTGTTGGCCATCTGAATTTCTTCTTTGGAGAAGTGTCTATTCATGTCCTCTGCCCATTTCTTAATTGGATTATTTGCTTTCTGTTTGTTAAGGTGCATGAGTTCTTTATATATTTTGGATGTAAACCCTTTATCAGATACATTTTTTATGAATATATTCTCCCATACTGTAGGATGTCTTTTTGTTCTACTGATGGTGTCCTTTGCTGTACAGAAGCTTTTCAGCTTGATATAGTCCCACTTGTTCATTTTTGCTTTTGTTTCCCTTGCCCGGGGAGATATGTTCATGAAGAAGTTGCTCATGCTTATGTCCATGAGATTTTTGCCTATGTTTTTTTCTAAGAGTTTTATGGTTTCATGACTTACATTCAGGTCTTTGATCCACCTTGAGTTTACCTTTGTGTATGGGGCTAGACAGTAGTCCAGTTTCATTCTCTTACATGTAGCTGTCCAGTTTTTCCAACACCAGCTGCTGAAGAGGCTGTCATCTCCCATTGTATATCCAAGGCACTTTTATCAAATATTAATTGACTGCATATGTTTGGGTTAATGTTTGGATTTTCTATTCTGTTCCACTGGTCTGTGGGTCTGTTTTTGTGCCAATACCAAATTGTCTTGATTACTGTGGCTTTGTAGTAGAGCTTGAAGTCAGGGAGTGTAATTCCCCCTGTTTGATTCCTCCTTCTCAGGATTGCTTTGGCTATTCGGGGTCTTCTGTGGTTCCATATGAATTTTAGAATTATTTGTTCCAGTTCATTGAAGAAAGCTGTTGGTAGTTTGATAGGGAATGCATTGAATCTGTAGATTGCTTTAGGTAGTATAGCCATTTTGACAATATTTATTCTTCCTAGCCAAGAGCATGGGATGCATTTCCATTTGTTAGTGTCCTCTTTAATTTCTCTTAGGAGTGTCTTGTAGTTTTCAGAGTACAGGTCTTTCACTTCCTTCGTTAGGTTTATTCCTAGGTATTTTATTCTTTTTGATGCAATTGTGAATGGAATTGTTTTTCTGATTTCTCTTTCTGTTAGTTCATCATTAGTGTATAGGAAAGCAACAGATTTCTGTGTGTTAATTTTGTATCCTGCAACTTTGCTGAATTCAGATATTAGTTCTAGTAGTTTTGGAATGGAATCTTTAGGGTTTTTTATGTACAGTATCATGTCATCTGCAAATAGTGACAATTTGACTTCTTCTTTACCAATCTGGATGCCTTGTATGTCTTTGTTTTGTCTGATTGCTGTGGCTAGGACCTCCAGTACTATGTTGAATAACAGTGGAGAGAGTGGGCATCCCTGTCTTGTTCCCGATCTTAGATGAAAAGCTTTCAGCGTCTCGCCGTTAAGTATGATGTTAGCTGTGGGTTTGTCATATATAGCCTTTATGATGTTGAGGTACTTGCCCTCTATACCCATTTTGTTGAGAGTTTTAATCATGAATGGATGCTGAATTTTGTCAAATGCTTTTTCAGCATCTATGGAGATGATCATGTGGTTTTTGTTCTTCTTTTTGTTGATGTGGTGGATGATGTTGATGGATTTTCGAATGTTGTACCATCCTTGCATCCCTGGGATGAATCCCACTTGATCATGGTGTATGATCCTCTTGATGTATTTTTGAATTCGGTTTGCTAATATTTTGTTGAGTATTTTTGCATCTACGTTCATCAGGGATATTGGTCTGTAATTTTCTTTTTTGGTGAGGTCTTTGCCCGGTTTTGGTATTAGAGTGATGCTGGTTTATAGAATGAGTTTGGAAGTATTCCCACCTCTTCTATTTTTTGGAAAATTTTAAGGAGAATGGGTGTTATTTCTTCTCTATATGTCTGGTAGAATTCAGAGGTGAATCCATCAGGCCCGGGGTTTTGTTCTTGGGTAGTTTTTTGATTACCAATTCGATTTCGTCACTGGTGATTGGTCTGTTTAGTTTTTCTGTTTCTTGCTTGGTCAGTCTTGGAAGGCTGTATTTTTCTAAGAAGTTGTCCATTTCTTCTAGGTTTTCCAGCTTGTTAGCATATAGATTCTCATAATATTCTTTATAATTCTTTGTATTTCTGTGGGGTCCGTCGTTATTTTTTCTTTCTCATTTCTGATTCTGTTTATGTGTGTAGATTCTCTTTTTCTCTTAATGAGTCTGGCTAGGGGTTTATCTATTTTGTTTATTTTTTCAAAGAACCAGCTCTTGGTTTTATTGATTTTTTCTATTGTTTTATTCTTCTCAATTTTATTTATTTCTTCTCTAATCTTTATTATGTCCCTCCTTCTGGTGACTTTGGGCCTCATTTGTTCTTCTTTTTCCAATTTCAGTAATTGTGTCTTTAGACTATTCATTTGGGAATGTTCTTCCTTCTTTAAATAGGCCTGGATTGCAATATACTTTCCTCTTAGAACTGCCTTTGCTGCGTCCCACAGAAGTTGTGGCTTTGTGTTGTTGTTGTCATTAGTCTCCATATATTCTTTGATTTCTGTTTTGATTTGGTCGTTAACCCATTGATTAATTAGGAGAGTGTTGTTAAGTCTCCATGTATTTGTGAGCCTTTTTGATTTCTTTCTAAAATTTATTTCTAGTTTTATACCTTGGTGATCTGAGAAGTTGGTTGGTAGGATTTCAATATTTTTGAAATTACTGAGGTTCTTTTTGTGGCCTAGTATGTGGTCTATTCTGGAAAATGTTCCATGTGCACTTGAGAAGAATGTGTATCCTGTTGCTTTTGGGTGTAGAGTTCTGTAGATGTCTGTTAGGTCCATCTGTTCTAGTGTGTTGTTCAGTGCCTCTGTGTCTTTACTTATTTTCTGTCTGGTTGATCTGTCCTCTGGAGTGAGTGGTGTGTTGAAGTCTCCTAAGATGAATGCATTGCTGTCTATTTCCTCCTTTAATTCTGTTAGTATTTGTCTCACATATGCTGGCGCTCCTGTGTTGGGTGCATATATATTTATAATGGTTATATCTTCTTGTTGGACTGACCCCTTTATCATTATGTAATGTCCTTCTTTATCTTTTGCTACTTTCTTCGTTTTGAAGTCTATTTTGTCTGATACAAGTACTGCAACACCTGCTTTTTTCTCTTTGTTGTTTGCATGAAATATCTTTTTCCATCCCTTCACTTTTAGTCTGTGTATATCTTTGGATTTGAGGTGAGTTTCTTGTAGGCAGCATATAGATGGGTCTTGCTTTTTTATCCATTCTGTTACTCTGTGTCTTTTGATTGGTGCATTCAGTCCATTTACATTTAGGGTGATTATTGATAGGTATGTACTTATTGCCATTGCTGGCTTTAGATTCGTGGTTACCAAGGGTTCAAGGGTTGCTTCTTTACTATCTAACAATCTAACTTAACTTTCTTGTTAAGTTATTGTAAACACAGTCTGATGTTTCTTTATTTCTCTCCCTTCTTATTCCTCCTCCTCCATTCTTTCTATAATAGGTGTTTTATTCTTTGCCTTTAGTTGGTATTTGGATGGTCTGCTTTCTTTGCTATGATTTTTTTTTCCTCTGGTGACATCTTTTTAGCCTTAGGTGTGCTTCCATCTAGAGCAGTCCATTTAAGATATCCTGTAGTGGTGGTTTATGAGACGCAAATTCTCTTAACTTTCGTTTATCTGGAAATTGTTTAATCCCTCCATCATATTTAAATGATAATCGTGCTGGATACAATATTCTTGGTTCGAGGCCCTTCTGTTTCATTACGTTAAATATATCATGCCATTCTCTTCTGGCCTGTAAGGTTTCTGTTGAGAAGTCTGATGATAGTCTGATGGGTTTTCCTTTGTAGGTGATCTTTTTTCTCTCTCTAGCTGCCTTTAATACCCTGTCTTTATCTTTGATCTTTGCCATCTTAATTATTATGTGTCTTGGTGTTGTCTTCCTTGGGTCCCTTGTGTTGGGAGATCTATGAGCTTCGGTGGACTGCGAGACTACTTCCTTCCCCAGCGAGGGAAAGTTTTCAGCAATTATTTCTTCAAAGACACTTTCTATCCCTTTTTCTCTCTCTTCTTCCTCAGGTACTCCTATAATGCGAATATTGTTCCGTTTGGATTGGTCACACAGTTCTCTTAATATTCTTTCATTCCTAGAAATCCTTTTATCTCTCTCTGCCTCAGCTGCTCTGTACTCCTGTTCTCTGTTTTCTATTCCATTAACAGTCTCTCGCATCTCATCCATTCTGCTGTTAAGCCCGTCGATCGCTTGTCTGATTTCTGTATTGTCTTTCCTCAGTTCCCTCACTTCCTCCCTCAGCTCTTGCACATTTCTCTGTAGGTCCATCAGCATGGTTATGACTTTTATTCTAAATTCTTTTTCAGGCAGGCTGTGCATTTCCATCCCTTCAGACTCCCTCTCTGGGGTTGTCTGGTTGATTTTGGTCTGAACCATATTCCTCTGTCTTTTCATGGCTGTATAATTGGTCACTGATAGTTGCCACGTATGTCAGCTGGGCTCTTTAAGACTTTAAGAAGAGAAGAAAAAAAAAGAGAAAAAAAAGAAAAAAAAGAAAGAAAAAAAGAAAAAAAAGAAAGAAAAGAAAAAACAAAAACAAAACAAAAAACAAAACAAAATAAAAAAAAACCAAAAAAAAAAGCCCACCGGACGTAGATTCTGTGGGAATGCTCTAGGTGGCGCTATTGCCCCACTATTCCACAGCTGTGACTGTGCCGCTCCGCAGGGCCCTTTATCGCTCTGGCAGGGGTGGGAACGAGTAGGAGGCTGTTGATCTCAGTGAGAAGTGTTAAGTATGGCTACGCTTCCTCAGTCGCCAGCTAAGGCGTCTGAAACTCCCCAGGACTCCCAGCCTGCTGGGCTGAGTGTGCTGGGGCGATCCGGCTCCTCCGCTTGGCTCCTGTCTCTTTAAGACCGCTGAGAAAAGCGCGCACTTTTTTTTTCCTTCCCGGAGCCGGCTGCAAGCCCCCTGGCCCGTTCCCCGCTCAGATCCTGCCCCTCTGTCTCTCCAATCTCCGCTGCACTGCGCAATGTGGGTCAGCGCTCCCCGCGCAGATCACCGGGGCTGGCTACTTGGCGGGGTGTGCTTCCTCTCCCTCCCGGCTCTGAATCCTCTCCTCCCGCTGGTGCGCTGGGGTGGGGAAGGCTCGGGTCCCACCGGGTCGCGGCTCTGTATCTTACCCGCCTCTTGGGGTGCTGAGTCCTCTCGGGTGTAGCTGCACGCTGTGCGCTTTCCTGTGTATTCTCGTCTCTCTTTTAGGAATAGATGTATTTTCTGTGTTTTTGTAAATGAATATAGTGTTGGGAGGAGATTTCTGCCGCCCTGCTCACACCGCCATCTTCCCGGAACGATTTCTCAATTTTTTAAAGACAAGTTTTACAAGTTGTATTTTCCCCAAGATTTTCACTTATATCAATACTTTAATGTGAATTAACCATAGAATGAAATATAGTATGACCCTCAATTTTAGTTCCTTCTGTAACCATGTTCATGTTCCCTTTTTATTCATAAGATTATATTTCTTTTGATATCTTTATTCAGTTAGATAAGGTCTAACTGTTTGAATTTGATTGTTTCTTAACACTTTTGCATTTATAATAGTTTCTACTAATGGTAATAACATTGCCTTACAGTTTTATGTGTTATCCTTTTATCCAAGAGACTATTGAGAACATAATTTTCTTTTCATCTAAAATGTCAAATTAGACTTCTTTTCTCTTTTGAACAGGATTGTGTGGTTATTATAATCTGGTTTGTTCTTAGTTTTGGATATCTCATTTGTAAGTCTTTCAGGTCATTCATAATTCAATTTTTAACATTGAAAAAACAAGTAAAAGATAATTTGGATTCCATGTTGTAGTTCTTGTTATTACTTATTAAGTCAATGCATTAACCATATTATAGAGACTATCTACTCATTCATTTCCCAGCTTGATTTGT
>JAVSCE010011796.1:0-124416 GCA_032199065.1 Smutsia gigantea | reverse complement strand
CTTTGTGCAATGTGGAAAAGAGGCCAATGTGAGACCTTCTTGAAAGAGGAAACACCCTCAAGCATCTGAGACCTTCCTGCCACACATTTACGTCTCCTGAGAAGCTCAGAGCCTCTCCAAATGCATGGATATGTATAGAGGATCTTCAAGCCTACGCACGTGAGGCATGTACTGCTAAAATTCCCCAAAAAACACACTTCATTAATACAAGAATGTGCCTAAAAGCATGCATACACATTTCAAATGACTGTAACTCTATAAAACCCAGTAAACTGAATGCTTCTTGCCCACAGATCTTTATTTTTATTGGAGTATTGTTGATAAACATTGCCCACAGATTTTGAAATACAAGTTATACATTGTAAAATCTTGCATTTATAACTTACATTAGGGACATTATCATATTCCAGCAAGGTTATGAAATTAGCACTACAGTGACTTCCCTATTGTGTGTCCCATTAATCACTAGAATGCATTAAGTCACTCTTGAGGGCAAGGCACTGTGACAGGTCCCTGTGAGATGAATGCCTTCACCATTTACACCAAAAACAACTGTTACCGTGTGTTAGGTGTTGGGCTGAATATAAAGAGCAATGACAATTGGTTCTTGCCTTCTTTATGAAGCTTAGAAGACATGAATATGACAAGTTTAATACTTTTCAGAGATTTCAAGTCCAAAGGTAATTAGCTGCTCAACAGAATGAATGATATAAAAAGGAGTCAATATTCCTAACATGGCCCAGCCCTGGGCCGAGGACTTCCAGTTACCATGGCCCTCAGTCTTCTCTATAACCTCTGAGGTATTATCTTCATTTTGGGAAACTGAAGTTTAGAGAGGTAATGTAATGTGATCAAATTCATGCACTTAGTGAGGGATCTGGGACTGGAATCCAGACATACTCCTCCAACGACTTGAGTTCAGTGGGCCAATTAGACTCTTCAGAAGTCTTAGTGGAGGAAAGATTTGGCCAAGAGAACAAGGGCCTTCCAAGCCAGGACAGAGGAACAAAGAACTGGAAGGTGGGGGCCTCAGGAAATGCCTGCCTAGGAAATGCCCTCAATCCCAAGGATAATTACTTCTCCCTTTTGTTATGACACACAGAGAGCTAAGCAGTTACTTGTCTCCACTATACTCTCCACATTTACATTTGCACTCTGTTCACTGGTGGTCTAGTTGTGCGAGTTAGTTTTTAGGACAAATACATGCATACTATAATTCAACTTAAAAGCCTTCAGTTTCTTTCAGTAGAAGGGCATCTGCGTATTAGCATTTCCAATTGTGCCTAGGAGCCAAGAAGTAGATAAACACATCAGAAAGTTGACTTTTCATTATGTCCTTGAGCAAATCATTGCAATGGAAACTTCAGTCAAATTAGGGCTTATGCTGCAGATCTAAGCTTCCAATAAAGCTACTACATTTGTAAAGAAGTTCTGTTTTAAACCTGATAGAAATTTCAAGCTGATATCTCCTAGCGTTTCCAAGATGCAGTTGCCTCCAAATTGGCCCTTTGTGTTAGGACCTAGGGCAACACACAGCAGTGTTGCAATTGTGTCTAATTAACCTCCTGCTAAATGCAAAATGTCAGAAAGGCAAATCACCAAACTACAGCAAGATGTTGCGTGGTTATTATTTTCAACAAGGAAAGAACTAACTGTTTTAGGTTTTGAGGGAACTACTCTGAAATTTGACAGGATTAGTACATTAGTAATTAGGATATCTGGATGTCAGAGATGTCCTTTGAAGAGGTCTTAACTTTGATGAGGTCACATTTTAAAACAAGTACCTGAGAAAGACATAGAAATTATTATAGCTGAATATTAATTTAGGGGGGAAGACTTTTTAGCTAAGTTTGATTCCATGCAAAATTCTGCTCTCTGCTTAACTCAAGGTGACTATCATAGCTGGATTTTTTTCTTTGTTCAATAATGTGGTAGCCAGACTGGTGAAAGCAAAAACTTTGCATTACAGTTCACTTGGGATAAGTTAAACTATGCTGCAGTAACAATTCCAAAACCACAATAGCTTTAAATACCAAAGCCTTATTTTCCCATTGTAGTAGATATTCATTGGATTAGCTGGGATCTAGTTTAAGGGAGGTTACAATTCTGTGCTGCCAACTTGATTTCTATTGTGGTGTATCAAATTACCATAAATTTAACAGCTTTCAATAACACACAATATTATCTTATAGGTTCTATGTATAAGGAATCCACACTGGGTCCTTGGCTTTATTGGTCTCTCACAGGGCTGCAATCAAGATGTTAGCCAGGACTGGGATTCTCATCTGAAAGCTGGACTGGGGAAGCATCCCCTTCTAAGCTCATGTGGTTGTTGGTCGGCTCCAGTATTTTGTAGTTCCTTGACATATGGGCCTTACCACAGAACAACTAAAATAAGGCAGCTCACTTCACTAAAGCCAACAAGGAAGAGAATGTGCTAGCAAGACAGAATTTATAATCTTATGTAATGTAATAATGGAAGTGCCATCCCAACAACTTTGCTATATTCTGTTGTCTAGTGTCAAATTATCAGAAAAGCTCAAATGCAAGATGAGGGTATTGCACAAGGACATGAATCCCAGGATGTGGGGATGATAGGGGCCCATTTTAGAGTCTGTCCACCACCCACAAAGACAGAAAAAAGTGAACATGAAGGCCCATGCGTTGGCTCTTAAAGACTCATCAATTCCACTTACATTTCATTGGCCATATCAAGTCACGTGGCCTTATCTATATTGGAAGAGGAGGCATGCAATCCTACTGTATGCCCAGAAAGAGGAGGAAGAAAAATTTGTCAATAGCCTCTATGACCACCATACTTTGTCTATGAAATAAAATCAATTTGATGTCTAGAGGAATTCACCAGCTATAAAGAGACCAGTGTATAAAATAAGAGGTTAAAAATTAACCAAGAAAAGTATACCAATATCTTAACGTGGGTACTCCTGAAGCAGACCCTCAGATAACAAGTCGAGCACTAGTAGTTTATTATGGAAGTGATCACAGGGCAATGAGGATGTAAGGAATGGAAGAAAGCTTAAAAAGTGTGTGTGATAACAGCTGCTGTTGTGAGCAACTGGGGCTCAGACCCTGTGGGAAGACTCCTAAGAGTAATTCCAACAGTGGAATAAGTAAAGTAGGATAATCTTCCTTTGGCTCCCCCATCTGTCATGGGCTGAGGGCTGTTCCCAGGGACATTAACTACACCTGGACATTTCCGGCCCAGGTGTTGATTGGGTGGACAGAAATCACCCAGGCAAAGAGTTTCAAGGATTTGTGGTAGGATCCTGTCTATGTGTGCTGCCATGGTGAGTAATGAAGATTTTCATAGGCCCAGCCCAACAACATCTGCTATAACCATTAGACTTGCTTATGTGTGAACGGAAAGCCAAGGGAACTAGCTAAGAGGAAAGTATATTGCAATACAGGTCTACCTCAGGAAAGAAGAACAATCCCATATGAGCAGTCTAAACTCACAATTAACAAAACTAGAAAAAGAAGAACAAACGAGGCCCAAAATCAGTAGAAGGAGGACCATAATAAAGATTAGAGCAGAAATAAATAAAATCGAGAAGAATAAAACAATAGAAAGGATCAATAAAAGCAAAAGCTGGTTTTTGACAACATAAACAAAATAGACAAACCCCTAGCCAGACTTATCAAGAAAAAAAGAGAGTCTACCCACATAAACAGAATCAGAAATGAGAATGGAAACATCACTACGGACACCACAGAAATACAAAGAATTATGAGAGAATACTATGAAAAATTATATGCTAACAAACTGGATAACCTAGAAGAATTCGACAACTTTCTAGAAAAAGCAATCTTCCAAGGCTGACCCAGAAAGAAACAGACAATCTGAACAGACCAATTACCAGCAACGAAATTGAACTGGTAATCAAAAACCTACCTAAGAACAAAATCAGTGGACCAGATGGCTTGACTGGTGAATTTTATCAAACATTTAGTGAAGACCTAATACCCATCCTCCTTAAAGTTTTCCAAAGAGTAGAAGAAGAGGGAATACTTACAAACTCATTCTATGGGGCCAACATTACTCTAATACCAAAACCAGGCAAAGACACCACAAAAAAAGAAAATTACAGACCAATATCCCTGATGAACATAGATGCAAAAATACTCAACAAAATATTAGCAAACTGAATTCAAAAATACATGAAAAAGATCATCCATCATGATCAAGTGGGATTCATTACAGGGATGCAAGGATGGTACGACATTTGAAAATCCATCATCATCATTCACGACATCAACAAAAGGAAAGACAAAAACCACATGATCATCTCTGTAGATGCTGAAAAAGCATTTGACAAAATTCAACATCCATTCATGATAAAAACTCTCAACAAAATGGGTATAGACGGCAAGTACCTCAACAAAATAAAGGCCATATATGACAAACCCACAGCCAGTATCATACTTAACAGCAAGAAGCTGAAAGCTTTTCCTTTAAGATCGGGAACAAGACAAGGATACCCACTCTCCCCACTTCTATTCAGCATAGTACTGGAGGTCCTAGCCAAGGCAATCAGACAACACAAAGAAATAAAAGGCATCCAGATTGGCAAGGAAGAAATCAAAATGTCCCTGTTTGCAGATGACATGATATTGTACATAAACAACCCTAAAGAATCCACTCCAAAACTACTAGATCTAATATCTGAATTCAGCAAATTTGCAGGATACAAAATTAATACACAGAACTCTGTGGCATTCCTACACACTAACAATGAACTAGCAGAGAGAGAAATCAGAAAAACAATTCCATTCACAATTGCATTAAAAAGAATAAAATACCTAGGAATAAACCTAACCAAGGAAGTGAAAGACCTGTACTCTGAAAACTACAAGACACTCATGAGAGAAATTAAAGAAGATACCAATAAATGGAATCACATCCCGTGCTCATGGATAGGAAGAATTAATATTGTCAAAGTTGCCATCCTGCCTAAAGCAATGTACAGATTCAATGCAATTCCTATATAAATACCAACAGCATTCTTCAAAGAACTAGAGAAAACCGTTCTAAAATACATATGGAACCAAAAAAGACCCAGAATAGCCAAAGCAATCCTGTGAAAGAAGAATAAAGCTGGGGAGATTATGCTCCCCAACTTCAAGCTCTACTACAAAGCCACAGTAATCAAGACAATTTGGTACTGGCACAAGAACAGACCCATAGACCAATGGAACACACTAGAGAGCCCTGATATAAACCCAACCATATATGGTCAATTAATATATGGAAAAGGAGCCATGGATATACAATGGGGAAATGACAGCCTCTTCAACAGCTGGTGGTGGCAAAACTGGACAGCTACATGTAAGAGAATGAAACTGGATTATTGTCTAACCCCATACACAAAAGTAAACTTGAAATGGATCAAAGACCTGAATGTATGTCATGAAACCATAAAACTCTTAGAAGACAACATAGGCAAAAATCTCCTGAAGAGCGACTTCTTCTAGAACACATCTCCTCAAGCAAAGAAAGCAAAAGCAAAAATGAACTCATGGGACTACATCAAACTAAACAATTTCGGTACGGCAAAGGACACCATGAACAGAACAAAAAGGCATCCTACAGTATGGGAGAATATATTTGTAAATGACATATCCGACAAGGGGTTAACATCCAAAAAATATAAAGAATTTATATGCCTCAACACCCAAAAAGCAAATAAACCGATTAAAAAATGGGCAGAGGATATGAACAGACAGTTCTCCAAAGAAGAAATTCATATGGCCAACCAACACATGTAAAGATTCTCCACATCACTAATCATCAAGGAAATGCAAATTAAAACCACAATGAGATAACACCTCATACCAGTAATGCTGGCCAGCATCGAAAAGACTAAGAACAACACATGCTGGCAAGGATGTGGAGAAAATGGAACCCTCCTACACTGCTAGTGGGAATGTAAGCTCGTTCTACCATTGTGGAAAGCAATATGGGGGTTCCTCAAAAAACTAAAAATAGAAATACCATTTGACCCAGGAATCCCACTCCTTGGAATTTACCCAAAGAATACAACTTCTCAGATTCAAAAAGACATATGCACCCCTATGTTTATCGCAGCACTTTTTACAATAGCCAAGAAATGGAAGCAACCTAAGTGTCCATCAGTAGATGAATGGATAAAGAACAGGTGGTACATATACACAATGGAATACTATTCAGCCATAAGAAAGAAAGAAATCCTACCATTTGCAACAACATGGATGGAGGTGAAGGATATTATGCTCAGTGAAATAAGCCAGGGGGAGAAAGACAGGGCCAGATGATTTCCCTCATTTGTGGAGTATAACAAAGAAGCAAAACTGAAGGAACAAAATAGCAGCAGATTCACAGACTCCAAGAGGGAACTAGTGGTTACCAAAGGGGAGGGGTGTGGGAGGGTGGGTGGGGAGGCAGGAAGAAGGGGATTGAGGAGTATTATGTTTAGTACACATGGTGTATGGGGGTCATGGGGAAAACAGTGTAGCACAGAGAAGGCATATAGTGAATCTGGGGCATCTTACTACACTGATGGACAGTGACTGCATTGGGGTATGGGTGGGGACTTGATAATATGGGCAAATGTAGTAACCACATTGTTTTTTCATGTGAAACCTTCATAAGAGTGTATATCAATATTGCCTTAATAAAAAAAAAAGAAAGCCAAGGGAACTAGATATCAGAACCAGGTTTTTCTTTGTAGTAATTTGGTATCTCTGTCACTGAAATTCTGGGTCTTTCTCTTATGCTGACCTCAACTCCTAAGTGTTTGAAAAAAAAATAGTAATGAAAAGTAAACTCTAAACTTCTTAGTTGTAGGTAATCGATACAGATTCTTCATTACTATTATCAGTAGGAAGGGGATGGAGGAGGGGGCCACTTATCATTACCAGCAACTTTCCTGACTTCTTATCCAGGGATAGATGCTAGTGAAGGGCTGTGGAGGTAGGTGGATCAAAGGCTGGGGCACTCTGGAGGAGGTGGAGACACAGGAACAGAGGATAAGCTAATGACTGTGGAAACTCTGGCCATGTGTATTAGTTTGCTAGGGCTATGATAAAAAGTGTAATAAGTGGTCTAACCAACAGAAATTTATTGGTTAATTTCTCACAGTTCTGGACGCTAGCAGTCTGAGACAAAGATGTCAGAAGGGTCAGGTGGTTCCTTCTGAAGGCTGTAAGGAGGGTTCTGTTTTGTGCTTCTTCCCTGGCTTCTGGTGCTTTGCTGGTAATCTCTGGCATTCCTTGGCTTATAGAAGCATTACTCTGAACTATGCCTGTATCTTCACATGGTGCTTTACTTGTATGCAGGTCTGTGTCCAAATTTCCCCTCTCATGACACCAGTCATATTTGATTGAATGATCCCATCTTAACTGACCACATCTGCAACAGCCCTATTCCAAAGAAGTTCACATTCTGAGGCACTGGGGGTTAGGAAATTCAAAATATTAATTTTGGGGGGAGAGGCACAATTCAACCCATAACACCATGCAATTCAAAATATAAATATCTCATCAGAGGCCCAAATTCCAGCCTGCTGTCTAAATAATAAGGACTCCATGAAGTATCTCTTTATTTGTAATCATATAGATGTCCGCCTTCTCCAAGCATAAAAACCTGCAGTTGATTTTAGATAATCTTTACATTTTTCCCTTACATACATTGAAGTGTCTCCACAGCAACTTCATCAAAGACTATGTTCTCAGGAAAACAAGTCCATGGCAGTACAAGTTCTACCTTCCCTTAATACATGTTGATGGAACATCAGGTAACTTATACCCCTTTCCAGACTAAGTTGTACAAGGGCATTAGTTCACAGTCTTACAGAACTTTACCAATACATATCCCAGGGCCCCACGCAGATGTAGAGAATGTGCATTTTGGGGATATAAAGCATAAAAATCTGCATATTCATAACCTCCTATGGTGATTTTGATGAGCTGTTCTGACAGGCCAGTAGTTGGGAATCTCTAGGGTAGAGTTCACTTCCCCAGGAGTCTTTGGCCACTGCTTGACAAGTTTGTTGCCATAAGTATATATTTCTAGCCCTTCTGGGGCAACATGATGTAGAGCACTATTTCTTAAACATCCTTAGCATCACATTGGCAGAGATCATATATAGGAAATAATGAGTTAATCACAGTGTCTTTCCAAAAATATTACAGGGTAATGTACATGTAAAATGGTGTATGGAAAGATTGATAGAATCTTGCAATTTTATTTTACTAAAGAAACTTTAATTTCTAAGCACATCACAAGACCACTCTTCTGAAGAACACATTTAAGGGAAGGAAATAAAATCTGGAACCATTTTCAGGAGGGTTGGCTTCTAGCTTCAAAATATTATTCAAAGAAGCTAAGACCTCTTTGAATCTTATTATTTTCTTCATCTATAAAACTGAGGAAATCATCACTAATCATCAGGGAAATGCAAATCAAAACCATAATGAGTTATCACCTCTCAACACTTAGCATGGCCACTATCTAAAACACAAGAAATAACAAATGTTGGTGAGGATGAAGAAAAGGGAACCCCCCTACACTGTTAATGGGAATATGAATCAGTGCAGCCACTGTGGAAAGCAGTACGGAGGTTCCTCAAAACACTAAAAATAGAAATATCATACAAACCAGTAATTCCACTTATAGGAATTTACCCAAAGGAAACAAAATCCCTAATTCAAAATGATATATGCACCCCTATGTTATCTCCACATTCTTTCCAATAGCCAAGGTATGGAAGCAACCAAAATGTTAATCAATAGATGAATGGATAAAGATGTGCTACAGATACACAATGAAATATTATTCAGCCATTAAAAAAAAAGAAATCCTGTCATTTGCAACAACATGGATGGATCTAGTGGGTATTATGCTAAGTGAAATAAGCCAGGTGGAGAAAGATAAATACCACATAATTTCACTTATTTGTGGAGTATGAAAACAAAGCAAAACAGCATTAGACTTAGATACTGGTTACCCATGGGAGAGGGGTTGGTGTGGGTGGGTGGGGAGGGTGAGGGACATAAAGCGGCACAAAAATTCCCAATCATAATTGGTCACAATCATAAATTGGTCACGGGGGGGCAGTACAGCATGGAGAATATAGTCAATGATTCTGTAATATCTTCTTATGTTGACAGACAGTAACTGCACTAGCTGGGGGGTGAGGATTTATTTATATGGGTAACTGTTCAACCATTGCATGGCATACTTGAAACCAATATAAGATTGTATCAGTGATACTTAAATTTTAAAAAGTAAAAAAAAAAAGATTATATATGAACAATACTTCAATAAAAAAAGAATAATTGGCTTATTTCTGACTAGCATATGTCATTTAATATGAAATCTACTTTACTCTGGTGCTTTTGATCCTTTCTGTCACATTAGGGAGATGAGTGTCCCCATTAGAAGTTACTATGCTAGGCACTTTTGGGGAGACATATAAGAACTTTCTCCTCAAGAAAATGTTTTCAGTCACGTAGGAGAGATGGACTTATAAATTTTTATTTCTCTCTCCCTTGATCCCTCCTTCCCCTCTTCTTAATATCATCCATGTCCGTGTTTGATATTCAGAAGAAGTATGTCCAGCAAAAGAAGAGATAAAGTGCTACGTTATTTCTCTGTTTATCTTCATTATCTCTAGAGAGAAGATATACCAACATGAAAATCAGTGAAAGGTTAAGTGCCCATTTCTCCTTATAAAGGAAATGTTTTAAATAGTTTCTTAGAAAAAATTGGCCTTGGATACCTTTGTGCCTTCCTTTAAATTAAAATTAGCAGAGAGAATGGAATGACAAGTGAATGCAGTGCCATAGACAAGTTTGGGCTGCCCCATCCCCCCCCCCCAAAGAGTTTCCTGTATTAGAGAATTTCTGCATGCTGTGGGCAGTGGATGACACAAAAGGAAAGTGGTGGTGCTCTTACACCCTGGTGCCTGTCTCTTCTCTTCATGAGACACCCCTGTTTCCTGGGGTCAAGATTCCATTTGCTGGAAGTTTGGTTCGTGGTCTTGAGTGTAGCCTGCTGAGCTTTAGTTCTTGAAAGATGGTACCTCCCTCTAGCTATGGCTGCTAGATTTAGCAAATAAAAATACAGGATGCCTAGTAAAATATGAATTTCAGAGAAACAGCTAGTTTCATTAGTGAAGGTATGTCCCAAATATTACATGGGACACATTTATAGTGAAAAAATGTTCTGTTGTTTCTCTGAAATTCAAATATAATAAGGCATCCTGGATTTTAATTCGGCAACCCTCCTCTAGGGAGTTCTCATAATTTCTAGGGGAAATGTTTTCATCATAGTGATGGAGGGAGCAAGGATGCTACATATTGTGCAAGTATTGGAGAACCTTAACACACCACGTGACTTTTGAATATCCTACTGCACACTAATGGACACAAACAAGTTGGGAAGGCTTTAATGTATAAAGAATTTAATACACAACAGAATCTTAAAAATCAGAAGGCAACAATTATGTGAATTAAGGTATTGTTTTTGTTTTGTTCAGTATGTTAACAATAGTTATTCATCATTCCAGAAAACCCTATCACCTGTGACAATAGTACTTGAATTTGAGTTGCCAGTATACCACACCTGTATCACTTGTAGCTGCCCCATCATTGTGAGTCCATGTGTGTGCAAGCACCTGATTCTTCATTATTCTTATAGGATTACTGAGTCCAAGTTCTTACATAATAAAATACTGTATTCCAAATTATTTTTCTTGTATTTCCCTTGTACATTAAAATTAGGGTATTATATAATTTGTTTAAAATACTTGTGCAGATACATTACTATGTGTGAATTTCACATCAGGACAGTAGGGGATGTTAGGCCTGATAGGGTGGATAACCACTGCTGGAGGGTTCTTGAACTGCCATGCAGCATAGGGAGACTCCAGTGAAAAAAAGAACTTCGAAGAAAGAACGGTTCTAAAATTTTAGAAGGAAAATCAAAAGAGCCAGACTATGTAAACATATTACAACCTCATCAACTCTTCCCTTCTCATCTCTCTAAATCCCTCTGAGAAGCACAGATATTCAATCGTGACTCTGCTTTGAACGTTTTTTTTTTTTTTTTTTTGGAGACCAGAAACAGACAGAGTGGTCCTAGGTCTTTTATTTTATTACTGAGATTAACTTGACATACAACATTATGTTAGTTTCAGGTTTACAATGCAATGATTCCATATTTGTATATATTGCAAATTGATAACGAAAACAAGTCCAGTTGACGTCCATCACCACACACAATTACAGATTTTTTTCTTGTGATGAGAACTTTTAAGATTTATTCTTTTTTTTATAATTTATTTTGGTATCATTAATCTACAATTACATGTGCAATATTATGGTTCTTAAACTACCCCCTTCATCAGGTCCCCCCCACGAACCCCATTACACTCACTGTCCATCAGCATAGTGAGATGCTGTAGAATCACTACCTGTCTTCTTTGAGTTGTACAGCCCTCCCCGTGCCACCCCAACATTACATCTGCTAATCGCAATGCCCCTTTTTCCCGCTTACCCCTCCCTTCCCACCCATCTTCCCCGGTCCTTTTCCCTTTGGTAACTATTAGTCCGTTCTTGGGTTCTGTGAGTCTGCTGCTGTTTTGTTCCTTCACTTTTTTTCTTTGTTCTTATACTCCACATATGAGTGAAATCATTTGATACTTGTCTTTTTAGGCTTGGCTTATTTCACTGAGCAGAATACCTCGAACTCCATACATGTTGTTGCAAATGGTAGGACTTGTTTTCATCTTATGGCTGAATAATATTCCATTGTGTATATGTACCACCTCGTCTTTATCCATTCATCTACTGATGGACACTTAGGTTGCTTCCATTCCTTGGCTATTGTAAATAGTGCTGCGATAAACATAGGGGTGCATATGTCTTTTTCAAACTGCGCTGCTGCATTCCTACGGTAAATTCCTAGGAGTGGAATTCCAGGGTCAAATGGTATTTCTATTTTGAGATTTTTGAGGTACGTCCATACTGTTTTCCACAATGGTTGAACTAATTTGCAGTCCCAGCAGCCATGTAAGAGGGTTCCCTTTTCTCCACATCCTCACCAACATTTATTGTTGTGTGTCTTTTGTATGTTGGCCATCCTCACTGGTGTGAGGTGATATCTCATTGTGGTTTTAATCTGCATTTTTCTGATGATTAGCGATGTGGAGCATCTCTTCATGTGCCTGTTGGCCATCTGAATTTCATCTTTGGAGAAGTGTCTATTCATGTCCTCTGCCCATTTCTTAATTGGATTATTTGCTTTTTGTTTCTTAAGGTGCATGAGTTCTTTATATATTTTGGATGTCAACCCTTTATCAGATATGTTTTTTGTGAATATATTCTCCCATAATGAAGGATGTCTTTTTGTTCTACTGATGGTGTCCTTTGCTGTACAGAAGCTTTTCAGCCTGATATAGTCCCACTTGTTCATTTTTGCTTTTGTTTCCCTTGCCCAGGGAGATATGTTCATGAAGAAGTCACTCATGTCTATGTCCAAGAGATTTTTGCCTATGTTTTTTTCTAAGAGTTTTATGGTTTCATGACTTACATTAAGGTCTTTGATCCACCTTGAGTTTACCTTTGTGTATGGGGCTAGACAGTAGTCCAGTTTCATTCTCTTACATGTAGCTGTCCAGTTTTTCCAACACCAGCTGCTGAAGAAGCTGTCATCTCCCCATTGTATATCCAAGGCTCCTTTATAAAATATTAATTGACTGTATATGTTTGGGTTAATGTTTGGATTTTCTATTCTGTTCCACTGGTCTGTGGGTCTGCTTTTGTGCCAATACCAAATTGTCTTGATTACTGTGGCTTTGTAGTAGAGCTTGAAGTCAGGGAGCATAATTCCCCCTGTTTTATTCCTCCTTCTCAGGATTGCTTTAGCTATTCGGGATCTTTTGTGGTTCCATATGAATTTTAGAATTATTTGTTCCAGTTCATTGAAGAAAGCTGTTGGTAGTTTGATAGGGATTGCATTGAATCTGTAGATTGCTTTAGGTAGTATAGTCATTTTGACAATATTTATTCTTCCTAGCCAAGAGCATGGGATGAATTTCCATTTGTGAGTGTCCTCTTTAATTTCTCTTAGGAGTGTCTTGTAGTTTTCAGAGTACAGGTCTTTCACTTCCTTCGTTAGGTTTATTCCTAGGTATTTTATTCTTTTTGATGCAAATGTGAATGGAATTGTTTTTCTGATTTCTCTTTCTGTTAGTTCATCATTAATGTAAAGGAAAGCAACAGATTTCTGTGTGTTAATTTTGTATCCTGCAACTTTGCTGAATTCAGATATTAGTTCTAGTAGTTTTGGAGTGGAGTCCTTAGGGTTTTTTTATTTACAATATCATATCACCTGCAAATAGTGACAATTTGACTTCTTCTTTACCAATCTGGATGCCTTGTATGTCTTTGTTTTGTCTGATTGCCGTGACTAGGACCTCCAGTACTATGTTGAATAACAGTAGAGAGAGTGGACATCCCTGTCTTGTTCCCCATCTTAGATGAAAAGCTTTCAGCTTCTCGGTGTTAAGTATGATGTTAGCTGTGGGTTTGTCATATATAGCCTTTATGATGTTGAGGTATTTGCCCTCTATACCCATTTTGTTGAGAGTTTTAATCATGAATGGATGCTGAATTTTGTCAAATGCTTTTTCAGCATCTATGGAGATGATCATGTGGTTTTTGTTCTTTATGTTGATGTGGTGGATGATGTTGATGGATTTTCGAATGTTGTACCATCCTTGCATCCCTGAGATGAATCCCACTTGATCATGGTGTATGGTCCTCTTGATGTATTTTTGAATTCGGTTTGCCAATATTTTGTTGAGTATTTTTGCATCTACGTTCATCAGGGATATTGGTCTGTAATTTTCTTTTTTGGTGAGGTCTTTGCCCAGTTTTGGTATTAGAGTGATGCTGGCTTCATAGAATGGGTTTGAAAGTATTCCCTCCTCTCTATTTTTTGGAAAACTTTAAGGAGAATGGGTGTTATTTCTTCTCTATATGTCTGGTAGAATTCAGAGGTGAATCCATCTGGTTCGGGGGTTTTGTTCTTGGGTAGTTTTTCGATTACCAGTTCGATTTCGTTGCTGGTGATTGGTCTGTTCAGTTTTTCTGTTTCTTGCTTGGTCAGTCTTGGAAGGTTGTATTTTTCTAAGAAGTTGTCCATTTCTTCTAGATTTTCCAGCTCGTTAGCGTATAGATTCTCATAATATTCTCTTATAATTCTTTGCATTTCTGTGGGGTCGTTTGTGATTTTTCCTTTCTCATTTCTGATTCTGTTTATATGTGTAGATTCTCTTTTTCTCTTAATGAGTCTGGCTAGCGGTTTATCTATTTTGTTTATTTTTTCAAAGAACCAGCTTTTTGTTTCATTTATTTTTTTCTATTGTTTTATTCTTCTCAATTTTATTTATTTCTTCTCTGATCTTTATTATGTCCCTCCTTCTGGTGACTTTGGGTATCATTTGTTCTTCTTTTTCCAATTTCAGAAATTGTGTCTTTAGACTATTCATTTGGGAATGTTCTTCCTTCTTTAAATAGGCCTGGATTGCAATATACTTTCCTCTTAGAACTGCCTTTGCGGCGTCCAACAGAAGTTGTGACTTTGTGTTGTTGTTGTCATTAGTCTCCATATATTCTTTGGTTTCTGTTTTGATTTGGTCGTTAGCCCATTGATTAATTGGGAGAATGTTTTAAGTATCCATGTATTTGTGAGCCTTTTTGATTTCTTTCTAAAATTTATTTCTAGTTTTATACCTTTGTGATCTGAGAAGTTGGTTGGTAGAATTTCAATATTTTTGAATTTCCTGAGGTTCTTTTTGTGGCGTAGTATTTGGTCTATTCTGAAAAATGTTCCATGTGCACTTGAGAAGAATGTGTATCCTGTTGCTTTTGGGTGTAGAGTTCTGTAGATGTGTGTTAGGTCCATCTGTTCTAGTGTGTTGTTCAGTGCCTCTGTGTCTTTACTTATTTTCTGTCTGGTTGATCTGTCCTTTGGAGTGAGTGGTGTATTGAAGTCTCCTAAGATGAATGCATTGCTGTCTATTTCCTCCTTTAATTCTGTTAGTATTTGTTTCACATATGCTGGTGCTCCTGTTTTGGGTGCATATATATGTATAATCGTTATATCTTCTTGTTGGACTGACCCCTTTATCATTATGTAATGTCCTTCTTTATCTCTTGCTACTTTCTTCGTTTTGAAGTCTATTTTGTCTGATACAAGTACTGCAACACCTGCTTTTTTCTCCTTGTTGTTTGCATGAAATATCTTTTTCCATCCCTTTACTTTTAGTCTGTGTATATCTTTGGGTTTCAGGTGAGTCTCTTGTAAGCAGCATATAGATAGGTCTTGCTTTTTTTATCCATTCTGTTACTCTGTGTCTTTTGATTGGTGCATTCAGTCCATTTACATTTAGGGTGATTATTGATAGATATGTACTTTTGCCATTGCTGGCTTTAGATTCGTGGTTACCAAAGGTTCAAGGGTTGCTTCTTTACTATCTAAGAATCTAACTTAACTTTCTTGTTAAGTTATTGTAAACACTGTCTGATGTTTCTTTATTTCTCTCCCTTCTTATTCTTCCTCCTCCATTCTTTATATACTAGGTGTTTTATTCTTTGCCTTTAGTTAGTATTTCGATGTTCTGCTTTCTTTGCTATGATTTTATTTTCTCTGTTGACATCTTTTTAGCCTTAGGAGTGCTTACCTCTAGGGCAGTCCATTTAAGATATCCTGTAGAGGTGGTTTATGAGAGGGAAACTCTCTCAACTTTCGCTTGCCTGGAAATTGTTTAATCCTTCCATCATATTTAAATGATAATCATGCTGGATACAATATTCTTGGTTCGAGGCCCTTGTGTTTCATTATGTTAAATAGATCATGCCATTCTCTTCTGGCCTGTAAGGTTTCTTTTGAGAAGTCTGATGATAGTCTGATGGGTTTTCCTTTGTAGGTGATCTTTTTTCTCTCTCTAGCTGCCTTTAATACTCTGTCTTTATCTTTGATCTTTGCCATTTTAATTATTATGTGTCTTGGTGTTGTCTTCCTTGGGTCCCTTGTTTTGGGAGATCTGTGGGCTTCTGTGGACTGCGAGACTATTTCCTTCCCCAGCATGGGAAAGTTTTCAACAATTATTTCTTCAAAGACTCTTTCTATCCCTTTTTCTCTCTCTTCTTCCTCTGGTACTCCTATAAATCGAATATTGTTCCGTTTGGATTGGTCACACAGTTTTCTTAATATTCTTTCATTTCTAGAAATCCTTTTATCTCTCTCTGCCTCAGCTGCTGTGTATTCCTGTTCTCTGATTTCTATTCCATTAACTGTCTCTTGCATCTCATCCAGTCTGCTGCTAAGCCCGTCGATCGCTTGTCTGATTTTTGCACTGACTTTCTTCACTTCCCTCAGTTCCTCCCTAAGCTCTTGCCTATTTCTCTGTAGATCCATCAGTATGGTTATGACTTCTGTTCTGAATTCTTTTTCAGGAAGGTTGTGCATTTCCATCCCTTCGGTCTCACTCTCTGGTGTTGCCTGGGTCTGGGTAAGTTTTGTTTGTACCATATTTCTCTGTGTTTTCATGGCGGTAAAAGTGCTCACTGGTAGGTGTCACGTATGTCAGCTGGGCTCTTTAAGACTTTAAAAAAAAGAAAAAAAGAAAAAAAAAGAAAGAAGGAAAAGAAAGAATAGAAAGAAAAGAAAAGAAAGAAAAAAAAATACGCCCACCGGGAGTAGATTCTGTGGGGATGCTGTAGGTGGCGCTGTTGCTCCAGTTTTCTGCAGCCGCGCCGCACTGCTCCATAGGGCCCTTTGTAGGTCCGCCTCATGGCGTGCCGAGTCCTCTCAGGTGTAGATGCAGGCTGTGTGCTGTCGTGTACCTTCTGGTCTGTTTTTTAGGAATAGTTGTATTTGTTGTATTTTCATAGATACATATGGTTTGGGGAGGCGATTTCTGCCACCCTGCTCATGCCACCATCTTCCTCCTGCTTCTGCTTTGAACATTTTTGAAATGTTATTTTTTTTCCTAAGCTTTTGGGTACTAATTACATGATTGCATATTGGACATATTTCTTCTCATTAATCAAAGTTGCATTTTATGAATCTTGACAGGTCTAAATGGAAAAGAAATTCAAACCCTGAGGCTCTGTAGGGTTTATTAATACCAATACTTCCATCAGCATAAGTAATGATAATGTTGATTAGGCTTTTAAAAAATCTATTTCTGAATGACTACATTGTCTTGCCCACTAGAGGACAGGCCTAGATCTTGACAATATCTGAACATAATTATTTCAGTTCGCATTCTTGCCTATTAAGCAATTTGTCTGGCAATTAACTCTTTATATGTTTTTTTTGAACCACTGTTATATAACAAATAGCAGTAGGGTAAAATCAATGAGGGGGATGCTCTGAGACTGTCCTAGGGAGAAGAGAAAAAAAAAATAGATGCTGGTGACAAAGACAGATGACCAGGAGGAAGAACAGCAATGAACCTGGGTGTTCTGTTTATCGACTGCTGTGTAAAAGCCAATTTAATTACATCTAAAAATTTGGGGGTCAGAAATTTAGGTAAGGTTCACCTGGGCAATTCTTCTGCTCCCTGTGGCATCCACTAGAGTCACTCCAGTGTTCAGCTGGAGGAAGGGGTGCTCTGAAAGGGGCAAGATGACTTCTATCCCATGCTCAGTGCCTTGACAAGGAGAGTGAGAAGCTTAGGCTTGGCTGGGCTCCATGTCCTGCCCATATGATCCTTTCTGCAGGGTAATTTGGTTGCTTACATGGTGACTCCAGGCTGAAAGAATGCTTCCTGTTAAGTGCATGCACCTGCCTCTTAGGGCCTTGGCCCAGAAACGTCTGCAGCACCCTTTCCATCATATTCTGTTCGTCACTATCACAGACAGTGCACAGATTCTGAGGGAAGGAAACCAGACCTCATCCTTCAATTGGAAAAGGATCAAAGACATTGTGGCTGCTTAGCCTACCAGATTTGGAGGAGAGAAGATGAACAGGTTGATGCACACACATTGCACCACACCAAGATGCAAAATACCATGTCCAAGCAAGAAATGGCTCAATGCAAATAAACAATAAGTTCAGTGCAAGTATTGCTACTGCAGTCCCAAAGTCTGATGATGCATTAACTTTACAACGTCACAAAAGACTGCAGCACCATGTAGCTAACATAAACAGTGCAACAGGGTAATACTCTGAAATATGCACCATGCATATTTTATTCCTGTAATATTACTTCTCTAAAGGCCCTCTTCAGAGTGAGGAAAGACTAGAGCAAAGACAAAAGGTTAAATGTTCCCATTCAGACTTCCAACTTTATGAAGTCCATTTCACACAGCAGTGTGAAAGAGTCAGGCTGTTAAGAGCAAGTAGGACTTACAGTCTTAAATGAGCCTGAACTCAGGGGAATCAAAGAAGAGTGGCTATAAATGGACCGCGGAATAGGAAGGATAAAAGTGTGATTGTTTTGTCAAGAACTGGGACATATTATGCCACATGCACAGTTTTATCTCCTTTTCAAAGGTGAATACTGCAGAGATATGAAGCGTCCAGTCCAGACAGAAGAGTCCTCTATTCATACAACCAAATCAACAACCAGGATAACCCCAGAGTGCCAGCTGCCCACACCAGGGCCACAGGCTTCCCACAGAGAGCCACCGAGTCTTTTAACTCCAGTAGTAGAGGTGGAGAATAATGGATTTTCTCTATGTATACACAAGAGAAAGGCAGCTGCCTCCTCTCCCTTCTGCAAACAAGAGAAGAAAGGGGGAAAAAAACCTTCTCCTTCTTTGGGGATGGAAAGGATGCTGGGTTCTTACCCTTAGTGCTGGATTATAAATAAAATCTGTCCAGGAGTCAGGCAACCTAGTGTATACTAACCTGGAGAGGTCCCCAGCTTCACCTTTGTTTATTTTATTTTATTAAGGTATTATTGATATACACTGTTTTGAAGGTTTCACATGAAAAAACAATGTGGTTACTACATTTATCCATATTATAAGTCCCCACTCATACCCCAATTTTCACCTTTGTTTATACGTAAATTCCTAAGAGCTAACCTAGTTGCCTATCTCTGGATTTTGGCTTTGGGGGAGATGAGAGGTTTTATTATCCTTTCTGATGAGAGCAATTAGCTGCATTATTAGGGAAACAAATGGCTACAGATCCTTATCGTGCAGAGAAAGTGAAAGCCAATTCTCTATCTTTATGTCTTTTACATTCTGTGTTCAGAAGGCTAGTGCTTTTTATGGGAGTACTGAGGAATCCAGGGAAATTTTATTTCCTCACAATGATACAACAGTAGCTTCCTAACACAAAGGATGTCTATAAAAACACTTGCTAGTCTGGTGGGTGCTGCTGGAGGTTGGGAGGCCACAAGACTAGGCCTTAGAGGCAGCAAGATTAGCATAAATGTGGTACACAAGTTGATCGATTTTTATTGCTTTTAGCTGCATGTATCTATGACTAGATCACCATGGCTTTTAAGTAAATACAGGTTTATTTTTTTCCCTCTAACAAGAAGTCTGAAGATAAGTAGTTCTCGTCTGTATTCAAAGACATCCCAGACTCCCCCTAGCATCTTACTGTCGCCTTAGTATGTGGCACGCCGATGGCAAGATGGCTGCTCTATCTTCTGGCATCACGTCTACACTCCAATAAGCAAGAATAGGAAAAAGCAGAGGCAAAAGGCACATGTCAGCTTTTATTTTTTCATGTCCTGGAAACAATAATTTCTGAGAAGCCTAGAAGTCTATTCTTATTTATCTTAGCGAAAGGAAGTCTGAAAAGGTGAATATTGGTATTAATCACATTGGTACACTGAACAAAATTGGGTTTCTTTGAGCAAGAAAGACAGAGGAAGAGCTATCAGAAAAGCAGCCAGGTCAGAGGATGTTTGGACACAGCAAATGCGGACCTGGTCACCAGAGGCTCTGGCAGGGACAACGGACATCAGCATAACATTTCTGTCCAAGCCCCAAACCAGGTGGGACTGGATAGGTCAGCAGCAGGTACAGCGCCACAGAGGCCGGTCCCTGAAGAACCAGCGAAGGCTGACAGAGCTGAGGCCAGCCTGCAGGCTACACCCGCTGCCCCAATACAGTAACAGCACATGAGCTCTGCCTGCCTTTCAATACCACCGGGAGGATGGAAAGAAAGGCTATGAACTTTGAATTGTGCGACTCTAAAACCTGAACTGAACGTAATTAACCGAGACTAAATTTTAAACTGAATGTGACTAAATCACCTTTAATCTGCAAAATCAAGATTCATTTCCCATCACCTGAAGAAATGCTGAGCAGGGATAGGATGGTGTCTTGAGTTAACTGAACTCAATCATGGGATGTGCATTACCAGGCTAAGGGATCGCAGCAGTCTGGCGTAAGTCTGAGGGGAGGTTGTGCCTTAGTACCTAGTCCACCCCAAGAGAAAGGAAGAAACAGAATGTTTCTCAGTACTTACCTATCACTGGGGGATTTGCAAGGAATTCTTAGGAGGAAGTAAAAGGAGAGGGAGCTGATAGTAATAATCATAATAATAATAAAAATCACAATAATAAAAGTTATAGTCACAAATACTTGTAATTCCTATTATTGGTTATAAATTTCTACTCTGTAGGAAACATGAAAAATAGTTATCATCTTTCATTCCATAACAATTCTCACAAGGTAGGTATTTTTATTCCCAATTTTGCATATAAGGCAACACAGACTCAAAGAGATTAGGCACTTTCCCAGGGTCACCCAGAGTGAGTAATAACGAGGGATTTAAAGTCAGGCCAGTGGGTCTGATGCTGAAGCAGGGCTCTTTTCATCATGGAATGCTACCCCAGTTCATGTGTCTCCTGCACGGAACCAGGGGACAGTCGTTGGCCATTTACCAAATCCTCTAACTCTGAAAGTGAGGATAGGTTGTTAGAGAAAAGGAGTAGAATTTTACCCCTTGTCCCTACATACTTCACCTCTCATTTTTGCCAGAAAGGTAGAGGCTGAAGGTCCCCATGCTTACATCTGGGTTCCTAATAGACAAAATCTGAGGGCATAAGTAGGAAGAATAGAATCTTCAACAGACAATTTTGTGGTAACAGCAAGACTCCTAATTCTTAAAAGATGCAGTCAGTCTTCTTGGTATAAACACAGTGAACTTTCTGGGATTCATACCCAATTACATATGCATTTGGGATTTTTCCATTACATTCTTTGAGATACTCCCTCTTAACCTTATAACAAGTGATGTCACCCCTGGGGAGCTACCAGGGAGCACAGGGATGACATGTGTCTTAAATCTGTGCCCAGATTACAATGGTGTATGTGACTAAGTCATATTAAGGTTATTTGCAAATACTCATTATTTTCTTTCACTGGAATGCAGCATTAAAATAAAACCCAAATTTCAATTTTTGGTTTCTTTCCCAGAATAGAGCTGGTTATGTTCAGAGCTTTATGAGACCCTTTAGGAAAATAAGGGCACATCTCAACCTACCCAACACAAAGGAAAACAACCATTGAACAGACCCCATGCCTTGCATCTCCTATATCTAACTTCCACCTTTTGTCCAAATTTCTAAGGGTTCAATGGAGTGAAAAGATAGGGGAATGGGACAGAAAGAAGAGAATGACAATACAGGAGGAGAAAGTTTATGTCAGTAGCCAACCCAAAGAAAGACAAACTGATGTTTAGGAATTGATCTTTCAAATATTTTGAGCTTTTCATAAACAACAAAAATGGAAAGAATGTAGTATTTATTGACATGTTTCATGAATTAAAGTTAAAACGCTCCTGTCAAAGGCTGTTGAATGAAGTAATATGAGTTATAACTCAGCCCACACTTACATGTCCATTGATACAGATTTATAATGGGATAATATCACCTTCTTGTGTGTTGTCCACTTGACCCTCTAAAGTGTTGCTGCAAGAAAAAGGGAATGGGCCCAAAATGTCAGGATCAAGACTGGATACAGCTTCACAGCAGGACAAGTCACAGTGTTCCAGGGGTGAGCACACCTGGGCTTGATCTGAGTCGGATCTGTCAGGTGAAACAGGCTGAGGGAGACTGTGCTTGCTGGGGCAAGACTCTAGCCAAGTGCCGGAGTAGAGCTTAAGGATGGATACAGGAAACAGGTTCCAACGCCCTAGAAAAGGGAGGGACAAGAGCTAGGCACAGCTTGGGGCAGGGTTCTCCTATAGTCGGACAAAATACATGCAGAAACCAAAGCAAAAGCCAAGTCATAGTAGTACGTGCCAGCAGCATGAAATCTGCAGCCTGGTACACCCAAGAATGCCTGGAGGCCCATCCTAGGTACCATACACAGTGCTGCAGATAGGAGAGGAGCATTTAATAGGTTCATGAAGTAGGTTCATTGATGGGATGGGTAGCAACAGGCTGCCTCATTCCAAACTCCCAAGAGGCCTAAGAAAGGCACCACTGGCACTCGCCAGGGGATGGGACTCAGCAGGAATCCAGTGTGAAAGTTCCCCTGGCATTGGCTCATGCAACGGCCCTATGTAGGAGACAGTCTGCAGCTTTAGAGTCATTACAACTATTAGCCTGGCATAGACAGAGCAGAGGACACTGACGGCAAATTTCTATTTATGTGTGCATATTTAAGACATTGAGAAATAACTCTAAAATACCATGCTCCAAATTGAGCAGAGAATATTCCTGAATGTGAAGAGCCAGGAAAGCAGTTCAGTTGAAGCAAACCTTACTTTTAGAGGTAAGGATCACAGATTTTTGGATACCAAAGTGCTTTGACTCTGATCTAGATTTATTTGATTTGTACAAGTTTCTCATATAAGCCTGGAAACTTTTAAAACAGAGATGAATAACTAGTTGAGCAGTGAAGCCAAGCAGACTTGAAAATTTTAACCCACAGCATCTCCTTGCCAGAGACAGCAACATCTGGCTAATGGAATACATTTATTTCCCTCCATTGCTGTATCTTCATAGTATGCCTGTCCGTAACTCCTCACAATAACAAACTACCTTTTTATTATGATGTCCAAACTCTCCCAACTAGACTAGAATGATAAAATACAATCTGAAGAATTTTAAAAATTTGCCCAGAAAATAACTCTTACTCATATCTTTTTTCTGGCATCTTGTTTGGCCCACTGTCTGCAGCTATGGCCGGTGAAGGTCAGTCTAACATTATGGCACAAAGCTGAAGTTGTGATCACTCAGTGTCCCTTCATCCAAGACAATCAAGAGGCCAGCACCACGCAGCAGGGAAGAGAGGTGTTCTAGAGCTATTTCTGTGGTGGGCTGCAAGAACAGTTTCCCACAGAGCCTGAATCTCTCAACTCTATTCTCATGATCAGGCTAGCCACTTTTCAAAGACACTCTGGGACACCCACACAGGGGAAAGCTCATGCTACTTGGCTCAGCTAAATCTGCTGACAGTGAAAGGGTTAGGAAGGCACTGCCCCTCTTTTTTTCCCTTAGCAGATTGAAAGGTACTTTTAAAATATATTTAGTATCTGAATATTTCTGGGCTCACTGCTGGTAGCATTTACAGAAGCCACGTGGTAATTCAGAAGCTTCACTCTCAAAAGCAAGCTGAGATGAGTGAAAATAATGATCTAAATATTCTGGCTGGCTGGGTGACAAGGCAAGCAGAGATGACAGTGGGTCCCAGGCACCAGAAACCTAGGGCTCCCCTTTGAGGTGTTCCTCTCCCTCTGTACCCTTTCCAATCCATCAGCAAGCCCCATCAACATTACCTCCTAAATACCTCTTGAACCTGTCTATAGTTTCCATCTGCACCACTAATATCTGGCCTTTGGCTCTTACCAGGACAAACACACACACACACACACACACACACACACACACACACACACACACACACACACTATTCCCAACCTATGGTCTCCTTCCTCCCTTTCCCGTGCTTTCACCGTCCATTCTATACCCTGTAGCCAGAGAGATCTTTTCATAACATCAAGTTATGCCACTCTCCTGAATCAAATCCCTTTATTGCCTTTCTTTCATGCTCCAATAAAATCCAAACTCCTCACCATGGGTTTGAAGGCCCTAAATTATCTGACTTCTGCCTCTCTCTACATTCATCTCCTAGAGCTCCCATCATTCATAGTGCTCCAAACACACTCACCTGCATCCTGTTCTTCCTACTTTGCACTTCTTTCTCTTTCTAGAATGTGCTTCCTTCCAATCTTGGCTCTTTTGTGCCACTCAGGTAATCAGATTAAACATCCACTCCATAGAGAGTTCTCACAATAGATTTTAACTCCCTGCAAAATCCGTCACATTTTCTATATTGCTTAATCACTTACCCATTTATTTGTTAACCTCCAACAGACTATAGGATCCATTAGAACAAGTATCTCTGTGGATAAAGTGAAGGTTCCTATGGCCAGGATTCTCACCTGGCCCTGGTCGGCTAGCTCGCTACACACAATACGTTGTTACTGACTCTATAGAAAGAGCTCCGCCCTGTGCTCTGGGTGGCACTGCTGCAAAGCTGCAGGAGAACAGAGATGAGACTGGAGTGGTGGCAGCACCGAGGACAGAGACTGAGGCGGTTGCAGAGGCAGGGAGACCCAGAGGCAGAGACTGGCTTGCTACATGCAGACCAGCTCTGAGTGGACAGGATTCTAGTGATTGACCTGCCACTGTGGGAATAAAGTTGGGTATAACGCTTTTACCCCAAGCCATTGTCATTCCTTGGTCTCACTGAATCCATAGTGAACTTGTCTGGGCTGAAACCCATTGGCAGGACACTCTCACTCTTGTGCCTAGGAGTTACTGGCATATAGCAGGCCTCAATAAATATTTATTAAGTGGAATGTAGAGAATGAATGAAGGAATGGCATTCTGGCTCTAATCCCTAACTCCAAGTTGCTGAGTCATTATTCCACCTATTAGGCTAAACTGCTGCCCAACTGTACATTATCTTGCTTTCCTCTGGTTAAAGGCACCACAAGAGATAGTCTGATATTCCAGTCCCTCTGACCTATTCTGCTTTGACTGAGCTCTGCTTATCATAGTAGGCTGAGCCTATGTATGGGGCCCTGACAATGAGTACTTATCAATATTCACATCACTAGCTAACAGTGGAAAAGGATGGTGTGATGGCTTAAAGACTGTCACAGATTCATTGGATCCCTCCCCAGTGCATGTTCCCCTTGAATGTGTTGTGTTCCTGGACTGCTTTGGCTGATAGAATATTTCGGGACTGCTGCTGTGCTAGTATCCAGGGTCCAGGCCTCAAGAGGCTTCATGCCTCCAGGAACATACACACTCTTAGGTTTCTGAGCTACTGTGTAAGAAGTTCAGCTAACTGTGAAGAGACCATGTCAAGAAGCCCTGAAACTATAGGAAAGGGAGAGCCCAGCTGAGCCCAGACATCACTCCACACAAATAAGGCAGCAGATATCTGAATGAATCCCTCTTGAAACCTCCAAATCTAAGCAGCTACCAGCTGAGACAAGTGAGTGGTCCCAGTCAATGCTCTGCGAGTCAGAGGAATCACCTAACTGAGCCCTGCCCAGCTTCTACCCCACAGATCTGAGCTTATGAAATGACTACTGTTTTGAGGCATTATGTTTTGAGTGGTTTGCTAAGTGACAACAGGTGACAGAACAAGCAGGCAGACTGACTTTTGTCCTTCAAAGACTACATTACCCTCTACCCCTTTGAAAAAGATGGCTGCCATCGCTCGGCAATATGATACACAAATAAACCTTAATCGATATTTGGAAGTAAGGGTGATAAATGGTGACTTCTCGGGTTCAGAAGAAGATTCCTGGCTGTTTTCTAGAACAGCCCATCTAAACCACACGGTAAGATCAATAATATCTCATCAGGACAACCCATAAATGAAAAATCCTACCATAATATCTAGTTTAATTCCAATGTAATTTTCCTCCAGGCCTATCTGATGAGTCTACACAGATAGTGTAGGTGCATGTACGAATTATAGGCACACTTCATTAATGCTGACACAATATCTGGTCACAATTCCTAGGTTTATTTGAAGATGTACAGCATTCTCAGAAATGAATCCCAAAAAACCTTCCAGCACATGCTACAGACACATCTACCAATGCCTCTAACGGCAGTTAGAGAAAAAAATTCAGCAACTTTTTCCTGGAGAGTCCAGACTTTCCTGAGATTATCTGAATCTGATATGCACTAGGATATAGTTTCTGTTTTCATCATTGCTGTATCTCTAGAACCTAGAATAGGGCCTGGGACAGAGTAGGGACTCAGTAAGTATTAATAAATAAATCATTGCATTAGAAAAAAACTAAGGAGACAGTTCTGAGCAGAGGTGGTCACTCTGAAGATATCAGACCACCAGCATGCCCTCAAGCCTCAGGCATGCCCAAGTGCTGTTCAGAAGATTATGACATTAAAATATTTTATTTTAAATGTATTAAAGTATTTTTTATAATAGTTAAGAAATAAAAAATGGTAATAAAGAATAGCATGTGCTACAATGGAATATTATTCAGCCATAAGAAGAAAATAAATCCTACCATTTGCAACAACATGGATGGAGCTGTAGGATATTATGCTCAGTGAAATAAGCCAAGCCGAAAAAGACAAGTATCAAATGATTTCACTCATCTGTGGAGTATAAGAACAAAGAAAAAACTGAAGGAACAAAATAGCAGCAGACTCACAGAACCCAAGAATGGACTAACAGTTACCAAAGGGAAAGGGACTGGGGAGGATGGGTGGGAAAGGAGGGATATGGGGAAAAGGGTCATTACGATTAGCAGACGTAATGTAGGGGGGGGCACGGGAGGGCTGTACAACACAGAGAAGACAGGTAGTGACTCTATAGCATCTTACTACACTGATGGACAGTGACTGTAATGGGGTATGTGGTGGGGACTTGATGATGGAGAAGTCTAGTAAACACAATGTTGCTCATGTAATTGTAGATTAATGATACCAAAATAAAAAAATAAAATAAAGAAAAGAAAGAAAGAAAGAATAGCATGTGCTACTACCCAGTTTTAGAGACAATATATTGCCAACAATGTTCAGTTCACCTAGCGTGGTCCTTCCCGGATGCCTTCCCCCATCCTTCCCTGTGATATAACCACTACATTTAATTTGGCATTTGCCAATTCTTATATATAATTTATATTTATATCTCTCATTGTATAATCTCTTTATAATTGTACTATGTGGGTATGTCTTCAGGCACCAACAGTATTGTGCTACATGTTTTGAATTGTATGTATCTTTCTATATGAATTCTTCTGCAACTTGCTGTAGTCTTTATTTAAATGTATATACTCTGGAAGTTCTACACATATACAAGGCACACATACACAGACATACTAGACACACCACTTTGCAACCTCATTTTCTTTATTGTGGATGTTTACCCAAGAGTATTTCATAAATACAAAAAGTAATAGAACAAACTCAGATGGACACACAGCAAGAAGTCAAACACTGCAAATATTTTAGATACTCTGGGTGTGACCTTCCTCCCCTGCATTCACCTCCTTCACTCTCCCACTTCTCCCCCTTCCAGAATTTAGAAAATTCTAGCCAGAATTTGGTATTTACATTAAAATATCTACTATCAGTTTTTACTTTTTAAAACTTTATACAGATTTCCCTCTTCTAGAAAGAAAAAGAAAAGTACTGACATTTCGAGGCTCTAGGCTTTATGAAGGGGTGTCACTTCCACCTCACCACCTGCTGAGGGCCTTATGCCTAGCTTACATCCCCTTCACAGCCATTAAACTTCTAGTCTCTAGATTCCTCAAGGCTTGAGATGTCCCAGGGCAGCCTATGGGCATGACCACCACTCATTTATCTCTCTCTTCATTTTTGACACTTGTGGGTTTCCATTGTTTTATTATGAGCCCATCTATACATTTAAAAGATACTTATTTTTCCTCATGTAGCATTTCTAGGTGTTTGTAGTAGGAAAGTTTTACAAAATATCTAATCTGTCAAATTTCTGGAAATAAGACTTTTGAAAATATTTCCTAAATCTTCCAAATATATTGCAGTCACCACAAGCATACAGTCATTTTCCATAAGAATCTCACAATGTAAACATATGACAAATATTTATAAACACCTGCTGGATTTTTTTTTTAGAGATGTGTCAGTTTCCTCTAAACAACTCACTTTGTTTTAATATTAACATGTTTATATGATCATTTTTGTTTAAACACATTTTTACACTATTTAAAAACAGAATAACAACACATGCCTAATGAGTTAAAAAAAAAAACTAGACATCCCTCATTAAGCTGAAAACAGAAGTCTTTCAGAGGCAATTAGTAAAAAAAGAACACTCTCCAAAGTGGTTAGGCCAGATTTAGGCAAAGAGACCATTTCTGAGTGGTTGACTAATGCAGATATGAGAAGGGGCCCGCTGGCAAAAGGGCGTTTCACTGATGACAGTATAAGCAAGTACAGCTCTTGCTTAAGGCCAATGGAAAAAGGAACTCTTTGTAAAGCTGGGGCTGGACACCAGGGACAGTTGGAACGCTCTGGGTGACAAAGGTGCCTGCCACTTATGGAGGACAGGCATGCTCCATCAGTCCCACTGACCCCCAAAGAGGCACAGTTTGAAAGACTTTCCAGCAGTGGGAAGGGTGCCAGAGGGGTGGTGGTGGGACAGAGCTCTCTCTTGAGAAGACACTGCCAGCGGACATACCTCCCCAGCCTGCTTTCAAGTTGGTCACTCTCAGAAGCCTTAGGTGCTCCATCTACTGCATTGGCAGCTCAGCCCCAAGGCACTTCCCTGCATATGTAGCTGGTGAGGCAGCCCACTCGGCCCAGCAGCATCAGACTGTGCTGCCTGGTTGGTAGAGGGAGGCTCTCCCAGCTTTCTCAGCCCTGTCTAAGCCCAATTGGGGAGGAAACTGCAAGAGCCAGCTCCGAGAGGTCCTCCCACCCCACAGGTGGCCAAGCCTGGTCCTGCACACTTCACTGCTGTCAGGGGGGTACCAACATGACTCTGCCCTAGCACACCTGGGCACCTCACGACTCACCACACACCACCCTGCTCCAGGGAAGCACAACCACCCGGCCCTCACTGAAGTGCATACCTGCCATCGCTGCAGGGAAGGCAGAGGGAGTCCCACCCACAATAATCCCAGCAGAAGCCACTGCTTTGATCACAAAGGGCTGGCTGAGGCCAACTACCAGCCCCAGTGGACTGAGACCACTTCTGACAGACAGAAAGGCAGCCCTGACCATTACCTACCAATAGCAACTGTGGCTCCACTGAAAACCTGGTCTCCACGGGACACCTTCCTCATAAAGTAATTATTCTCTAGGCTAAGAAGCATGAGATCCATCTATTACAAAGGAAGAAACACAGAAACCTTTACAAAATGAAGAGGCAGAGGAATTTATTCCAAACAAAATGACAGGATAAGACACCAGAAAGAGGGCTAAATGAAACAGAGATTACCAATCTTCCTGATAAAGATTTAAAGAAAAAGTCATAAGTGCACTCACAAATCTGAAGACTTCAACAAAGAAATACAAGAGCTGAAAAAGAGCCACTCAGAGCTGAAGAATACAATAACTGAAATGAAACCTACAATGGAGGAAATAATAGATTGCTGCAAAGAGGAGACAAAGAGATGGAAATTAGAGAACAGGAACACAACAAATCTGAGAAACAGACAAAAAATACACTTCAAGGAATTAAAGAATGAAAGGAGAACTTTGTGATCAATCCAAATGAAACAATATTTGCATAATAAACATACCAGAAGGAGGAGAGACAAAAGGTAGAAAGTCTCTCTGAGGGAATAATTGTGGAAAACTTTCCGAATCTGGGTGAAGGAAATAAGACACTCAGGTCATGGAAGTGCAGAAAACCCCAAGTAAAAGGAACCCCAAGAAGACAACACCAACATATAAAAATTAAAATGGCGAAGATTAAGGATAAGGGGAGAGTATTGAAAGCAGTCAGGGAGAGACAAAAAAATTACTTATAAGGAAAACCCCATCAGGCTATCAGCAGAAACTCTACAGGTGAGAAGAGAGTGGCATGAAATACGTAATTCATTGAAACAGAAAGACCTTCAACCAAAAATCTTCTGCCCAGCAATATTATTCAAATTTGAAGAGATTGAACAATTCCCAGATAAACGGAGACTTGGAATTTATATTGACTAAACCAGCACTACAGGACATGTTCAAGTGACTGCTGTAGATGAAAATGTTCCTAAGGCAAAATTAAATCGTTTTCACTAGTGAAAATAAACACACAGTAAAGGTTCTAGACCAATTAATTACCAAGCAAGTACAAAATTAAAACTAAAGTAGTAAAACCAACTGTAAACAAATTCAGCCAAGAAATACAAAAAAAGTGCACATTATGACATCTAATACGTAAAGTGTGGAGGAGGAAGAAGAAAAAGGTGGTTTCAGATTTTGTTTTAAATAGAACAATCATCACCTTAATATTGTTATATAGTCAGGAAGTTATCCTGGAACCTTATGGTAACCATAAACCTAAATCATGTAACAAATACACAAAAAATTAAAATACAGAAATCCAACCACAACAGTAAAGAAAACCGTCAAATAACAAGAGTATAAGAGAAGAAGAAAGAAACAGAGAGGAGCTATGTAAACAAACAGGAAACAACCAATAAAATGACAATAAGTACATACCTATCAATAATTACCTTAAATGTGAATGGACTGAATGTACCAATCAAAAGAGAAAGAGTGGCAATATGGATAGAGAAACAAAACCTATCTATATGCTGCCTACAAGAGACTCATTTTAGACTCAAAGACATACACAAGACAGATTCAAGATGGAGGTGTGAGAGGTGAGATGGAGAGCTCCTCCCAAAACCACAAACAGTACAAAAAAATAGTTAATTAATACAACTAACCCTAAAACAGCAACAAGAAAGAAGGCTGAACCAGACTGCATACAGACCTCACGCACAGAGCAGACCTCAGGGAACAGGGTAACGTATGAAAGCCTTAATCCCCTACCCCAGCTCCCAGGAGGGAGGAAGAGAATCAGATGGGGCAGGAGGGGGGAATCCTGGGACTGCTGGACACCTAGCCCTGGACATCTGCTTTGTGAACAGACTCCTATAGTGTGTGGTGCTCTGGACGTTGGGGAACTCCGACAGGCGGAGTGCTTGAGAAATTGACATTCCGGCCTTTTGTGGAGGAGGGGATCCACACCGGGCCGCTCTGTGTCAGAGGAAAGGCAGGGAGTCTGACAGGCTTCCTAGCAGCGAGAGGACTGCTGAACGGGCGGGGTTTGCACGAAGCTTGCTGCACAGGAGAAGGGAGAGCAGGACAAGGTTGCCTGGGCGCGCTCTGCCTGGCTGGTTGGGAACTTTGGGGAGCTTCAGGTGCTCCATCCCCCTGACTGCCTACTCAGCTCCGAGGCCCCCACTGTGACCCACAGCCTGCCGAAACTTCCTACTGGCCTGCAGGCACCTGCTCGCAAACCACAGTCACTGTACAGGCATCAGGCCAGCCTGAGGGAGGTCCCGCCTACAACAGCTACACAGGCAAGGCACAGAGGTTTACACGTGTGCTTGGCCCACCGGCTCTGACACTGGAGACAGGCACCCCAGACGGGAATCAGGAAACAGATCTTTCCTCCCCCCAGGCACCAGCTCTGCTCCCCAACAACCCCAACCTCACTCTAGGGGCTGAGCAGCTCCACAGACTGGAGTTTCTGTGCACTAGTGGGCACCATACAGAAATATGAAATGTCAAAAGAACATGGCTCAGACAAAATCTCACAAACCCCAGAAGAGGGCCAAATGAAACAGAACTCACCAATCTTCCTGAAGGAGTGTTCAAAATAAAGTTTATAAACATGCTTATGGAGGTAAAGAAAAATATTCAAGAATTCAGGAATGAACTTAAGTGGGAGATTCAATCACGAAGAAATTCCATATCTGAAATGAAACATACAATGGAGGGATTTAAAAGCAGACTAGATGTAGTACAAGAGAGAGTAAATGGAATAGAAATTAGAGAAGAATACAAAGAAGCTGAGGCACATAAAGAAAAAAGAATCTCAAAGAAAGAATATAGAGAACTGTGTGACCAATCCAAACACAACAATATTCACATTATAGGGTTACCAGAAGAAGAAGAGAGAGAAAAAGGGATAGAAAGTGTCATTGAGGAGGAAATTGCTGAAAACTCCCCCAATCTGGGGAAGGAGATGGTCTCTCAAGCCATGGAGGTGCACAGACCTCCCAACACAAGGGATCCAAGGAAGACAACATCAAGACATATAATGATTAAAATGGCAAAGATCAAGGATAAGAACAGACTTTTAAAAGCTGCTAGAGAGAGAAAAAAGATCACATACAAAGGAAAACCCATCAGGCTATCATCAGACTTCTCAACAGGAACCTTACAGGCCAGAAAGAAGTGGCATGAAATCTTTAATGCAATGAAGCAGAAGGGCCTTGAACGAAGAACACTCTACCCAGCAAGGTTATCATTTAAATTTCAAGGAGGCATTAAACAATTTACAAATAAGCAAAAGCTCAGAGAATTTACCTCCCACGAACCATCTCTATCATGCATTTTGGAGGGACTCCTATAGGTGGAAGTATTCCTAAGGCTAAATATATGTCAACAACCAAGAGAAAGACAAAGAATACAGAATATGATTCATAACATACAAAAAAAGGAGAAGGAAGAAAAAGGAGGGAAAAAAAAGACCCTTTAGGTTGTGTTTGTAATAATATACGAAGTAAGATAAATTAGACTGTTAGATAGTAAGGGAATTGCCCTTGAACCTTTGGTAACCACATAGCGGTGGGTTTCTCATATATGGCCTTTATGATGTTGAGGTACGTGCCGTCTATACCCATTTTGTTGAGAGTTTTAATCATGAATGGATGCTGAATTTTGTCAAATGCTTTTTAAGCATCTATGGAGATGGTCATATGGTTTTTGTTCTTCTTTTTGTTGATGTGGTGGATGATGTTGATGGATTTTCGAATGTTGTACCATCCTTTCATCCCTGGGATGAATCCCACTTGATCATGGTGTATGATCCTCTTGATGTATTTTTGAATTCGGTTTGCTAATATTTTGTTGAGTATCTTTACATCTATGTTCATCAGGGATATTGGTCTGTAATTTTCTTTTTGGTGAGATCGTTGCCCGGTTTTGGTATTAGAGTGATGCTGGCTTCATACAATGTGTTTGGAAGTATTCCCTCTCCTTCTATTTTTTTGAAACCTTTAAGGAGAATGGGTGTTATTTCTTCTCTATATGTCTGGTAGAATTCAGAGGTGAATCCATCTGGTCCAAGGGTTTTGTTCTTGGGTAGATTTTTGATTACTGATTCAATTTCGTTGCTGGTGATTGGTCTGTTTAGTTTTTCTTTTTCTTGCTTGGTCAGTCCTGGAAGGTTGTATTTTTCTAAGAAGTTGTCCATTTCTTGTATCTTTTCCAGCTTGTCAGCATATAGATTCTCATAATATTTTCTTATAATTCTTTGTATTTCTGTGGGGTCTGTCATTATTTTTCCTTTGTCATTTCTGATACTGTTTATGTGTGTAGATTCTCTTTTTCTCTTCATGAGTCTGGCTGGGGTTTATCTATTTTGTTTATTTTTTCAAAGAACCAGCTCTTGGTTTCATTGATTTTTTCTATTGTTTTATTCTTCTGAACTTTATTTCTTCTCTTATCTTTATTATGTCCCTCCTTCTGCTGACTTTGGGCCTCATTTTTTCTTCTTTTTCCAATTTCAGTAATTGTGTCTTTAGACTATTCATTTGGGAATGTTCTTCCTTCTTTAAATAGGCTTGGATTGCAATATACTTTCCTCTTAGAACTGCCTTTGCTGCGTCCCACAGAAGTTGCGGCTTTGTGTGTTGTTTTCATTAGTCTCCATATATTCTTTGATTTCTGTTTTGATTTGGTCGTTAACCCATTGATTAATTAGGAGAATGTTGTTAAGTCTCCATGTATTTGTGAGCCTTTTTGATTTCTTTCTAAAGTTTATTTCTAGTTTTATACCTTTGTGATCTGAGAAGTTGGTTGGTAGGATTTCAATATTTTTGAATTTACTGATGTTCTCTTTGTGGCCTAGTATGTGGTCTATTCTGGAAAATGTTCCATGTGCACTTGAGAAGAATGTGTATCCTGTTGCTTTTGGGTGGAGAGTTCTGTAGATGTCTGTTAGGTCCATCTGTTCTAGTGTGTTGTTCAGTGCCTCTGTCTTTTCTTATTCTCTGTCTGGTTGATCTGTCCTTTGGAGTGAGTGGTGTGTTGAAGTCTCCTAAAATGAATGCATTGCTTTCTATTTCCTCCTTTAATTCTGTTAGTATTTGTTTCACATATGCTGGCGCTCCTGTTTTTGGTGCATATATATTTATAATGGTTATATCTTCTTGTTGGACTGACCCCTTTATCATTATGTAATGTCCTTCTTTATCTCTTGCTACTTTCTTCGTTTTGAAGTCTATTTTGTCTGATACAAGTACTGCATCACCTGCTTTTTTCTCTTTGTTGTTTGCATGAAATATCTTTTTCCATCCCTTCACTTAGTCTGTGTATATCTTTGGTTTTGAGGTGAGTCTCTTGTAAGCAGCATATAGGTGGGTCTTGCTTTTTTATCCATTCTGTTACTCTGTGTCTTTTGATTGGTGCATTCAGTCCATTTACATTTTGGGTGATTATTGATAGATATGTACTTATTGCCATTGCTGGCTTTAGATTCCTGGCTACCAAAGGTTCAATGGTTGCTTCTTTACTATCTAACAATCTAACTTAACTTTCTTGTTAAGTTATTGTAAACACCGTCTGATGTTTGTTTATTTCTCTCCCTTCTTATTCTTCCTCCTCCATTCTTTATATACTAGGTGTTTTATTCTTTGCCATTAGTTAGTATTTGGATGGTCTGCTTTGTTTGCTATGATTTTATTTTCTCTGGTGACAGCTTTTTAGCCTTAGGAGTGCTTCCCTCTAGAGCAGTCCATTTAAGATATCCTGTAGAGGTGGTTTATGAGAGGCAAACTCTCTCAACTTTCGCTTGTCTGGAAATTGTTTAATCCATCTGTCATATTGAAATGATAATTGTGCTGGATACAATATTCTTGGTTCGAGGCCCCTCTGTTTCATTATGTTAAATATATCATGCCATTCTGTTCTGGCCTGTAAGGTTTCTGTTGCAAAGTCTGATGATAGTCTGATGTGTTTTCCTTTGTAGGTGATCTTTTTTCTCTCTCTAGCTGCCTTTAATACTCTATCTTTATCTTTGATCTTTGCCATCTTAATTATTATGTGTCTTGGTGTTGTCTTCCTTGGGTCCCTTGTGTTGGGAGATCTGTGGGCTTCTATGGACTGTGAGACTATTTTCTTCCCCAGTGTGGGAACGTTTTTAGCAATTATTTCTTCAAAGACACTTTCTATCCCTTTTTCTCTCTCTTTTTTCTCTGGTACCCCTATAATGTGACTATTGTTCCGTTTGGATTGGTCACACAGTTCTCTTAATATTCTTTCATTCCTAGAGATCATTTTATCTCTCTCTACCTCAGCTTCTCTGTATTCCTGTTCTCTGATTTCTATTCCATTAACAGTCTCTTGCATCTCATCCAGCCTGCTGTTAATCGCTTCGGTCGCTTTCTGATTTCTGCATTGACTTTCCTCACCTCCCTCACTTCCTCCCTTAGCTCTTGCATATTTCTCTGTAGATCCATCAGCATGGTTATGATTTTTATTCTGAGTTCATTTTCAGGAAGACTGTGCATTTCCATCCCTTCAGGCTCCCTCTCTGGGGTTGTCTGGTTGAACTTAGTGGACCATATTCCTCTGTCTTTTCATGGCTATAGAAGTGATCTCTGGTAGTTGCCACATATGTCAGCTGGGCTCTTTCAGACTTCAAAAGAAAAAAAAGAAAGAAAGAAAAAAAGAAAGAGATGAAACAACAAAATACAAAACAAAACAAAACAACAAAACAAAACTAAACTACAACAAAAAATCGCCCACCGGGGTTAGAGTCTGTGGGGATGCTGTAGGTAGCGCTGTTGCCTCACTATTCCACAGCTGTGGCCACGCTGCTCCGCAGGGCCCTTAATAGCTCTCGCTGGGGTGGGAACGAATAGGAGGCTGTTGATCTCAGTGAGAAGTGTAAGTGCAGCCACCCTTTCCCAGTTATCAGCTAAGGGGTCCAAAACTCCCAAGGACTCCCAGCTTGCTGGGCTGAGTGTGCCAGGGCGATCCGGCTCCTCCGCTGGGCTCCTGTCTCTTTAAGACCACTGAAAAATGCGCGTGCTTTTCTTTTTTTTTTTCCTTCCTGGGAGCGAGCTGCAAGGACCCGGGTGCGTTCCCCACTCAGATCCTGCACCCTCTGTCTCTCCAATCTTTGATACACCACGTGATGTGTGTCAATCGATCGCCACACAGATCGCCGGTGCTGGTTATTTCGCGGGGGTTACTTCCCCTACCTCCTGGCTCTGAATCCTCTCCTCCTGCTGGTGCGCTGGGGTGGGTGAATGCTCGGGTCCCGCCGGGTCACGGTTCCGTATCTACCCGCCTCATGGGGTGCTGAGTCCTCTCGGGTGTAGCTGCATGCTGTGCGCTTTACTGTGTATTCCGGTCTCTCTTTTAGGAACAGTTGTATTTGCTGTATTTTCATAGATATATATAGTTTTGGGAGGAGATTTCTGCTGCCCTGCTCACCCCACCATCTTCCCAGAAGTCTCTTGTTCCTTATAATCAGTATTTCTAAAGGCATTCAATACTACTATGCGTTTGCACGCAGGGGATTTGATAATTGCCATATATCAACCTACACTATATTACCACAAACTGCTGACTCCATTTATCCACAGAGGGTGCTGAAGTGGCACTCTTCTACAAGCATGTAGTTTCGTTTTTATGTCTCCAAATCCCTAAGTCAAAAGTTGGTTTGTAGAGTGTCTCTCTTCCAGTCTTCATTCCATTGCTCTGATCTTCAACATACCCAGTCAAAGCAAATTTGGTCAGTTAAACACAGGGGAGGAAGAGAATTTCATACCATTAGTTACCTTTTCCTGACTTCTATTTATGGAACCTGGAAAGGATAAAGTTCAGTTGATGGATACTGAGGTATTAACACAAGTCAGATTGTTTATGTGTATCCATCACCTTAACTCTGGAGAAGATGGCAGCTTATCTCTCTACACTGCTTTATTTTAATTCATTCGCTATCTCCCCAAATAGAGTATTTTCTAATGGGCAAGGTTTTACCTGTATTATTCATCTGTGTACTTCCATGCATAGAAGGATGCCCAGTATCCATGTAATAAAGAAAAAAGGAAAGGGGAAAGGGAAGAGGGAAGAAAATGAAGGAAAAAAATAGCAAAAGAGAATAGAAGAAATTAACTGAGGTTTTTACAGTTCTCATCCAATAGTTTTACTCTGTATTATGCTTTCATACAATCAAAAGCTGTATTTGACAACTGATGTAAGAAAATGCAGTTCTCTGCATATGCATTTTATTTTCAATAAGCTTTTAGCTTTCAAGTCAGTTGTCATCCTTATCAGAAAAAAATTAGAACTTTTCTTTTCCTCTCTTGCAGAAGAATTTGCACTCATAAGCCAAGATAACTGCTTGAAAATCCACTTGAATACTTTGCTAGTCTGTATTCAAGAAGGGAAAATAAGTGTGTGTGTGTAAATCAGAAGCTAATAGAACTAATTACCTAAAAGCAATGGATGAGAACAGAATCGAAGGAACAAGGAAAGGAGTGAGACTTCCTGAGTATATCTTTTACTGAGTTTTATTTTTGAACCAAGTCAATGCTTTATATGTTTAAAACAATAGAAATATATCAAGGAGGGAAAATCCCTTAAAATAGAAAAATATCAAGGAGGGAATAAACAAAAATAAATGAACCAAAAATTTTAAATATCAAATTTATAGCCTAAGCACAAAAATGAATCAATTCAAGTAACATCTGAGTACAGTACACTGTACGTACACAGTCTGTGTATCCTCAGAACTGCAAAGGAATCTGGGATTTTACCTAGGTGGTTTGTCATTGGTAGCAGTATAAGCATACAATTTCTGGAAAATTTTTGTTATTATTATAGACTAGAACAAACAAATACATCAGTGTTTGGAACAGGAATGCCCACTAGGAGTGGAAATAACAATAAGGAATGGAGGTTGTATTAAAATGGAAGGAAAAGGCAATGTGTATATGAACTCATGATTAAAAAATATATATATATGTATTTCTTTGCTTGACACAGAAAGGGTCTAGAAATAATGGTTCCCGAGTGGCAGTGAGCACATTTAGTGCTCAGGTTTCTCACTGCCACTCCCCAATAAAACAAACCAAATATTCACAGAGAAACGACCAATTCTAGGCCTGAGGCAGGAACACACAAAGCAAGCTTGAAGATCTCATGCTATAAGGGAAGTCATTATGGACAAATGAGGTGACAGATCAAAAGGTCACAAGAGCCAGCTTGAAGACCAGTCAAATTTGGAATTTAGGGCAAACTGAACATCAGAAAGAATAACTGTGGAAAATAATACATTGAATTTTTAAAATGGAGTCAGCTTTTGGCTTCTCAAGATGTAGAAAGTTGAAAAGAATGTCATTCCAATCCTAGGATCAGGCTAATGCTGCACAGTGTATAAAATCATTTTCTTGAACCCATGTGAGAACTAAGTTTTTCAGTTTATCCAACTAACTATTGTTTAAGGAAAAACGTTTGCCTCCAGGATGATACAGCACACAAGCTTTAGTTTACCTGAGGTGGGGCACGGAGGAAGATGGGCTCACTACACAAGTGAGTAAGATCTCATGTCAACGTTTTACTGAATTGCTAAAAATGGAGGGCGAGCAAACATAAGAACTGAGAGTCTCTGGGAGCCTCAGACACCAGGAATGTCCTGTCTCGGTGAGTTCCTGCCACAGACTGTACAGCTTGCAAAGGCTGGGGGTAAGGTGGAGAAGCTAGAAAGCCTCCTTCCTGGGGCAGGTGGGCAAAAAAAAAAAAAAGAACAGCCACTACTGAAGAGCCGACAGGTAATTGTCAGGAGTATGGCTCTTAAAAAAGCTTAACATTATTGGGCTGATTGGGGAAATTTGAATACAAAATTTACATAAGAAACCGTTAACTTCTTAAAATATGGTAATAGAATTGTGGTTATGTAGTACTTATGTGGTTATATCCTTGTTCTTAGGAAGTACACTGAAGAATTTAGAAGTGAAGTGTAGTAATGTCCACAACTTACTCTTAACTGGTTTAGATAAAATGTGTGTGTGTTAATGGTGGGGCAGAAAAAGCAAATATGGCAAAAATTTAACAAATGGTGAATATATATATAGACTCTATGTGTTTATTTTGTTACAGTCTTCCACCTTTTCTGTAGATTGTAGTAAAGAGTAAGGACCAGTTAACATTTCAGTTCAGATGTTACTTGATTTTTAAAACTTTTTATGGAAGTATAATGGCTATAACAGATGTATAACAAGTTCTTCTGTATACCTTTATACAGAAAAGGAAACAAATTATGAATGCACAGTGGGTGCATTTTTACAAATTGAGCACACTTGTATAATCAGCACCCAGATAAGGAGACAATGTATTACTAGGACCCCAAAAGCTCACATATAAAGCAAAGATATATGCACTGTAGTTTGAGTGCTTCGAGTCAGCAGACTGGGTTGGGGGAATGATTGTACACATGAAGCAAGAAGGAGATAAATGTAGCTTTCCTTGCTTGTGTATGTACTAACATGAGACCCACCTGTTACTGTTGGTTAATTGGCCATATGCACTAGTGGACATGTGAGAAAGGACATCAAATTACTGAATGTCCCCAAAGGCAACAAAAACCATACTTTTGACAAGTTTATTCATTTACTTCAGTATGGCATATTTTTGTGACCAGAGCAGTTGGGTATATTCTCATGTTCTTGGCCATTTGGATGTTCTCTGTCCAAGGAAAAGCACAATTTCATATTGTCTGTCTTTTTCTTATTGATTTGCCATTATTTGTTGCATAACCTGCTTCCAAGTCCTTGGTTAGGTATCTATAGTACAAAATTCTTCCCTCACACCATGGCTGTGGTTTTACTCCTGTAAATCATGCCCTTTGAGATGCAGTTTTTAATCTCACAGTCTAATTTATCAGTGTTTTTCTTTATACAGTTAAATGTTTCGTGTGTCTTGTGTAAGAATTTTTGCTTGTGTCAGAGTCATGAAGATATTTTTCTATGTTTTCTTCTAGAAATTTTATTTTTCACATTTGAATCTTCAACCCTCTTAGAGTTTATTTTTGTATATGGTTAAGGGGGGGTTTAGATTTTTTTTCCATATGGATGTCCAATTTTCCCAGCACCAATTATTGGAAAGATACTCGTTTCCCCCCACTGCACTGCAGTGTCACTTTGAGATCAATGAGTTTTGGAGATCTAATGTACAGCATGGTCACTATAGTTAGCAGTACTGTATTGTATACCTGAAATTTGCTTAAGTATTCTCACCATAAAAAAAAGAAGAAAAAAATGGTAACTGTGTGGTGATATGTTACTTAGCTTGATTATGATCATTTCACAATGTATACTTCTGTCAAAATACCAAGTAGTGCACCTTAAATACATACAATTTTTTGTCAGTCACACCTCAGTAAAGCTGTTAAATATATATAATTATCCTAGATAACAGGTATTATTCAAGTAAAACCCACTGACCATATGAATCACCTTATTGCTCCACTCTGAGTCCAGTCATTTTGGTCATTACATATCACAGGATGGTCGAATAATGGTGGGTGAGAAAATAGAAGGAAATCAGAACTCAGAGTTCAAATGAAACTTGCTAAAATCAGATACCTTTGCAATTCCAATCAATACTTTCTGCTTCCCTTCATTTGGCTCCTTTACCCTTGTGTTTAAAGGAAACAAAAGCGGAGTGGTGTCACCGCTCATTACACAGGTCATGGTTGCTGTCTGCTTCTCCTCTGAGGGACAGCTGCTCCTTTCCCAGCTGTTCTGTTCTCACAGCCGGCATAGCTTCAGTCTTCCCTCCTAATTTTCACATTACACTTGCTGCTTCTGGATTGCTCTGTACCATTTCAGTGTTGTCTCTGAGTGACAAATGAATGTTCAGCCCCCTCTCTTTTCATGAGAGTTTTATAGTCTCTAAAACTCAAGAAATGCCATAATATCTTTGTGAAACTAATGGTAATACTTTCAAACCTATGGAACAGTTCTTTAGACAAGGGAATAGAGAATTAATCTTTGTTAACAGGTTTCTCTGTCCATTAGATTGAGAATTTCATGCCAGCCACATTTAAAGTCTTGTATGATGTTAATACTAATCAGTGTTTGTTAACATTCAGATATATTCACAACTGTTGTAGCAGCTGAGTACCTGTAAATTAAATTGATTTTAGTCCTTAGATACCCATTAACAGCACTGCTTACCATTTTGGTAATTGAGTACAGTTGTTTGGAGGTGTTTATGAAATGACATCTATTTCATTTATAAGTAACCTTGACGAGGAAGTCTCTGTGTGTTAGAATGTAAACGATCACCTCCCCCACTTTGATGCCACCCTGCAGCTGTGCATTTCCATTTCGAAACTGTAAAGACCAAAAAGATCTGCAGACATAAGAAATACTAGTTAGAGCCTCTCCTTGTCTTCCCTAATGTATCAGACATCTTGCTAAATTCCAGGGTCTTGACACTGCTTTCTGAGTCTCTGAAGAAGTGTGTATGGAGGGAATAGAGGGATTGGCAGACTGTTCCTCTGTTTGGACTCCCCTCAGGATACCTTTATTTAAAGATTTTTTTCTCTTGGCAGAGTGTGAGTGTTATTGGTCAAGAAAGTAGCTCCAAGGGCCAGTCTCCTTTAGGGAGGGGTGAAGAGTCAGAACAAACACCCTGAGGGGTTTCCCACGCCAGCACAAGCCCGCTGACAGATACTAACAAAGCTAACAGCAGGCCCAATGATGTCTTGTACTTCAATGTTTTATAATTCAAGGTTGAATCACAGTGTACCTTACACAGGTATTGCAAAGCAAGTTTATAGTAGAGCTTACTTATTTTCAAGGGGGACTTCTGTGTACCATGCTCTTCTTTGTGTAACAGTAAAGAGGAGGGTTTGTGTAAAAGGACAGGGTCCTATTGGTCTCCGCGGCTAGAGGGTTATCAGGGTGCTGATCTTACGAGTGTCTCCATTTTACTTTATAGGCAATAATGCTCTGTTTCCACAGACCATACATGTTTTTTTAGGGACTTTTGAAAAGGAGGCAGATGAATGCCTGTATGTGTTGCCAATGGGTTTCAGCCCTGGGAAAGTTCAGTCTTCATTCGGTGAGACCAAAAAATGACAGTGGAATGTTTTTGGGGTGAAAGGGACTTTATTCCCATGGTGGCAAGTCAAGCACTAGAATCCCGTCCACCTCAGGGCAAGTCTGCATGCAGCAAGCTGGTCTCTGCTCCCGGGCCTCTCTGCCCCCACAGCCTTCTCAGTCTGTCCTCCCCAAGCTGACCAGGGTCAGGTGAGAATCCTGGCCATAGGAACTTGCATTTTCCCCACACTGTAAAACTAAGTAAGAAATGTAAAAGCAGGCAAGTTACATTTGGAGTAACATAGATAATAGAAAATATGGCAGGAAACAGGAGCTAAAAGAAACTGTCAGACTGAAGTGCAACAGCATGCATGCGTCAGGCCCTCGCAGGAAAGGAGAGGACAAGCCGCTTCTTCTGGAGGACGAGTGGAGTGGTTCGCTGTTGGCACCGAGGTAAGCTGACCTAAAACAGCATGATCGCAACAACACCCACCCACATTTTATGGGTAATTGTTGTGAGTCTCTGTCCTAGGTACCTGCCCACTCTACTGCATGCCGTTCACCTTACATGTAGTGAACCATAAACAATGAAGAGTCCCACAATGGAAAGACTTCAATGTTCTTCAAGGCTGTTTATGGTGAATGTCTGCACCCTTGCCTAGATCTCTGCTCCCACCAGACTTTAACCTCTTGGCTCTGCATCTTCAGTCTTTCTCCTGCAGGGGGTCAGCCGGCTTCTGTATCTCTTGGCTCTCCAAACCCTGAGCTTCCCTAGGATAGACCCTCAGAACTCTCAACTGCAATGTGAGCAGTGGCAAGCCAGCCAAACCACCATTCATTTCCCATACGAGGTACTCAGTTCATGAGGAGGTCTAAGATCAGTGATTTCTTTCCACAAGAAGCTCACCAAACAGGCTAGGAAATACATGCAGAATTTGTCTGAGGGGTGTGTGTATACTTTCCTATCTGTTGTGTTTTGTTAGTTTTTTTTTAATCTGTTTTTGGAAGGGTGACTTTTGATGAAGGTAGGAATTATACGTGTTTTCCTAGACTATCACTTTAGTATTTATAAGAGAGATATGATCACATTTTTCCTAGGACTACTATTTGCTCTATTATAAATTCCCATGCTCATGCGAATAGGAAAAGTAAAGAGAGTATTGTGGAAATGGAAATACAGGAGAGAAACTTTAATTACTAGAGGTACTTGAGGTATGAGTAATTTACTTCCCAAAGGCATAATATTCCCATATAGTACTTACTCTAAAAACTGAGCAGGCCCAAGGTGGGACAGATTTACTGAAATCTAGTTTCCTTAAGTCATATGCCCGAAATTGAAATGTGTAATGAAAAGAACATAGAGTCAGACAGGTCAGATTCTAGTTCATTCACTCTGTGTAGAACTTGGGCAATTTAAATATTGTCAGCCTCAATATCCTTACCTGTCAAAATGGAAATAATTATTCCTATCTAACAGGTTTTCTAGGACCATATGAGATAATGTACATAAACATCCCTTTCTCTGAGGCCTGGCCCCAAAGTCATTCACTAAACATTTGTTTCCCTTCATTTTACCATCTTTGTGGATGCCAAATGAGAAAGCTAATGCATTTTAATTTCTCTCTCCCATTCTTGCGGTTATAATACTTATCTTAGCCCACTAGAATGAATTTTTTTTATCCCTACCAAAATGTTCTCCGGCAGGTGTTTTCAATAATTAGCTCTTTTCTCTCCAATCATGAGGCTATACATATAGGTATTTCATAAACCAAAGTCATCTTTAAACTACGTCAACTAAGAGGAATGGATCTTAAGAACATGTTCTGAATTTACCTAAACAAACAAACAAAAAAATCAGAAGTGAGAAGTAATCCCAGGAAAATATTTGATTGGAATGAGTTGGTAGAAATTTGGCTGAAGCCATTGATAACAAAGTTGCCATGATACCAAGCTTTGTGGCACCTTCCTCTCCTATGGCTCTCAGACCCTCTCTACCTTAATCTCACAGATATGTCACCGTTGGAAGAAGAACTTATTTGTTCCCAGATCATACAGCAAGTCTGTTCCAATTTTATGTCTCCAGCCTGTAGTTCAAGCTTGGTGTGCTGGATTTCCCAAATGCAGTCTGTCTCCTGGTTGCTATTGATAATTAAGATATGACAGTCTGAAGGGATTTGTTTGAGGGAGGGAGTCCTGCTTAGGTGTCCTCTGCCATGATTGGTGGAATGGGCTTTCAGCCTCCATAATAATACACAACAGCTGCGGAAGAACATCTCATTCTAAGTGACACCACATTGGAAATGGAGAACCAGACTCCACACTCATTTGTATAGTCATTTGTATGATTGAATTTCTCATTTTGAGGGAGGCAGATGACATTTTCATCTAAAAACAATTTAGCTTTCTTTCTATGGTAAGAAGGAGCTAAATCTACTAGCAGAATACAAAACAGGTTATGGAAAGAAGTGTAGATGGATGGAAATGAAGCAAACCAAACAAAGCACTAAAATGAGGAATTTGTGCACAGTGGTAACACAGTAACTGCTGTTTTCCTTGAATGCTTGTTCTCTTAAATTGGCTCCACCCCAGTTCATAATAAAGAAGGTGAGGACAGCCTGAAGGTTAGTTTGTATTTATCACATGGTGGCATTGCCGGGCATTTGACCAGCTTGGATAACTGCCTGGGTGGGAAGCAAGAGCTGTTCGGGGACCCTGTGCATGCCCTTGCCCAGAGCTTTGAGTTTAGACTGTTGCCCACTCACTGAACACCAGCTACATCCAGTCCAATGGTGGTGGTGTAGTCTTTAATCTGTTGTCATGTCTGAGGTGGCATCAGATTGTAGTCTGCTTAGTTGTGACAACTAAATCAAAAAGAGCATTGTGATGGGAAAACCCTGGGTTGTAAAATGTAATTCCATATATAGTCCCAAAGAATGGCATTTAGGGAGAGAATTATGAGTTTGAGCCACCAAATCTAATATTGTTTGCTGCAATATCTGAGTTATTTGAGTTGTCTTTTCCCAATTTCCCTCCTTTTTCTCTATCTCTTTGGGAATGTCTCAGAATTTTCTTAAGTGGAAGGCATTTTCCCCTGACTTCTCCTAGGCCTTTTTCCATCCTCTCTGTATGCTTTACAGACACAGGGTCAGAGGGTCGGACCCCTGCCTTGGGAGACTTCCAGGTACCACTCTGACTACATCTTTTTCATTACCCGTTTTATTTTCTTTCCACTTGAACATGTGATTGGACATTCTAAGTAAGCCCAGATTTATGCATGAACTTCTATAGCTGAGTCCATTCTTAAGGAAGTGACTTGAATCCTATTTGAAAACCATAATGTGTTTGCCTATGCCTTGGCAAAAGGGAATAGAATAACAAGAGCTATTAGTCTGAAATACAACTGTGCTGAGTATAAAGTGGTGTCCAGAGGTCCCCTCTGCAGACCTAGGATAGAAGTGAAGGGATAGAGCTCCTCATGGCAACCAGATCTCTAAATTCCAGGGTGTATGTATAAGGTGGTAATCTCATCCCGACAGCTGTTTTGCCTTTCAAGGATGACTCATCCCTTTTTTACTAACACCTGTAAGAGTAGGAAGAGAGGCATAAAGAAAGAAGTAGCATAACAGCGTGTTCTTCCCTAGACAAATGGGTCTGAGAGCTTAGCATGAAGTACCCTGAAATAAAATGCTTGTGAAAATAGGTAAGTGGGCTGTGATGTCCTCTCTCCTTATTTTGTGGGGGGATTACATTTTGTCAGGAGTACATGTTGAGTTGGTACATGAAGAGGTGGAACCTATTAACTACAACTTAGTTGTGAACCAGAGCTCCTGTTTTTCTACCAAGTGACAGAAAGCTGTGAAATTTAGGGAGAAATTTATTATTTGTAAACAAGAAACCTGTAGTCATGTAGCACTTGACAGCCATTTCACTGCCACGAGGGAAGCTAGATTAAGGGCCAAACTAACACGAGGAGGAGGGCAGAGCAAGCACTGAAGTGGAGCCAGAACGCTGATCAAACTCCACTGAAGCCTGTGCCGTCACCAGACTACGGAGAACATGAGCCAAAGGGCACTTTTGAAGCTGAAGCCATTCTGCAAGGTCTGTTACTTCCAACCTAATACACCCTAACAGACCCAGAAATAAGGTGTTGAAAATAAACAGACTGTTAAAAAGGTGAGAGTTGCTGAGTGGAAATTAGGTAGAAGGCAGTGAACACACCTTAATTCTAGGCTGGGAAATTGTCATTGTCATGTGATAGCAAACAATTGGTTAAACACAGGGACTGTGACCAGGTGCTCACTGAGGCTGTAGCATTAGAAAACCTGGTAAGAAAAATTCCATACATCAGAAAGCCTTGTGGTCTTCAGTATGATCCTGAAATAAAAAGGCAGCTTTAGGCTTAAGAGGGTTTATACAAGACAAAGACAAAGTACGTATTTTCTAAGAGGGGCCCTCCCTTGAAGATTGGTAGTAATGGCCTGGTAGTGTTGAAAAAGCCCAGAGAATTGAAGAGAAAGGGATACAATTCTAATCAAACTTCACTGTAAGCCTCAAACATAAATGATATAAGCTATAAATGCCCCTTCCATGCTTAACCCAGTTTGAATTGGTGTCTTGCCAATGGGTTTCAGCCCCGGGCAAGTTCACCATGGATTCAATGAGACTGAGGAATGACAATGGAATGTTCTTGGGGTGAAAGGGTTTATTACCTGGCTTGTTCTCCCAGTGATAGTTCGAGCATTAGAATTATGTCTGCATCCAACAGTCTGCAGGTCTGTAATCCTCCTCCTCTCTGCCTCCGCCCAGAGCACTGTGCAGAGCTCTTTATATAGTGACTCAGTCAGTAATAGCTTATTGCCTATGGGTGTGGAAGCAGTAGCCTAGCAGCAGGCCAGTTACATCATCAAGTAGTTTAGGTTCAGGTGAGGATCCTGGCCATAAGAACCTTCACTTTATCCACAACTGGGTTTTCGGTTACTTAGTTACTTATGGTCTGTTGAGTTTTTGCCTTTACTTCCTTTAAACCAATACAGCAAGGGTTGAAATGTGGTGTTCTTATTTTTTATCTTTATTCCATTCTATTGTTCCTGCCTCCTCCAGGAGATTCCAGTTTGCATATTCTTCTCTTGAGTGCCTAGCTTCTGCCTAATATGAAAAGATGGATAAGCTAAATACTACCCTCTTTGAGTAAGGCAGCTTCTTAAACTACATGATGACAGATCAGGATTCAGAAAATAAACCTGTTTGTGCTTTAGCAATTATTCCATGATAAGATGTTCATCACTGAGGATGGTTCAGGACAGGTCTGGTATCAGAATAGTGAACCAGCAATCCTTTCTTGGTGTTCACTTATGGCTTGGTTCCTACCTTTCTGCTTTTGACTGAGGGTTTAGTGATTTCTCTTGGGACCTTGGGAATGTAGTTCTCTATACCTCCTCTGCCTCCAACTTCCCAAAATACACATTTTCTCTCCAACCCTTTTTAAAAAGGCCTGTTGCTATGGTCATGAAAACCATAGGGTTGTCTCTTTCCATCTTCTTAAGTAAAGCAGAGGTTCCCATGGATACCCAAGACCTCAGTTGGAGGGTGTAGAAACACAGTTCAAACAGTCTGAAGAAGGAATGAGTTAGCTCACATAACAAACCATGAAAAAGCTGGGTTCTGACCCCAGGATGATTGGATATAGGAGTCAAAGGCCAACAGGACAATCTATCTGTCTCTCTCCAATTTTTTCTTTTCTTCTTTCTGTATATAAGCTTTGGTCTTCCAGACCAGCTGCCTTCACAAGGCTCTAATTCATGATGGTCAGAGTTAGGCTTACATGCTGGCAAGTTCCAGACCACGTAGGAAAGACTATTTTTCCCCGCCAGCTCCAGTTAGGAAAATCCTGAGGAAGAGCTTTCATTGGCTTGCCATAGGTCACCAAGTCTAGTGCAGTCACTGTGGCTGGGGAAAGGGATACATGAACGGGTGCCCACTTCTGGTAGGGGAGGTTGATCTGCACCCCTCAGCAGTGCCATGTGGTTGAAATGAGTGAGGAGCAATTCCCCCCAAAACAGAAGGGTACAGCTCTAGACAGACACAGTAGTGCCTGCCCACTAATGGCAGCAATGCCAGCAAAGTAACAATCTGTTTAGTAATGAGGTGGGCATGAATAGTAATACCATGGGTGACTCACATGCAATAGATCTTCAATCAATGCTGCTAAACAAATAAGTTAGTCTTGAGTTCTCCAGCTTTAGAAGTGGCTTTTACTCATTTCTCTCAGTCTGGAGATGTCTGTTTAACCTCTCTCTCGCCCCTATTCTGCCTAATTCCCCAAGAAACCTTTATGACTCTTTCAAAAGTAAAGCTGCCAGTAATTCATGCTATTTACTTGTCTCATTCTTTTTGCAAATTAAAATATTTTCTCTTTCTCAATTTTTGCTACCCCTCAGCCTCAACTCCTTGCTCCCCTTTGAACTTTGTGGTTTCTACCACCACAGTCATGAGGGTTTCCTAGAAGATCTATCCTGTCAGCCAGATGCAAGATTTACTTAAGATACATAAACACCAACAGCAGAAGTGAAATTGCACACATGGTCTACATTTAGGAAGTAGACTACCATTCACATGGGGATGCCTCCATTTATTGTAAATCCCTGATATATTGTTGGTGACAAGTGCAGAAGGAATACTTCCTGAGTCCTTTTTCTAATCACAACAAATGCAGAAAGTCCTGAAGCTGGGTTTCTGAGGGGTTTCCTCACGGAACTCTCTTGCCAGCTGATTGCTTTACTGTCAGGCACATGGAACACAGATGAGTTTTTAAGAGTGATCGTTAGTTGACTCTAAGTAACTGGGAGACAAATGTCCTCTGGAAGCACAGGAGGATTAGCTTGGCAGCTGACATGAGAGAGAAGAAATAGACATGGACAACTGCTTCCTTCTTCTTGGTACCAATATAGAGAAATGGAATAATTTCTCAGTGTCTTAAAATAAAATGCAGTCTCCTAAAACACAAGGCAATCAAAGCATGTATTGCTTTGAAAGAAGGGTAGACTCAGAATCACACCATCTTGCAGCATAACTACAAATAGGAAACTCAGGTAATTTCAAATAGAAACACATGTACAGCGCTACCACTGTGAATCCTGCTGTCTGCAACCAACATAAGAATCTAAAATATCGATTCTGGCAACACTTGTATAACTTTCTATTATAGCAAAGTGACTGAAGTGGAAATGTGGACTGCCATTTATAAAAAGGATAACCTCAAAAATATGGCCATCTTGAGAATGAGAACATGCAGGCATTGGACTTTTATTTCTTGTCTGCTTTGCTAAATTTCTTAGAATTCAGAAAAAAACAAAATACTTGGTTAGCATTTACTAATATAGAAAAAAAAGAATCTTCTATCTGGGATGTCAGATTAGTCATTGAGAAAAATGCAAATTAAAGCAGCTTGTGGGGAAAACTTGATGTTCTGTAAATCTAGCAAGTTTAGAGAGGAAAGTGGTAGAGAATAAAAGGAAGCTTATGATATTAAGAACAGCTGATGTGACTTGTCCAAAAATATCTGTCAGAAACTTGTATGCTATGAGCATCACAGCTTATCACTGAAAATGTCATAGCCTCTTTTATTAAACAATGGGCAATCATGATCAATTTCAAGCACAAAATTTCATGACTTTTTTTTTAACCAAAGTGTATTTCATGAAAAAGTCATAAAAATTAAAAATCAAGATAACTTCAAATGTCAAACCATATAAACCATTTATTTATGAAATGTAGAATATCTTTTCCTAAGAAAGTCATATTTTAAATGCATGTGTACTGTATTCTCTTATTGTAAGAGATGGGTGTGAGTCCCAAGATTCATGTCCAGAAGATGACATAAGTGAGCACTGGCATTTCCTCAGATAATTCACAATCATCCAAAAAAATTGGGATACAGGGATCAAAGTAAAAAAAGCAACAGTCAAACAGAGATGAATTGAACAACACAGAGAGAGGATGCATGTGGCCAAAGCTAGAGCACAGATAAAAAGGCAGTGGAAGAAGTGGTAACGTGTGCTACTGGGGCTTCGGATCCCCTGCCCTCCCACATTGGTGGTGTGAAGGGAGGTCATGAGCTGATTTCACTAGTGTGTGAAATCATGGAACATTTGCCCTAGAAGAGACTTTGATGAGCCTTCTCTCTTCCACTTGGCAGACAGCCTGACCACGGCGGGGGGAATTAGCTCAGGGTCTTAGCACCCAGTGAGAGCTCCTCTAGATCTCAACATGACAAACACAAACTCTTTGAGGGCCTTGTCCCTGGAAAAGGAGTATAGGTTTAATTTCGTTTCTTAAATCTGCATTTTCTGTCTTTCGAAAGGAAGCTTCAAATCTGTAATATAGAAAATATGTAATTTGGGGAAATCCAGAGGAACAGAGTTTTTTCATATGACTTGCATTTTGGATCAATCCACGGACCAACTGGTAAATTTCAGAATCCCAGAATGTTTGCATGTAAAAGGCCTCCCAGAGCATTTACAAGCGTATCCCTGCTTGGAAATGGAAGAGCTGTTATCACAGGCTGTCTCACATGCTAGTGTCTCAGGAAGCTAAGAGACAGCAGAGTAGGGCATGGGTCCAGTTCTCTTGATCTCCACTCTAATACTGCTTCTACTGTTCCTACTTCCCCTCTTGCTTTCCATTTCTTTCTTAGCAAGAAAAACAGAAATAGGAAATTCTCATACTGACCTATAGAAATACTTGATCTTGCTAATACATAAAGCCTTTAAATGTCTGCCATCTTTGCCAGCAATCTGTAAATGTAAGTTATCATTCAGGCAGGTAAATCACTAGTCCCTCCCTCTCGTTTATAAATGATCATTATGCATGGACTGTTTTGGAATTGCAGTTTAAGAACCACCTATGAAAAATGATTCTTTTATCCATGCATTCATTCAGCAAATATGTATTGAGAACTTACTCTTTGGTAGAAACCACTAGGCAATGGGTATGGAGACAAAAAAGTCAAAGCATGAGCCGTTCCCTTGAGGGGCTTACAGTCTAGAGGGAAAGAAAGACAAATATCAAATAGCAGTACACTCCCATGTTATGGATGCTGCGTCACAACTGCTGCCAACAGCAGCCTTGCACAGTGGTTTGTGTAGACGCTTGACCGCATTGCCAAGGGAGGCATCTCACTTCTGGCACTTCTTAAGAAGTACTTAACTCTCTGAGCTTCAATTTCCTCATTTTTAAGATGGAGACAATTAATAGTTCCTATGGTATAGGATGTTATGAGGATTAAATGAGACATAACTGGCACACAGTAAGTGCTCAATATATGTTAACCATTCTTCTTCTTCTTCCTACAGTAGATGCACAAAAGAAAGTGTTTATTTTTCTTGTGAAGGTCTAAAGATGCTTCATGGGAAGGCTCTACTTAAGCCAAGTCTTGAAAATGAACCAAATTGCTGCCAAGTAATGACCAGATGTAGATGGTGGGCAAGAGGAGTTACATGAGTAGAGTGCTAAAAGCAGGACACTGCTTGACACACGGGAGAATCTTCCAGTCCTCAGGAGTAGCCAGTGCTCAGGATGCAGGCCTGGCTGTCTTACACACCATACTCAGGCAGGGACTGGGGACCAGAATGCTACAAGGGAGACCTGGTTCTGTCCCATTCTCCATGCCCTGAGCCAGCTTCTCCTATGCCTTGGCATCAAGTTTCTCATTCGGAAATTAAGGTGGTAAAGCTAGATGACCTCTGCACTCTAGCTCTAAAATTCCATGGTTTTAACTTAGGATCTAATCAGGTCAAGCCAGAAGATTGATCTTGCAGTCTGGGCAAAACTAGTGAGTATTAAGAATTGGGAAGCTGCTTAAGAAAGGTATCAGTGCTTCAAGGAAGTCTGTGTGGGGAGGTGGTGCAGTGTAGGGAAAAAGTGGGCCCAAACTTTGGAGCAGTCACTGAATTAAAGGATCAGCTCATTCTTAGGTACACTAAGCTGTACCTGAAAAGTGAAGGATTAATATGACTTAGGGGTATTGGCATACGTGTCTTTCAAGCTTGTGCTTGTTTAGTTGCTATCTTAATGTGTTCAAATCCTGCTTTTGCCATTATGTAATTTCCAGTCAATGGATACTAAATGTATACTACTTTGATGTGGGGATCAGAAAACATCTTTAACCTGCTAGAGGGTCTTAGTAATAAAATCCTGAGAACCACTAAACTAGACACTGCTAAATTGCTATGAATTGACTTTCATGTCAAGGTTGAAAATCAATCCACACAATATGAAACTTTAAAAATTATGTATTTTTTTAAAGAAAGGGAAATGATTCCAAGGCAGATAAAATGATATTAAGGGAAAGTGAAAAATGACAAAAATGGAAAAATATCACCTGAAGAATGAATAGTCTTTCTTAGACCTTTTGGAGTTTCTCTCTATCAGAAGTCTCATACTGAAGATGCTGATGATGTGGGAAGGATGGTGGACTTCCCATAACTACTCCCCGCCCCCATGAGTTCGGAAGCTCCCTAAAAGACAATTTACATAAAAAGAGATTTGCGTGGGAGAAACTACTGCCAGACCCTGGTTAATCCTCACCAGTGCTGGTTGGCTGTGAGAGAGCCTTTCATATTTTCAAAAGCCCAAGTGAGCTCCATGTTTGAAGACAGGACTCATTCACTGTGGAGACAGCCCTAGGAAGGGTGCTGTACTGTCTCAAGATGGTTCTCTAATCCAGGGGCATTTTCCCCCTCCATTAGGCACATCTCAGAATATTCACATATATGGTATTCTGGAATGTTCAGGCTCCAACCTAAGAAATGCAGAGTGGTAGTGGGGATTTGGGACTGGAAGGGACAAATGTGTGAAGCTCACTTGTTAACAGCTATAACTGGAACTGAAATCACACATATCCTTTAGTCTGTGCATAGGGTTCAAACCATAACTTGAAACATGGGTCAGAGTTAACAAAGGGCACAGTCTGTCCCCCCATCCCCACTCACGAATACTCAGAGGTTAAGCAAGGGTGCTTCTTTTCAGTGACCCACCCACAGCAACGAGCTCCTCTCCATCCCCTGCCTAACCTCAGCCCTCTCTGTCCACTAGGAAGGGCTGAGTGGTGGTATGGGCAATGCCTGCGCCTGCGTGGCATCAGAGGATGGATTTATAGCCATGGAAATGCACTGGAATTGGCATAGCTGACTAGTTGGATAGTCACTTCTAGATCTCTAAGGATTGAATAGGGATCTAGATGACCACTGATTGTGAACATTGCTGAGGAGAAGATGGGCCTCTGTCTTCATTACCTTTCTTCCAGTGATAGCCTATGACTTAGTGATGTCTTTTGTTCATTTAAATCAGTTAAAGACTTCATAGAACTTAGGAACTTCACAGAAATAAGTTAAAAATAATTTATTACCTGAAAGTATGGGAAGGTGTAGGCAACTCAGAAATAAAAGAGATTTCCAAAATACTTGTCATCAGAAAAAATTGGGATTTGATGTGGGTTATCAGCATCCAGTTGCTGGAAGCACAGAAAGATGAATACTGCTTGGCAGATATTTGCCAGCAATGTCTAAAAATAAAAAACAAAACCAGGTACCTTTAGCCCATGTTAGTGATACATTTGTGAATATGTCATTCTTTTGGACTGATGGACCCAAGAGGCCTGTGGTTTGGTGAATAAGGGTTTGTTTAAATTATACAGAAATTTCATTATGCAATTTCCTCATCTTCTTTATGGATTCCTCCTAGCAATCCCCATTTTTGGCAAGAGAATACAATCAACAAATAAGTTCTTTCCTCTTCAACAATTACTATGTTAGATCAGTAGCAATTTTTTAGATTTGAAGAGATTTTTCTCATTTAAACTTGTATAAATAATTCAAGAGTTCTCTATTTTATTGGTCTTTTTTTCCTTCATTTCTTAGAGAAATCTTCTATATGTGGTTGTACGACTGGGGAAAAGTAACTGCCTCCAGCCCTGACTGTATTTAAACTATGAACCAAAAATTTGTTGGAGTTCTCCATCTGAAGCTGTCACAGCTTACATATTTGGTTATCTACAGTATCTTATACACTGAAATCCAGAAACCACAGAAACAAATCTTGCTTTGGTTTTAACATCATTTCGACGCTCCTGGGTAATAGGCAGCAAGTAAGCAAATTCCACTGTGTTCTGGGCCATGGAGGTGCTGATGTGAGACCACAGCCCCAGATGATATGGGCGTCCCATGATGACCAGCACTGCCACATGAGATATTCCAGCTCAAAGTCACTTCAAGGCCAGCCTCAGTCAGAAAGCCCTGGAATAAAGATGCCAGGAAGAAGAAAGGAGGGGCCTATGCCAAACATGCAAAATTTGCATATATTATTTCATATAATTTTCAAATAAACCTCTACTGTTTTATAAATGAGAACTCTTATGTGTTAAGGGATGAAGCAACTTGCCCAAACAGCTAAAAAGTGACAGCACCAAGATTAAAATCTTACTAGAATTTCAGGTTCAGGGGAAAGAACTTACTGGAAGGAAAAGTTTATTGACCTACTGACTGGTGCATGAAATTTTTTTTTTTTTTTACTTTAGTATCATTTATCTACAATTACATGAGCAACATTATGGTTACTAGACTCCCCCTATTATCAACTCCCCACCAAATACCTCATTACAGTCACTGTCCATCAGTGTAGTGAGATGCTATAGAATCACTACTTGTCTTCTCTGAGTTGTACAGCCCTCCCCGTGCCCCCCCCAACATTACGTCTGCTAATCGTAATACGCCTTGTCCCTCCTTATCCCTCCCTTCCCATCCATCTTCCCCAGTTCCCTTCCCTTTGGTAAATGTTAGTCCATTTTTGGGTTCTGTGAGTCGGCTGCTGTTTTGTTCCTTCAGTTTTCTCTTTGTTCTTATATTCCACATATGAATGAAATCATTTGATACTTGTCTTTCTCTACCTGGCTTATTTCACAGAGCTTAATACCCTCTAGCTCCATCCATGTTGTTGCAAATGGTAGGATTTGTTTTCTCCTTATGGCTGAATAATATTCCATTGTATATATGTACCACTTCTTCTTTATCCATTCATTTATTGATGGACACTTAGGTTGCTTCCATTTCTTGGCTATTGTAAATAGTGCTGCAATAAACATAGGGGTGCATGTGTCTTTTTCAAACTGGGCTGCTGCAATCTTAGGGTGAATTCCTGGGTCAAATGGTATTTCTATTTTGAGTTTTTTGAGGAACCTCCATACTGCTTTCCACAATGGTTGAACTAATTTACATTCCCACCAGCAGTGTAGGAGGGTTCCCCTTTCTCCACATCCTTGCCAACATTTGTTGTTTGTCTTTTGGATGGTGACCATCCTAATTGATGTGAGGTGATATCTCTTTGTGGTTTTAATTTGTATTTCTCTGATGATTAGCGATGTGGAGCATCTTTTCATGTGCCTGTTGGCCATTTGAATTTCTTCTTTGGAGAAGTGTCTGTTCAGATCCTCTGCCCATTTTTTAATTGGATTATTTGCTTTTTGTTTGTTGAGGTGCGTGAGCTCTTTATATATTTTTGATGTCAACCCTTTATCAGATATGTCATTTATGAATATATTCTCCCATAGTGTAGGATGTCTTTTTGTTCTATTGATGGTGTCCTTTGCTGTACAGAAGCTTTTCAGCTTGATATAGTCCCACTTGTTCATTTTTGCTTTTGTTTCCCTTGCCCAGGGAGATATGTTCCTAAAGAAGTTGCTCATGTTTATGTCCAAGAGATTTTGCCTATGTTTTTTTCTAAGAGTTTTATGGTTTCATGACTTACATTCAGGTCTTTGATCCATTTTGAATTTACTTTTGTGTATGGGGTTAGACAGTTTCATTCTCTTACATGTAGCTGTCCAGTTTTGCCAACACCAGCTGCTGAAGAGGCTGTCATTTCCCCATTGTATATCCATGGCTCCTTTATCGTATATTAATTGACCATATACAATTGGGTTAATATCTGGACTCTCTATTCTGTTCCACTAGTCTGTGGGTCTGTTCTTGTGCCAGTACCAAATTGTCTTGATTACTGTGGTTTTGTAGTAGAGCTTGATGTTGGGAAGTAAGATCCCCCCTGCTTTATTCTTCCTTCTCAGGATTGCTTTGGCTATTCAGGGTCTTTTGTGGTTACATATGAATTTTAGAACTATTTGTTCTTGTTTGTTGAAGAATGCTATTGGTATTTTGATAGGGATTGCGTTGAATCTGTAGATTGCTTTAGGCCAGATGACCATTTTGTCAATATTAATTCCTCCTACCCAAGAGCATGGGATGAATTTCCATTTGTTAATGTCCTCTTTAATTTCTCTTAAGAGTGTCTTGTAGTTTTCATGGTATAGGTTTTTCACTGCCTTTTTATTCCTAAGTATTTTATTCTTTATGATGCTATTGTGAATGGTGTTATTTTCCTGATTTCTCTTTCTGATAGTTTGTTGTTAGTATGTAGGAAAGCAACAGATTTCTGTGTATTAATTTTGTATCCTGCAACTTTGCTGAATTCAGATACTAGTTCTAGTAGTTTTGGAGTGGAGTCTTTAGGGTGTTTTATGTACAATATCATGTCATTTGCAAATAGTGACAGTTTAACTTCTTCTTTACCAATCTGGATGCCTTGTATTTCTTTGTTTTTTCTGATTGCTGTGGCTAGGACCTCCAGTACTATGTTGAATAGAAGTGGGGAGAGCGGGCATCCCTGTCTTGTTCCCGATCTTAGATGAAACGCTTTCAGCTTCTCACTGTTAATATGATGTTGGCTGTGTGTTTGTCATATATGGCCTTTATGATATTGAGGTACTTGCCCTCTATACCAATTTTGTTGAGAGTTTTAATCATGAATGGATGCTGAATTTTGTCAAATGTTTTTTCAGCATCTATGGAGAGTTTTATTCTTTTTGTTGAAGTGGTGGATGATGTTGATGGATTTTCGAATGTTGAACCATCCTTTCATCCCTGAGATGAATCCCCCTTGATCATGGTGTATGATCCCTTTGATGTATTCTTGAATTTTTTTGCTAATATTTTGTGAGTATTTTTACATCTATGTTCATCAGGGATATTGGTCTGTAATTTTCTTTTTTTGTGGGGTCTTTGCCTTGTTTTGGTATTAGAATGATGCTGGCTTCATAGAATGCGTTTGGAAGTATTCCGTCCTCTTCAATTTTTTGGAAAACTTCTTGGGTAGTTTTTGATTACTGATTCAATTTTCTTGCTGGTAATTGGTCTGTTTAGATTTTCTGTTTCTTCTTTCGTCAGTCTTGGAAGGTTGTATTTTTCTAGAAAGTTGTCCATTTCTTCTTGGTTATCCAGTTTGTTAGCATATAGATTTTCATAGTATTCTCTAATAATTTTTTGTATTTCTGTGGGGTCCGTCATGATTTTTCCTTTCTCATTTCTGATTCTGTGTATGTGTGTAGATTCTCTTTTTCTCCTAATAAGTCTGGCTAGGGGTTTATCTATTTTGTTTGTTTTCTCAAAGAACTAGCTCTTGGGTTCGTCAATTTTTTCTATTGTTTTATTCTTCTCAATTTCATTTATTTCTTCTCTGATCTTTATTATGTCCCTCCTTCTGCTGACTTTGGGTATCATTTGTTCTTCTTTTTCCTATTTCAATAATTGTCATTTTAGACTGTTCATTTGGGATTGTTCTTCCTTCTTTAAAATAGGCCTGGATTGCTATATACTCTCCTCTTAGAACTGCCTTCTCTGCATCCCACAGAAGTTGGGGCATTGTGCTGTTGTTGTTACTGGTCTCCATGTATTGTTTGATCTCTGTTTTAATTTGGTCATTGATCTATTGATTATTTAGGGGCATATTATTAAGCCTCCATATGTTTGTTATGCTTTTTGTTTTCTTTGTACAGTTTATTTCTAGTTTCATACCTTTGTGATCTGAGAAGTTGGTTGGTAGGATTTCAATCTTTTTGAATTTACTGAGGCTTATTTGTGGTATAATATGTGGTCTATTCTGGGAAATGTTCCATGTGCACTTAAGAAGAATGTGTATCCTGCTGCTTTGGGTGTAGAGTTCTGTAGATGTCTGTTAGGTCCATCTTTTCTAGTGTGTTGTTTAGTGCCTCTGTGTCCTTATATCCTTCTGGTTGATCTGCCCTTTGGAGTGAGTGGTGTGCTGAAGTCTCTTAAAATGAATGCATTGCATTCTATTGTCTCCTTTAATTCTTTTAGTATTTGTTTCACATATGTTGGTGCTCCTGTGTTATCTTCTGTTATCTCCCTCTGGACTTCATCCCTTAGCTCTTGCATATTTTTCTGCAGGTCCATCAGCATGGTTATGACTTTAATTTTGAATTCTTTTTCAGGATTGGGTATATCTATCCCACCAGCCCCTCTCTCTGGAGTTGTCTGAGTGATTTTTGACTGGACCAGATTCTTCTGCCTTTTCATGGTGATAGAAGTGGTTGCCAGCGGATGGCGTGTGTTTCAGCTGGGAGAACAAAAGTCCCTTCCTGCTTGCTGCTCATCTTGCCCTTCTCTGCTGCCTGTGGCAGTTACCCGCACTCAGAGAGCAGTCTCTGGGATAATTCCTGAGCTGCCATGGGCCGGGCGGCCCTTGGGATAGCCTAGGGCATTGTGGGGGGGGGGTCACTAAAATTGAGGTCATTCTTTACTCCTTTTGCCTTTACTTCCCACAGCCAACCTATCAGCAGACCCTATCAGCTTTGTCTTCAAAATGTATCCTGAATCTCTCTGTCTCTCTCTGCAACCCTGCTGCACATTCTGATCCTATTAGCCATCATTTCTTCTAGCTCCTGCCCCAGGTTCTGCTTCCACCTTTGCCCCTTCTTGGGATCCATTGTCCAGGCCACAGCTCTGTTGCTCACGAAAGCCAGAGGCCCGCTGTTTGTTCGCTGTGGGGCTGTCCCAGGCATTATAGGACGTTTGGCAGCATCCCTGGCGTCTGCCCACTAGATGTCACTAGCACAACCCAGCTGTGAAAACCAGACTTACCACTGACGTTGACAAATGTCCCCTGCAGGGAAAAAATCTCCCCCTGTTGAGTGTAGCTGCCCATAGCCAGAGCAATTTTTATTTAAAACAAAATGAATCACAATTATGATAATGATAATAAATATTACAACACAAAATAATAAGAAATTATATCTGTCCCTGCTTTAAACTCTCCAGTGACTCCCAGGTCCTCTACAGCGTCCTGGAAGGCTCTGCGTGATCTAGTCTCAGACTTCAGGGTCCCCATGGCCTAACCTCTGTTCCTCACATAAATTAGGCTCAGGCTCACCTCAGGGCATTGCGCTTGCTTTTATTCTTTCTAGGATGCCACTCCCCTAATGTCCTAACTTCTCTGAAGCTCCTCTCTTCACATACTGGATCCAGTTTCTCAGCAAGTCCTGCTGTTATCACCTTACTCCGTGTGCCCCAACTTTACATCTCTTTGTCTGCTTTCCTCACAACGTCTACAATTACCTCAAATGACCTTATGTACATGTTTGCTTGTCTATCTCCCCAAACGCAGTATGAGCTGCGTGAGAGGAAGCCCCGCTGTATTGTCAGTGCAGTGCTAGGCACACACACACACAGTAAGTGCCTGAGAAACACTCACTGAGTTTGAAAATGCTTCACATCTTTGCTTAACATGGTGACATGGTCATATGTGAAGCTTCACAGTCTCATGTTTTCAAGTGTTTTTAATAGAACATGTCACACAGAGCTCAAATGATCTCCCTTGCTGATATCATGTGTTTGATGGTATAAATGTGGGAAGTGCTGCTCTTGTAAGGAAAAGCTGCTAACATGATTGGATTATGATTGGAGCCCAAATGCCAATAAACAAAGTTTGGTGAAGTTAACACCATGAAACTCACCTTTTCAAGTGGCCTATGCTGCGTTGAAACCCACTGCCAGAGGTGAAAGCGTAAGGAATCTATCTGTTGTGCCATCGAGCCTTCTGTTTGATATAAGCTTTGTCAGGGGAGTGAGGTATTGACTGTGGATTATGGTAATGCGCTTAACCATATTGATCTGTACTTGATTTGGCAGTCATCCCAAAAACTCCAAGAGAAGGAAGTTTCCAGATAGTCACAAGAGCTATGAAATGGGGTCAAAGAAGTAACACATCAGTGTAATTCATAAACTATTAGACATCAAATTTTGACACCTCACTTAAGCTACAAGCCTAATGGGAAGGAGCTTAATGTGCTAAATTAATCCTACCGTTGACAAAAATTGGTGTGTGGGACAGATTGAGAACTTCCCAGCTGACCTGCAGTCTGAGAGGGTCACAGAAGTAACTTTCCACGGGTGAGCCTTTGGGCTCTGCCGCTCGGGCAAGGCCCTCAGAAGCAATGCAGGAATGGGTCACACAGACGGGGGAGACACAGGGTACCAGGGGGTCTAAGCGGGCCTGGCAACAGAACAAGGCAAGAATCGGTGGGGTGAAAGTACTCAGGTCCTGATGTCGGGCAGGCCTGGGTTAGCCCCCTGTGCTGCCACTTACCGGGGACTTCTTATCTGCATGCCAGCTGACAGGTTATTTTATTTCTTTATGCTTCCATTTTTTTATACCTATCAAATGAGGAAAATAACGTTTCTTCTCTTATAGGATGGTAGGAGGATAAATGTGCTCAGGTAGAGTACCTGAACTGGAATAGCATGTTTGTTCTCTTGGTCTCTCCTCTGCATTTCCTCCCAGACTTTGCTCTACTTAAGACACCATGTGCATTACCTACCTGACCTTGAAATCAGCAGAGACCTTCAGGGAGGGAGCCCAGAGTCACTCTTCTGTTCTCAGCTGCTTTGTCAGCTGCCTCAGAGGAAAGATTAGTCTGTGTGAATTGCTGACATTGAGTTACCCTCTGTTCCATAAAGGTGATCCAAGGTTTGGCAGGAGCCACTACGGGTGGGAGGGATTGCTTGGGGGAGCATCTGTGCCCATTACCCCAAATTGCCAGCCCACAGGAGAAGAACAGGGAACAGCAGACTGCACTCCTGTCAGGCTGATCCTCATCACAGATGCCACACACACTTTACAGCCATTATAATAAAAGCTGAGTCTGCCAGCCCAGGCTTCATGAGATGAGGGGATAAACAATAGCTAGCAGATTAAATAACACAGGCCATTTTATATTCAAGTTTGAGAGTTTAGTAGACACTGAGAGCATAATAAATAAAAAGGACCGCGATAGCCTTTAATAAAGCAAACAGACCAAGGAGTCATCCGTTTACCATATGAAGGATTTGTTTTCCTGGGCAATCATGCAAAAAGGCTTAGCCTATCTTGCAGATGAAAAACTGGCCTGACCCTATCCTGCTGAATGAACTCTACAAACAGGATTTTCAAAGTGTTCTTTTTCAATTAATGTTTAACTATTTTGAGTCTTTTCATGGAAATTATAGGTTTAGCTGTTATGACTCAAGCAACTGCCTGATATACAAATGCACCCAAGCAATGCCAATGCCCTTTGCAAATTAGATTTTTAAAGTAATTCACATGGTGGCTTTTTAATGTACTCAAGTGCTTCCCATATGCCGCCGTCTAGCCTCCTTCTGAACCACAGATTTTCAAAGCCCAGGACACATTTCAACTCCCTTTTCATACTTTTCCCCTTCCCTTTTAAACAACTTCAACACTGCTTTTATTCTTCAGAATAATGAGCCATAGGCTCAAGATGGGGAGAAGGCTTCCTTCATAAGTGAGTCTCAGATCATCACTACATCTTCAGCCTTGCCTCATTATCTTACATCTGTATTGTTGCCAAAGTATCTTGCTGTTTTGATCCACTTTACATATGGCAGCCAAGGTGTTCTTAAAACATTACTCCTATCACCGTATTCCCTGCTCAAGAAACTTAAGGGCACTCTGCTGCCTCCAAGTCCAAACTTTCAGCTCCTCCTCCTGGCTTTTCTTCCCCCATTTAAAAAAATAGACTTTATGTTTTAGAGTAGTTTTAGGATCACAGCAAAACTGAGCTGAAAGAATAAAGAGTTCTCGGATATCTCCTGCCTCTACACTCAGCTTCCCCCATTATCAACATCCTGCACCAGAGTGGTATATTTGTTATAACTGATAAGCCTACATTGACATATTATTATCACTCAAAGTCCATAGTTTACATTAGGGTTCATTTTTAGTGTTGTAGTCTTTGGGTTTTGACACGACCATTGTAGCATCATACAGAATAGTTTCACTGCCCTGAATATCCTGTGTTCTGTCTATTCATCCTTCCCTCCTTCCTAACGATCCTTTTAGAGTCTCTGTAGTTTTGCCTTTACCAGAATGTCGTATAATTGGAATCACACATTATGCAGTGTTTTCAGATAAGCTTTTTTCACTTAGTAATATGCGTTCAAGTTTCCTCCATGTCTTTTCATTCTTTTTAGCACTGAATCTACCACAGTTTATTTACCCATCTACCAATGGACATCTTGGTTGCTCCCAGGTTTTGGCAATTATGAAGAAAGCTGCCATAAACATCTGGGTGCAGGTTTTGTGAGGACATAAATTTTCATCTCATTTGGGTAAATCCCAAGGAGTAAAATTGCTGGCTTGTATGGCAAGAATATGTTTAGTTTTGTAAGAAACTGCCCAACTGTCTTCCAAGGAGGCCCTTCCCTTTCGCATTCCCATCAGCAATAAATGAGAGTTTCTATTATTCTACATCCTCACCAACATTTGGTGTTACCAGTGTTTTGGATTTTCACTGTTGTAGTAGATGTGCAGCCTGACTTTTAAATTGGTCTTTTAATTCACCTTGTCTTTCCAAATGTATTTGTACTTTTTCAAACAAGAGCATCCTCTGTTGTCCAGCTTGTGTTCTAACTGGACTCCAGCTCTGTGCCTTTGCCCATGCTTTCCTCCATGTGAAAGTCTTTCTCCTCCTTCTGTGCCCAAAACCTCCCATGTCTTTCTTTGGGGAATCTTCTTGACTGGACCAGACATTATTTCCCTTCCCTTGCTGTGAATTTTTCAAAGGGTATCATTTTCAACCCTAGAGAGCCTTCAGAGATGATGGCTGGGTCCCATCCGCAGAGATTCTGATGTTACTGAGCTGGGTTCAGGACTTTTAAAAGTCCTCCAAGTGATTCTGAATATGCTGCCAATGTTGAAATCAAGCAGCAGGACTTACAGTTCTCACTGGACAATCAAATACTTTACTGGGTACTAAGCGCATTATATAATCAGGTTCTCTGAAGGTAGGACTTAGCACTCGTAATTTTTAAAGCTCCCCACGTGATTCCAATGTATAGTTAAGGCTGAGAACTACTGGCATCCTGCCTTGCAGTTTGCTTCACATGTATCTTATCTATCCAGCTATATTGCTGGTTAATAAATGTGGTTTCTACCTTAAATTGCTTATCCGACCCCACGTCCCCATCCCTAACACACACTATAATACCCAACACAGCAGAAGTTAGTCAGGAAATAAATATTAAGTAGGTGAGTACTTTCTGGTAACCTGTTTGATTTTTCCCTATATGTATTATTTAGGTCCATGGATTAGAGGCAAGAACATCTATTTAAATCTCACATGGATCACTTATGTTCACTCAGATTAAATTCCTGTCCCACAGCCAAAGGCTAAATATTTACCCTCCACTAACTGTCCTGCAAATATATGCCATCTTTTAGAGCAGGAATCAGCTGAGCAAGTGTAGATGATTAGCACAGCCTATTGCACCATTGACGAAAAGAAAAATGTCAGTAAGAGATGAGGGAAAGAAGCATTCCCATTCATTATTAATTTTTTGTTTTGAGGAGGCTGCTACTTCTTATTCCATAGTTGTGTTATGATGCCATCAATACCACTTGTTGACTTAAAGAAAAAAGACATTAAGGTAATAAACAACACTACTTGCTAGGACAACCGAGCTGAGCTTCCACATTTTTCTTACCAACTTCAGCCCATCCTGAAAATATGACTGAGCTCTCTAGAAATTAGTCATCTTCATTTCTTTCCCAGGCACAAAACATAACAGGAAAAATCCATTGCTAGTCAGTTATAGTCAAAGCTTCAGGGGATGAATCCTTCCCCAGGTAGTAAGGCCACAAATTAGACCATTTTCTCATTTTTCTGCTGGAATGGTTGAACTTTGTCTTTCCCCAAATTCACCTCTTTAGTGTCCTGCTCACTATGATGCTGATGTAATACCAGAGCAATAAGAAGTGTTATTGTGTGAAAATAAATTGCTTTCAAGGATGCAAGTAATGTTGTAGTGAACTAGGCCCATCAAAAATGCAGAAGACAAAGAGGATTAAAGATGGTGGGGTAAGAGGTGAGACAGAGGCTTCCTCCTAAAACAACATATAATACGAAAATATAATTAATACAACTACTCCTGAAAGAGAAAAAGGAAAGAGAACTGAGCCAGACTGCATTCACCTGGAGAAAAGAGCAGACCTCGTGAAACAGGTTAATGTACCAAAGCTGTGGCCCGGCGGGACCCAAGCCCTTCCCACCCCCAGCTCAATGGTGGGAGGAAGAGAAACGGAGCGAGGAGGGAGTGGAAGACTGGGACTGCTGAATACCTAACTCTGGAGATCTGCTCTGGGAGCACGAACCTATATTTCATGGTGCTTGCATGGTACTCTCATTATTAGGAGGTTGGAAAGCTAAGACAGGCAGAATTCCTGGAGAGACTGAGATTCCAGCCACTTGTGGAAAGCAAGGATCCATATCCGGCTGCCTGGGACAAAAGAAATGCGGGCAGTCTGAGAGACTTCCAAACAAGGAAGTCCTTAGCAAGAGGGCTGCTAAAGGGGCAAGGATTGCACAGAGCTTACTCCTCAGGAGAGAGGACAAGTAGACAAAATTGTCTGGTGCACTCTGTCCAGCAGGTTGGGAGCTTTCACATTCTTCAGGTACTCCAGCTCCCTGGCTGGCTACACAGCTCCAAGGACCCCCTCCATGATATGCAGCTTACTGCGCCTTTCTCCTGGCCAACCCCACCTGGCTTGCAAACCGGCAAACCCTACCCTGGTGTTAGGCCAGGCAGAGGAAAGATCTGTCTACAGCAACTACAAACGCAAAGCATAGAGGCTTATACCTGTGTGCTTGGACCACTGGTTCAGGCAGTGGAGTCAGGCATAGCAGCTGGGAAGCAGGAAACAGGTCTTTCCTCCCCCCAGGCTCCCCTGTGACGTGCAACATTGCTTCAGGGTCTCAGCAGCTCCAGAGAGAAGAGCTTCTGGGCACCAGAGAGTGCAATATACAAATATGAAATGCCAAAGGAACCTGCTTCAAAGTAAAATTATTAATAAAACTCCTGAGAAAAATTTAAATGACATCGACCTCATGAATATTCCTGAAAGGCAGTTCAAAATAAAAATCATTAACATGCTCATGAAGGTTCAGAAAGATATTCAAGAACTCAGGAAAGAATTCTGGTTGGAGACGGAATCATTGAAGAGCACAATGGAGGTATTAAAAGCAGATTGGATATGGTGGAGGAGATCATAAATGAAATAGAAACTAAAGAAGAGGAATGCAAAGAAGCTGAGGCACAGAGAGAAAAAAGGATCTAAGAATGAAAGAATATTGAGACAAATGTGTGATCAGTCCAAATGGAATAATATTAGCATTGTAGGGGTACCAGATAAGAAGAGAAAAAGGGATAGAAAGCATCTTTGAGGAGGTAATTGCTGAAAACTTCCCTAATCTTGGGGAGGAGATAGTCTCTCAGGCCATGGAGATGCACAGATCTCCCAACACAAGGGACCCAAGGAAGACAACACCAAGACATATAATAATTAAAAGGGCAAAGATCAAGAGTAAGGACAGACTATTAAAAGCAGCCAGAGAGAGAAATAAGATCACATACAAAGGAAAGCCCATCAGGCTTTCATCAGACTTCTCAGCAGAAACCTTAGAGGCCAGAAGGGAGTGGCATGATGTATTTAATGCAATTAAGTGGAGGGGCCATGAACCAAGATTACTTTATCTGGCAAAATTATCATTTAAATTTGAAGGAGGGATTAAACAATTCCCAGATAAGCAAAAGCTGAGAGAATTTACCTGCCACAAGCCATTTCTACAGTGTATTTTGGAGGGACTGCTATAGATGGAAGTGTTCCTAAGGTTTAAGAGCTGCCACCAGAGGTAATAAAACCATGGTAAAGAAAGTACAACAGCTAATTACTAAGTGAATGCAAAATTAAATTAACTATCCTCAAAGTCAGTCAAGAGATAGACAAAGAGTACAGAATATAATACCTAATATATAAAGAATGCAGGAAGAATTAAAAGGAGGATGAAAAAAAAGGAACCTTAAATTGTATTTTTAATATCATACTGAGTTAAGTTAGACTCTTAGACAGTAAGAAAGTTAACCTTGAACCTTTGGTAACCACAAATCTAAAGCGTGCAAAGGCAATAAGTATATACTTATTGAAAATCACCCTAAATGTAAATGGAGACTAAATGCACCAATCAAAAGACATTGAGTCACTGAATGGATATAAAAGCAAGACCCATCTATATGCTGCCTATAAGAAACTCACTTTAAACCCAAAGACATACACAGACTAAAAGTGAAAGGATGGAACATATATTTCATGCAACTAACAGGGAGAAAAAAAGGAGGAGTTGCAATACTAGTAGCAGACAAAATAGACTTCTCAAAACAAAGAAAGTCACAAGAAACAAAGAAGAACATAACATAATGAAAAAAGGGTCAATTCAACAAGATATAACCATTATAAATATCTATGTGCCCAACACAGGAGCAACTACATACATGAAACAAATACTAACAGAATTAAAAGGGGAAATAGAATGCAATCCATTCATTCTAGGAGACCTCAACACTCCACCTACTCTGAAGAACAAACCAGAGAGAAAATAAGTAAGGAGACAGAGGCATTGAACAACATATTAGAACAGATGGACCCAACAGACATCTACAGAACTCTATACCTAAAAGCAGCAGAATACACATTCTTCTCAAGTGCACATGGAACATTTTCAAGAATAGATCATAGAAGACTTCCAGGAAGATAGCAGCATAAGCAGGGCATCAGAAATCTCCTCCCAAAACCAATATATATTTATGAAAATACAGCAAATACAACTATTCCTAAAGGAGAGACCAGAAGATACAGGACGACACCAGCCTGCAGCTACACCTGAGAGGACTTGGCACACTGCAAGGCGGGTAAGACATGGAACCGCGACAAGGACCCAAGTACTCACCCACCCCAGCGCACTGGCAGGAGGAGAGGATTCAGAGCAGGGAGGGAGTGGAAGCACAGGCCCACTGAAAGACCAGTCCTGGTGATCTGTGCCGGGAGCACTGACACACTTCGCATGGTGTATTGGAGATTGGAGAGACAGAGGTGCAGATTCCAAGATGGAAGGTCCACCCAGCTGGTTCCCTGGGACAAAAGAAAAGAGTGCACTTTTTTAGGGGTCTTAAAGAGACAGGGGCCCAACGTAGGAGCAGGATCATCCCAGCGCACTCAGCCAAGCAGGCTGGGAGCCTGGGGAATTTCAGTCCCCTTGGACTGTGGCTGGGAAAAACAGTCATACGGAGACTTCCCACAGAAATCAGCAGCCTCCCATTCGTTCCCTCCCTGGCCAGAGTCACAAAGAGCCCGGCGGAGCGGTGTGGCTGCAGAAAAGTGGAGCAGCACCGCCATCTACAGGATCGTCACAGAAACTACACATGGCAGCCATGTTTTCTATTTTTTCTCTATTTTCCCTTTCTTCTTTTTTTCTTTTTCTGACCATTTCTATCGCTATGAAAAGACAGAGAAATATGGTACAAACAAAGCTCACACAGACAACCCCAGACCAGACTGCCCCAGAGAGGGAATCTGATGGGATGGACATGCATGATCTTCCGGAAAAAGAATTCAAAATAAAAGTCATAACCGTACTGACAGATCTAGAGAAAAATATGCAAGAGCTAAGGGAGGAAGTGAGGGAAGTGAGGAAAGACAATGCAGAGATGAGACAAGCCATCAATGGGCTTACCAGCAGACTGGACGAGATGCAAAGACTGTTAATGGAATAGAAATCAGAGAACAGAAATACAGAGAAGCTGAGGCAGAGAGAGATAAAAGGATCGCTAGGAATGAAAGAATTTTAAGAGAACTGTGTGACCAATCCAAACGGAACAATATTCGCATTATAGGAATACCAGAAGAAGAAGAAGAGAGAAAAAGGGATAGAAAGTGTCTTTGAAGAAATAATTGTTGAAAACTTCCCCAAGCTGGGGAAGGAAATAGTCTCTCAAACCATGGAAGTTACAGATCTCCCAACACAGCGGACCCAGGGAAGACAACACCAAGACACATAATAATTAAAATGGCAAAGATCAAAGATAAGGACCAAGTATTAAAGTCAGCTAGAGAGAGAAAAAAGATCACCTACAAAAGAAAATTCATCAGACTATAATCAGACTTCTCAACAGAAACCTTACAGGCCAGAAGAGAATGGCATGATATATTTAACATAATGAAACAGAAAGGCCTCGAACCAAAAATATTGTATCCAGCACGATTATCATTTAAATTTGAGGGAGGGATTAAACAATTTCCAGACAAGTGAAAGCTGAGGGAATTTGCCTCCCATAAATCACCACTACAGGATATCTTAAAGGGACTGTGCTAGATGGAAGCACTCCTAAGGCTAAAAAGAGGTCATCAGGGAAAATAAAATCATAGCAAAGAAAGCATATCTTCCAAATACTAACTAAAGGCAAAGAATAAAACATCTAGTACATAAAGATTGGAGGAGGAAGAATAAGAAGGGAGAGAAATAAAGAATCAACAGACTGTGTTTACAATAACTTAACAAGACAGTTAAGTTAAACTGTTAGGTAGTAGAGAAGCTATCTTGAACCTTTGGTAACTATAAATCTAATGCCAGCAATGGCAATAAGTACATTTCTATCGATAATCACCCTAAACGTAAATGAATTGAATGCACCAATCAAAAGACACAGAGTTACTGAATGGATCAAAAAGCAAGACCCATCTATATGCTGCCTACAAGAAACACACCTGAAACACAAAGATATACACAGACTAAAGGGGAAGGGATAGAAAAAGACATTTCATGCAAACGACAAGGACAAAAAAGCAGGTAGTGCAGTACTTGTATCAGAAAAAATAGACTTCAAAACCAAGAAAGTAGTAAGACATGAAGAAGGACATTACATAATGGTAAGGGGTCAGTCCAACAAGAGGATATAACCGTTTAAAATATATATGCACCCAACAAAGGAACGCTGGCATATGTGAAACAAATACTAACAGAATTAAAGGAGGAAATAGAAAGCAATGCATTCATTTTAGGTGACTTCAACACACCACTTACTCCAAAGAATGGATAAACCAGACAGAAAATAAGTAAAGACACAGAGGCACTGAACAACACTGTAGAACAGATGGACCTAACAGACATTTACAGAAGTCTACACCCAAAAGCAACAGGATACACATTCTTCTCGAGTGCACATGGAACATTCTCCAGAATAGACCACATACTAGGCCACAAAAAGAACCTCAGTAAAGTGAAATATATTGAAATTCTACCAACTAACTTCTCAGATCACAAAGGTACAAAACTAGAAATAAATTTTAGAAAGAAATCAAAAACGCTCACAGATGCATGGAGAGTTAACAACATTCCCCTAATTAATCGGTTAATGACCAAAATAAAACAGAAATCAAAGAATATATGGAGAGTAATGACAGCAAAAACACAAAGCCACAACTTCTGTGGGACGCAGCAAAGGCAGTTCTAAGAGGAAAGTATATTGCAATCCACGCTTATTTAAAGAAGAAGGAACATTCCCAAATGAATAGTGTAAAGACACAATTACTGAAATTGGAAAAAGAAGAACAAATGTGGCCAAAAGACACCAGAAGGAGGGACATAATAAAGATCAGAGAAGAAATAAATAAAATTCAGAAGAATGAAACCAACAGCTGGTTCTTCGAAAAAATAAAGAAAATAGATAAACGCCTAGCCAGACTCATTAAGAGAAAAAGAGAATCTACACACATAAACATAATCAGAAATAAGAAAAGAAAATAATGACGGACCCCACAGAAATACAAGGAATTATAAGAGAATATTATGAGAATCTATATGCTGAAAAGTTGGAAATCCTAGAAGAAATGGACAACTTCTTAGAAAAATACAACCTTCCAAGACTGACCAAGTAAGAAACAGAAAAACTAAAAAGACCAATCACCGGCAACGAAATTGAATCGGTAATCAAAAAACTACCCAAGAACAAAACCCCTGGAGCAGAAGGACTCACCTCTGAAATCTACCAGACATACAGAGAAGAAATAACACCCATTCTCCTTAAAGTTTTACAAAAAATAGAAGAAGAGGGAACACTTCCAAACTCATTCTATGAAGCCAGCATCACTCTACAACCAAAACCAGGCAAAGACCTCACCAAAAAAGAAAATTACAGACCAATATCTCTGATGAACATAGATGCAAAAATATTCAACAAAATATTAGCAAACTGAATTCAAAAATACATCAAGAGGATCATACACCATGATCAAGTGGGATTCATCCCAGGGATGAAAGGATGGTAGAACATTCGAAAATCCATCAACATCATCCACCACATCAACAAAAAGAAGAAGAAAACTACACGATCATCTCCATAGATCCTGAAAAAACATTTGACAAAATTCAGCATCCATTCATGATTAAAACTCTCAACAAAATTGATATAGAGGGCAAGAACCTCAGCATCATAAAGGTGATATATAACAAACCCACAGCTAACATCATACTTAAAACAGCGAGAAGCTGAAAGCTTTTCATCTAAGATCGGGAACAAGACAGGGATGCCCACTCTCTCCACTGTTATTCAACATAGTACTGGAGGTCCTAGCCATGGAAATCAGACAAAACAAAGAAATAAAAGGCATCCAGATTGGTAAAGAAGAATTCAAATTGTCACTATTTGCAGATGACATGATATTGTACATAAAAAACCCTAAAGACTCCATTCCAAAACTACTAGAACTAATATCTGAATTCAGCAAAGTTGCAGGACACAAAATCAACACACAGAAATCTGTTGCTTTCCTATACACTAATGATGAACTAACAGAAAGAGAAATCAGAAAAACAATTCCATTCACAATTGCATCAAAAATAATTAAATACCTAGGAATAAACCTAATGAAGGAAGTGAAAGACATGTACTCTGAAAACTACAAGACACTCCTAAGAGAAATGAAAGAGGACACTAACAAATGGAAATTAATCCCATGCTCTTGGCTAGATGAAATAAATATTGTCAAAATGGCTATACTACCTGAAGCAATGTACAGATTCAAGGCAATCCCTATCAAACTACCAACAGCTTTCTTCAATGAACTGGAACAAATAATTCTAAAATTCATATGGAAGCACACAAGACCCCGAATAGCCAAAACAATCCTAAGAAAGAGGAATAAAACGGGGAATTACACTCCCTGACTTCAAGCTCTACTACAAAGCCACAGTAATCAAGACAATTTGATATTGGCACAAAAACAGACCCACAGACCAGTGGAACAGAATAGAAAATCCAAACATTAACCCAAACATATACAGTCAATTAATATTTGATAAGGAGCCTTGGATATACAATGGGGAGATGACAGCCTCTTCAGCAGCTGGTGTTGGAAAAACTGGACAGCTACATGTAAGAGAATGAAACTGGACTACTGTCTAACCCTATACACAAAGGTAAACTCAAGGAGGATCAAAGACCTGAATATAAGTCATGAAACCATAAAACTCTTAGAAAAAAACATAGGCAAAATCTCTTGGACACCAACATGAGCGACTACTTCATGAACATATATCCCCGGGCAAAGGAAACAAAAGCAAGAATGAATAAGTGGGACTATATCAAGCTGAAAAGCTTCTGCACAGCAAAGGACACCATCAATAGAACAAAAAGACATCCTGCAGTATAGGAGAATATATTCATAAATGACTTATCCAATAAGGGGTTGTCATCCAAAATGTATAAAGAACTCACACACCTCAACAAACAAAAAGCAAATAATCCAATTAAGAAATGGGCACAGGACATGAATAGACACTTCTCCAAAGAAGAAATTCAGATGGCAAACAGGCACATGAAAATATGCTCCACATCACGAATCATCAGAGAAATGCAGATTAAAACCACAATTAGATATCACCTCACACCAGTGAGGATGGCCAACAACCAAAACACAAACAACAACAAATGCTGGCGAGGATGTGGAGAAAAGGGAACCCTCCTACACTGCTGGTGAGAGTGCAAATTAGTTCAACCATTGTGGAAAGCAGTGTGGATTTTCCCTAAAAAACTCAAAATGGAAATACCATTTGACCCAGGAATCCCACTCCTGAATTTACCCTAAGAATGCAGTAGCCCAGTCTGAAAAAGACAGATGCACCCTATGTTTATCGCAGCACTATTTACAATAGCCAAGGAATGGAAGCAACCTTAGTGTCCATCACTAGATGAATGGATAAAGAAGTGGTACATGTATAACATGTATACAATGGAATATTATTCAGACATAAGAAGAAAACAAATCCTACCATTTGCAACAACATGGATGGAGCTAGAGGGTATTATGCTCAGTGAAATAAGCCAAGTGGAAAAAGACAAGTATCAAATGATTTCACTCATATGTGGAGTATAAGAACAGAGAAAAAACTGAAGGAACAAAATAGCAGCAGACTCACAGATCCCAAGAAAGGACTTACCAAAGGGAAAGGGACTGGGGAAGATGGGTGGGAAGGGAGACATACGGGGGAAAAGCGCCTTACGACTAGCAGATTTAATGTTGGGGTGGCCCGGGAAAGGCTGTACAACTCAGAGAAGACAAGTAGTGATTCTATAGCATCTCACTACGCTGATGGACAGTGACTGTAATAGGGTTGGTGTGGGGGACCTTATGAAGAGGGTAGTTTAATAACCATAATATTACACATGTAATTGTAGATTAATGATACCAAAATAAATTATTAAAAAAAAGCAAAAGGTGTTGGCTCAATAAATTCCATCGCTCCTCATAACTAAAAAAAAAAAAAAACTGAAGGAACAAAACAGCAGCAGACTCACAGAACCCAAGAACGAACTAATAGGTACCAAAGGGAAAGGAACTGAGGAGGATGTGTGGCAAGGGAGGGACAAGGGGTAAAAAGGGGCAGTACGTTTAGCAGACGTAATGTTGGGGGGGCACAGGGAGGGTTGTACAACTCAGAGAAGACAAGTAATGATTCTATAGCATCTCACTACACTGATGGACAGTGAGTGTAATGGGGTTGGTGGGGGTGACATGATGAAGGGGGTAGTTTATTAACCATAATAATGCAACTGTAATTGTAGATTAATGATATCAAAATAAATTATAAAATAAAAAAGAACAGATCATATGCTAGGCCGAAAAAGAGCCTCAGTACATTCAAAAAGATTGAAATTGTACCCACCAGTTTCTCAGACCACAAAGGTGTGAAACAAGAAATAAATTAAGCAAAGAAAATGAAAAATCCCACAAATACATGGAGGCTTCATAACATGCTCCTAAATTACCAGTGGATCAATGACCATAAAAACAGAAATCAAACAATATATGGAGACAAATGACAATAATAATTCAACACTGCAAAATCTGTGGGATGCAGCAGAGGCTTTGCTAAGAGGAAAGTATATTGCAATACCAGCCTACCTCAGGAAAGAAGAACAATCCCATATGAGCAGTCTAAACTCACAATTAATGAAACTAGAAAATGAAGAACAAATGAGGCTCAAAGTAAGTAGAAGGAGGGTCCTAATAGAGATTAGAGCAGAAATAAATCAAATTGAGAAGAATAAAGCAATAGAATGAATGAAAGTAAGAGCTGGTTCTTTCAGATAATAAATAAAATAGATAAACCCCTAGCAAGACTTATCAAGACAAAAAGAGAGTGTATTCACATAAAAAGAATCAGAAATGACAAAGGAAAAATCACTTTGGATACCACAGAAATACAAAAATTATTAGGGAATACTATGAAAAATATACTAACAAACTGGATAACCTAGAATAAATGGACAACTTTCTAGAAAAATACAACCTTCCAAGGCTGACCCAGATAGAAACAGAACATCTGAACAGATCATTACCAGCAACGAAACTGAACTGGTTATCAAAAACCTAACTAAAAATAAAACTCTTGGACCAGATGGCTTCACTGCTGAATATTATCAAACATTTAGTGAAGAGCTAATATCTATCCTCCTTAATGTTTTCCAAAGAATAGAAGAGCGAATACTTCCAAACTCATTCTATGAGGCCAGCATCACTCTAATACCAAAACCAGGCAAAGACACCACAAAAAAAGAAAATTAGAGACCAATATCCCTGATGAACATAGATGGAAAAATACTCAATAGAATATTAGCAAACCAAATTCAAAAATGTATAAAAAAATCATGCATCATGATCAAGTAGGATTTATTTCAGGGATGCAAAGATTGTACAACATTCAAAAATCCATCAACATCATCCACCACATCAACAAAAAGAAGGACTAAAACCACATGATCATCTCCATAGATGCTGAAAAAGCATTTGACAAAAGTCAACATCCATTCATGATAAAAACTCTCAATAAAATGTCTATAGAGGAAAGTACCTCAACATAATAAAGGCCATATATGACAAACCCACAGCCAACACTATACTTAAAAGCAAGAAGCTGAAAACTTTTCCTTTAAGAAAGGGAACAAGTAAAGGGTGCCCACCCTCCCCACGTCTATTCAACGTAGTACTGGAGGTCCTAGCAATGGCAATCAGACAACACAAAAAATAACAGGCATCCACATGTGTAAGGAAGAAGTTAAGTTGTCCCTCTTTGCAGATGACATGATGTTGTACATAAAAAACCCTAAAGAATCCACTCCAAAACTACTAGATCTAATATCTGAATTCAGCAAAGTTGCGGGATACAAAATTAATACGCAGAAATCTGTGGTATTCCTAAACACTAACAATGAACTAGCAGAGAGAGAAATCAGAAAAACAATTCCATTCCAAGTTGCATCAAAAAGTTCAAAATACCTAGGAATAAACCTAATCAAGGAAGTGAAAGACCTATACTCTGAAAACTACAAGACACTCATGAGCGAAATTAAAGAAGATACCAATAAGTGGAAACACATCCTGTGCTCATGGATAGGAAGAATTAATATTGTCCAAATGGCCATCCTGCCTAAAGCAATCTACAGATTCAATGCAATTCCTATCAAAATACCAACAGCATTCTTCAATAAACTAGAGAAAACTGTTCTAAAATTCATATGGAACCACAAAAGACCCCAAATAGCCAAAGCAATCCTGAGAAGGAGGAATAAAACAGGGGGAATTACGCTCCTGACTTCAAGCTCTACTACAAAGCCACAGTAATCAAGACAATTTGGTACTGGCACAAGAACAGACCCATAGACCAATGGAACAGGCTAGAGCTCCCTGATATAATCCCAACCATATATGGTCAATTAATATATGATAAAGGAGCCATGGATATACAATGGGGAAATGACAGCCTCTTCAACAGCTGGTGGTGGCAAAACTAGACAGCTACATGCAAGAGAATGAAACTGGATTATTGTCTAACCCGTACACAAAAGTAAACTCGAAATGGATCAAAGATCTTAATGTCAGTGTTGAAACCATAAAACTATTAGAAGACAACATAGGCAAAACTCTGTTGCATATAAGCATGAGCAACTTCTTCCTGAATGCATCTCTTGAAGCAAGGGAAATAAAAGAAAAAATGAACTGATGGGACTACATCAAACTGAAAAGTTTCTCTATGGCAAAGGTCACCATCAACAGAACAAAAAGACATCCAACAGTATGGGAGAATATATTTGTAAATGACATATCCGACACGGGGTCAACATCTAAAATATATAAAGAAGTTACATGCCTCAACACCCGGAAAGCAAATAACCTGATTAAAAAATGGGCAAAGAATATGAAGAGACAATTCTCCAAAGAAGAAATTTAGATGCCCAACAGACACATGAAAAGATGCTCCACATCACTAATCATCACGGAAATGCAAATTAAAACCACAATGAGTTATCACCTCACACCGGTAAAGATGGCCAGCATTGAAAAGACTAAGAACAACAAATGCTGGCAAGGATGCAGAGAAAGGGGAACCCTCCTACAGTGCTGGTGGGAATGTAAGCTAGTTCAACCATTGTGGAAAGCAATATGAAGGTTCCTCAACAAAGTTAAAATGGAAATACCATTTGACCCGGGAATCCCACTCCTTGGAATTTACCCAAAGAATACAAGGTCTGAGATTCAAAAAGACATATACACCCCTACATTTATCACAGCACCTTTTACAATAGCCAAGATACGGAAGCAACCTAAGTGTCCATCAGTAGATGAATGGATAAAAAAGAGGTGGTACATATACACAATGGAATACCATTCAGCCATAAGAAAGAAACAAATCCTACCATTGGCAACAACTTGGATGGAGCTAGAGGGTATTATGCTCAGTGAAATAAGGCAGGCGGAGAAAGACATGTGCCAAATGATTTCCCTCATTTGTGGAGTATAACAACGAAGCAACACTGAAGGAACAAAACAGCGCAGACTCAGAGACTCCAAGAAGGAACTAGTGGTTATCAAAGGGAAGGGGTGTGGGATGGTGGGTGTCGAGGGTGTGAGAAGGGTATTAAGGGGTATTATGTTTAGTACACATGGTGTGGGGGATCATGGGGAAAACAGTGTAGCACTGAGAAGGCAGATAATGAATCTATGGAATCTTACTACACTGATGGACAGTGACTGCATTGCAGTATGGGTGGGGACTTGATATATTGGAATTATAGTAACCAGATTGTTTTTTCATGTGAAACCTTCATAAGAGTGTATATCAATAATACCTTAATTAAAAAAATGCAGAAGCCAGTTTCTGGTTCAGGAAGTTGACTGAAAACTGTATTTATTTCTCCTCTCCAATATCTCATAGAAATGACACTAAAAATATCTGAAGAGTCATACATTCATGATATGTGACCCCACCCCTTTATTTTTACACGTCTCTAAAAAGAGTTGGTAATGTCCCCTGATACCATAGGATGTAGGAATCTTCTGTCTCCTATATATTTTTTTCTCAGTTGTGTTGTTGGCCAAACATGTCAGCTATACATTATGAGATGGATTGTTCTGAATAGGCCAAGCTCTGAAATGTCTGCCACGATCACAGCCTTTTTCAGAAAAGACTGTCCCAAAAGTTTCCTCACTGTTGCTTATGGCTCCAGGTGAATGACCGGAGCACCTAACCCTTCCACCCACTGTTGGGAGACACTTTAGGGAGCCAACATGAGCTTTACCTAAAAGCTCTCCCTAGGAATTCTAAGTTTAAGACATTAGAAAGACCCATTCATTTTGGGAACAAAGTGAAATACACAAAGAGAGAAGGTAACATATCGAGGTCATGAGTAATCAAGAGTAATAAGGGGTGATAAATAGAAACCGTATAAAAGGAAGAAGAAAAATGGAGAGAAGTTGGTGGGAAGCAGCGAGAGTAGTAAAAGCAGAGAGAAAAGGTACATGAATGGGCTAAGAGAAGCTCTAGTGGGGCTTTGTGGAATCCTTGCTAAGGAGGACAGCCTTGGTCAGCATGCTCCTTTGGGTTTTAGCCTTTCATGAAAATGAAAGTTCTATACACTGAAAATATCAGTGCAGGAAGAAATAAAGAACCTGGTTCTTGTATCAGTCACTATAGTGGAGTATTCCAGTATCTGAAACTAAAAGAAGTTTCAGGTAACATGTTTTTCCTTTTTATCTTTGGGCATATTTGTTGCCCTTTATTTCTTAACTCTAGGCTTCAGGTGTACAGAATTGGGTTCATCTTAAATCTTGGATAATGGCATACTACCTTCATTGGTCCACTTGTGTTTTATTTTATTTCTTGGTAATGTAATAAATGCCCACAAACTACCACAAATTCCAAGAATGAAAACATTAACAATGATTTAATTCTCCCATATACTTTTCCCTAGAGCATGATCTTGCCTTCCTGCTACAAATAACCATTATTGTTCTCTTGCCTTTCTTCTTTATTTTGTGAGTGTATGCTTAAACAAAATGTTGTTAGTTTAATTGTTTTTGAACATTACTAAAAGGGTATCATACTGAATGTAATCTCCTAAGACTTGCTTTTCTCATTAAACAGTATGTTAAGAAGATACATATATACTGTTGCATGTAGTTATAATTCATTCATTTTCACTGCTGCATAATATCCAATAATTAGTTTATACATTTCCTGATTGCTGGGCACTTTAGGTTGTTTCTAGTCTTTATTGTATGTCTGTTGCTGTAACAAAATTTCTATAAACATTTTTTTCTTAACAAGATACTTTTTCTTCAATTTTTAAAAATGGAAGTATAGTTGATATACACAGTCTTATATTGGTTTAAGTATACAACACAGTGGTTCAACAGTTGCCCATATAATTAAATCCTTACCCCCAATAGTGCATTCACTATCTGTCAACATAGGAAGATGTTATGCAATCATTGGCTAAATCTCCATGCTGTACTACCATCCCTGTGACCAACTTATATTATGATTGAGAATTTTTGTGCCCCTTTATCTCCCTTCAACTCCGAACCCATCCACCCCAGCCTTTCCCCCTTGGTAACTACCTGTCACTTCTTAGTGTCCATGAGTCAGTCTACTGCTGTTTTGCTCATTTTGTTTTGTTTTTATATTCCACAAATAAGTGAAATCCTATGGAATTTGTCTCCTCCTGGCTTGTTTCATTGAGCATAATACCCTCTAGGTGCATCCATGTTGTCACAATGGCAGGATTTCTTTTTTCTTATGGCTGAATAATATTACATTGTGTATATGTACCACATCTTTACTCACCTGTTCATCTGTCCATTCATGTAATAGCTTCCACATCTTGGATGCTGTAAATAATGCAGCAATAAACATAGTGGTGCATGTATCTTTTTGAATCAAGGATTTTGTTTTCTTCAGGTCAATTCCTAGGAGTGGAATTACTGGGTCATATGGTAGTTCTACTTTTAGTTTTTTGAGGAACGTCCATACTGCTTTCCGTTGTGACTGCACCAACTGACATTCTCATCAACAGTATAGGAGGGCTTCCTTTATTACACATCCTCGCTAGCACTTGTTATTTCTTCTGGTGTGAAATGATATCTCAGTGTGGATTTGATTTGCATTTCCCTGATGATTAGTGACATGGAGCATCTTTTCATGTGCTTGTTTGACATCTATATTTTTTCTTTGGAGAAATGCCTGTTCAGGTCCTCCACCCATTTCTAAAGCAGGTTATTTGTTTGTTTGGTGTTGAGGCATATGAGTTCTTTATATATTTTAAATGTTAACCCTTTATCAGAGAAATCATTTAGGAAAATATTCTTTCATACTGTAAGTTGGCTTTTTGTTCTACTGATGGTATCCTTTGCTGTACAGAAGCTTTTTGGTTTGATGTAGTCCCACTTGTTCATATTTCACTTTGTTTCCCTTGTTTAGGGAGGTATCTCCAGGAAAAAAATTGTTCACCTCATGTTCAAGAGTTTTCTTCTAAGAGTTTTATGGTTTCATGTCTTACATTTAGGTCTTTGATCTATTTCATGTTTACTTTTGTGTATGGAGTTAGATAGTATTACACTTTCATTGCCTTGTCTGTAGCTATCCAGTTTTCCCAACACCAGTTGTTGAAAAGGTTGTCTTCCCTGTTGTATACTCATGGCTCCTTTATTATATGTTAATTGACCATATATGCATGGGTTTCTATCTGGGCTCTCTATTCTGTTCCATTGCTGTCTGGGTCTGTTTTTGTGCCAGTACTGAATTGTTTTGGTAACTGTAGCTTTATAGTATAGCTTGAAGTCAGGGAGTGTAATTACCCCAGCTTTGTTCTTCTGTCTCAGGATTGCTTTAGTTTTTTGGGGCCTCTTGTGGTTCCATGTGAATTTTAGGATTCTTTTCTCTTGTTCACTGAAAAATGCCATTGGTATTTGATAGGGATAGCATTGAATCTATAAATTGCTTTGGGTTGGATGGTCATGTTGACAATATTAATTTTTCCTATCCATGAGCAAGGGATAGGTGGCCATTTATTGGTGTCTTCTTTAATTTCTCTCATGAGTGTCCTATAGTTTTCTGAGTACAGATCTTTCACCTCCTTGGCTAGGTTTATTCCTAGCTATTTTATTCTTTGTGATTCAAGTGTAAATGAAATTTCTTTCCTGATTTTTTTTCTGCTAGTTCGTTGTTAGTATAAAGGATTGCAACCAATTTCTGCATATTAACTTTGTATCCTGCAACTTTGCTGAATCCTGTTACTAGTTCTAATAGTTTTTTGGTGGAGTCTTTAGAGTTTTCTATATGTAGTATCATGTCATTTGCAAATATTGACAGTTTTACTTCTTCCTCACCAGTTTGGATGCCTTTTATCTTTCTATTTTATCTGATTGTTGTCGCTAGGAATTCTATTACTATGTTGAAGAAAAGTGGTGAGACTGAACATCCTTGTCTTATTCCTGATCATATAGGAAAAGCTTTCAGCTTTTGCCATTGAGTATAATGTTAGCTGTGAATTTGTCATATGTGGCCTTTATTATGTTGAGGTATGTACCCTCTATACCATTTTGTTGGGAGTTTTTATCATGAATGGACATTGAATTTTGTCAAATGCTTTTTCAACATCTATTGAGATGATCATGTCTTTTTTATTCCTCTTTTTGTTAATGTGGTATATCACATTGATTGATTTACAAATATTGTAACATTTCTTGCATCGCTGGAATAAATCCTGCTTGGTCATGATGGATGATCCTTTTGATGTATTTTTGAATTTCGTTTGCTAATTTCTTGTTGAGGATTTTTGCATCTATGTTCATCAAGGATGTTGGTCTATAATTTTCTTTTCATTTTTGTAGTCTCTTCCTCTTGTTTTGATTTTAGAGCGATGCTGGGCTCATAGGATGAGTTTGAAAGTGTTCCCTCCCCTTCCCTTCTACTTTCTGGAATACTTTAAGATGGATGGCTTTGGCTCTTCTTTAAATGTTTGGTAGAATTCAGTTGTGAAGCCATTTGGTCCTGAGTTTTTGTTGAGAGGTATGGAAAATATATTTCATGCAAATAATACCAATTTCATTGATGGTAATTGGTCTGTTCAGATTTTCTGTTTCTTCCTGGGTCCATCTTGAAAGGTTGTATTTTTCTAGGAATTTGTCCATTTTTTTCTAAGTTAAGCAATTTATTGGCATATAACTTTTCATAGAATTCTCTAATCATTCTTTGTATTTCTGTGGTGTCAATTGTGACTATTCCTTTCTCATATCTGATTTTGTTTGTGTCCTCTCTTTTTTTTTCTTGATAAGTTTAGCTAGAGGTTTTTCTATTTTGTTTATCTTCTCAAAGAACTGTTGTTTTCATTGATTTTTCTATTGTTTTGTTCTTGTCTATTTTATTTATTTTTGCTCTGATCTTTATTATGTCTTTCCTTCAAGTATCTTGGGGTTTGTTCATTCTTTTATTAGTTTCTTTAATTGTGAGTTTGGACTGTTTATTTAGGACTGTTCTTGTTTCTTGAGGTAGGCTTGTATGGCTATGTACTTCCCTCTTAGAACAGCTTTTGCAGCATCCCACAAATTTTGGACTGTTGAATTTTTGTTTCCCTTTGTCTCTGTGTATTGCTTGATTTCTGTTTTACTTACTCATTGGTCCATTGATTATTTAGAAGCATGTTGGTTGGCCCCAATGTGTTGTGGGTTTTTTTTGTTTTTTTCATGTAATTTATTTCTAGATTCATGCCATTGTGGTCTGAGAAGTTGCTTGATACAATGCCAGTCTTATTTTAATTTATCAGGGCTCTCTTTGTGGCCTACTTTGTGATCTGTTCTGGAGAATGTGTTCCATGTGCATTTGAGAAAAATGTGTATTCTGCTGATTTTTAGGTGAAATGTTCTGTAGATATTTGTTAAGTCCATTTGATCTAATCTGTTGTTCAGTGCCTGTGTGTATTTATTTTCTCTCTGTTTGATCTTCATGTTAAAGTCCCCAAGTATGAATGAGTTGCAGTCTATTTCCCTCTTTAGTTCTCTTAGTATTTGTTTTTCATATTTAGGTGCTCCTGTGTTGAATGCATTGATGTTTATAATGGTTATATCCTCTTGTTGAACTGATCCCTTTATCATATGTAATGTACCTCTTTGTCTCTTGTTACTTTCTTGGTTTTGAAATATATTTTGTCTTTCACAAATACTGCTACTCCTGCTTTTTTCTCCCTATTATTTGCATGAAATATCTTTTCCATACCTTCAGTTTCAGTCTGTCTATGTATTTAGGTCTGAGATGAATCTCTTGTAGGCATCATATAGATGGGTCTTGTTTCTTTATTCATTCTGCCACCCTGGGTCTTTTGATTGGTGAATTCAGTCCATTTTTATTTAAGGTGATTATTGATAGGTATGTCCTTATTGCCATTCTATTAATTGTTTACTAGATATTTTTGTAGTTCCTCTCTGTTTCTTTCTTCCTCTCTTGTACTCTTCTCTTGGTATGATGATGGTTTTCTTTAGTGATGTGATTGAATTTCTTTTCTTTAATTTTTTTGTGTGTCTGTTATAGCCTTTAGGTTTGTGATTACCATAAGGTTCAAGGAAAGCTTTCTAAATATATTTTTGGTCTATGTTAAGTTGATCACTCTATTTCATGTACAATCTAAAAGTAGTTCTTTTCTATTTTACTTCCTTTTCAATACTTTATGTATCAGATGTCATAATCAGCATTTTTTGTGTATCCCTTGACTGATTTTGTGTATAGTTGGTTTCACTACTTTTGTTTTGTTTTGTTTAATTTAATATTGCTTGGTAAGTAATTGGTCTACTACATTTACTGTGGGCTTATTTTTACTGGTGAAAACTATTTTGGTTTAAGAACATTTCCATTTATAGAAGTCCCTTTAATATCCTGTAATGCTAGTTTGGTGATGGTGAATTCCTTCAGTCTTCATTTATCTGGGGAATTTTTAATCTCTCCTTCAATTTTGAATGATAATCTTGCTGGGTAGAGGGTTCTTGGTTTAAAGTTCTTCTGTTTCAATATATTAAGTGTTTCAAGCCACTCCCTTCTGGCCTGTAATGTTTCTAATGAGAAACCTGCTGATAGCCTAATGGACTTCTCTTTAAGTAATTTTTTGCCTCTCTGTAGCTGCTTTCACTACCCTTTCTTTATCCTTAATTTTTGTCATTTTAATTACAATATGTCTTGATGTTGTCTTATTAGGTTACCTGTTGTTGGGGGGCTCTCTGTGCTTCCAGAATCTCACTGTCTATTTCCTTCCCCACACTGGGGATGTTCTCAGCAATTATTTCTTCAAAGAGGTTTTCTATCATTTTTTTTATCTCTTCTCCTATTCAGTTACTGTATTCTTCAGCTCTGAGTGGCTCTCTTTCAACTCTTTGTCTCTTTGTTGAAGTTCTCCTTGAGATTGTCAATACTTTTCCTCAGATCAGGGAGCATATCTGTGATTGTTACTTTGAAATCTTTATCAAGAAGATAGATTATGTACTATTCATTTAGCCCTCTTTCTGGTGTCTTATCCTGTAATTTTGTTTGAAACATATTCCTCTACCTCCTCATTTTGTGAGGATTTCTGTATTTCTTCTTTTGTATTAGATAGATCCACTATGCTTCCTTATGCTTCCTGGTCTAGAGCATAATGGCATGATGAAGAAGGCATTCTGTGGTGCCCAGAAGCTCAAGGCTCTTTGCTCACCAGTGCCTGATTCTCCTTTGCAGTGGAGCCCCAGTTGCTGTTGGTGGACTATGGGCTGCCTTTCTGTCTGTCTGCTGGCAGTGACCTATCTCAGTGGTGGCAGCTTGCCTCAGCTGGCCCTTTGTGAGCTGAGCAGGGATGCTTCAGCTGGGATCTTGTGGACAGGCTTGCCCTCTGTCCTACAGAGATGGAGCAGTGCTTGTTTAACAGGGTGGGCAGGGTGAGTGTACAGCACCAAAGCATGTAGTGGCATACAAACATTTTCATACATTACTTCTGCTGCATGTTCCTTTGTGGATACATTAAGAAGTCCAGTTTTGTGCCACAGCATTGCTAACTCACTGGTTGGGAATGCTCTACTCTACAATATAATGCCAAATTATTTTCCAAGGTGGTTGAACCAATTTACATCCTAATAACAACATGTGGAACATGTTATTGATCTACATTCTCTCCAATACTTAGAATGCCAAGTCTCTTTAGTTTTGCGAATAAAGTAGCTGCATATAATGTTTCATTGTGGTCTTGCTTTTTTTAAGGCAGTGAATATGCATTCCTTATAAAGTCAGGTAGAAACAGTAAATACTGTAATTCAGAAACTCAGGTACCACATACCTATAACCCCAACCTACAAGATCCTCCATGCTTCGGTACTGGCAAGAAAAAATATTTCCAGTGGTATTATGAGATGAAGATGAACAAAAGCATAGACTGTGTAGAGTTTCTTTTCTAAGCTACTTACCAAGACAAATATAAACTCTCTGATTTTTTTTACTGCTAAATATTGTACAGCTCTTCAAGGAGATCTAGCCCTTGGCAGTGAAGGAAAAAGGCCTGGATTTCAGTTTTAGGACTACTTTTGAATTCAAGGTCTGATTCCATAGGTACTATTTAGGTGACATCAAAGTAACTATTTTAACTTCAGGGATAAAATGTGGGTTTTTGTCATCACCACAGACTAAAGACTCAGGTGTTTGACTGGATTTTTCATGTTTACCACTCCGGTTAGCATTTATAGAAGAAGCCCCTCTTCTGCCAGACTGCAGTGTTGCTACTTTCCTGTTCCACAGAGGAGCTGTAAATCACTCAGAGCATAAATAGGCAGGTGTTATATAAACACCGAATGCAGCTGAACTTTCCTTTCAAATAGTGCCATAGTAAAATCAACAAGGTTCAAAGTGTTTGTAATACTCTGAAGAAGAAAGAAATATAACAGCCTCAGAAATAAACTGATATTTCTAGTGAAACAAGTCTACAATATTGACTTGGAGACAAAAACCCAAACACCAAAACAACAATATCAATAACTAAAGGACAACAAAGGCTCTGTATAAAAGGAAGCAACCAATATTAAAGTAAATAAAATGTCTTCCTGTAGCTGGAAGTACTGCTGCTTCACAAAAACTGAAGTGCTTTATATGCTGCAAATTCTAGTTCACAGTGGCATCTATGATTAAAGAAGGAACAGTGAAAATGTCTACCTATCTATTGGAAGTACAATGTAGAAATAAAAACGAGCTATTTCCTGAGGATTTTTTTCAGGACTCAAAGGCAATTGTCCAACAAGTGTTCATTTCTATGTGTAAAGCCTCTCACTTTCCTCTTTTTCATTTAATGCACACAGGTTTATTGAGCATCTAATATCAACCACTAGTAACTGATGTTGAATATGTAATGGCAAAGATGACTCACTGGAGGCAGGGGGCATTTAAATGGAGGCAAGATCCTATGTGGCTGAAGGGCAGAAAATACATAAGATGGGAGGTAACATCTGAAAGAGACCTTAAAGAATTGGGCTGGTGGAGACCACTGCAGACTGTGTTCCAGAAAGAAAGAAAGCACAAGCAAAAGCACAAACATGTAAAATCATTATGCTCTGGGACAAGAACAGATAGTTCTGCATAACTGTACAGGGGCAGGAGGGTATGTTTGAAAAGACAGATAAAGGCTGTGTTGGGCAGGACTGTTTAGGCCAAAGGTGACTGCTACTCAGTCAGAACTGGCATCGGCTCTGGAAGGCATTCTTTGGCCCACAGAACCAGAAAGTCAAGGGGATGCCTAATCCAAACTGGATCTAGGGACTCACGCCTGCTCTCTGAATTTCACCTCTTTCCTTTCTGTTGACTTCATTATCATGTTATATTTGTTAACTCCTCACAGCTAAAGTCTTTTATCATAGTTACTTCTAGTAGTCTCCCCAGAAAATGAGCTTATCCTTCTCAGTTGTTCAGACAAAAGTCTCAGAATTGAGACTTATTGGTCTTATTTAAGTAATTTCTTCCTATCCCTGAACCAATTGCTCTGTCTAGGAGGATGTGTCACCTGACATTCCCAGAGCCAAAAAGAGGGATCCATGCAGCCAAGCCATATGGAATATGGAGGGAAGGGGGCTAGATCCCCAAAGGAATCTTAAGAGCACTACCTAAAAAATGGGTTTCAGATAGGCAAAACAGCAGGTGTCTCTCCCAGGGCTGTATTATGGGGGCTCTGAAACCAATCCGAAGAATATGCAACTGATGAATCAATAGAGGGCCTTTGAACATTTTACTGCGGAAAAGCAGTGTGATTAGAGCTGTTCCAAAATGATAAGGTCCCAGGATGGGGGACAAATAAGAGTTCGAAGTGACTGAAACTGAGAACAGAGATAAGAAAAGCCAGTGAAAATGTCTCGACAAGAAGATAAGGGTATGAACTGGAATTGTGATCCTGCTGTTTGATGCGTTAGAGAGACATTTGGAAACTGTATCAGCTTGGTTATTGGCTGAATTCTGTGGAAAAGAAAATGAGGCATCAAAGATGGTTGTTGTTTTCTAATCTGGTCAACTGGAGAAACAGGGAGTTAGGAGGAGTCGTTGTTTTGGGGTGAAATGAGTTTATCATGGCAGAACTGAATTTGTGGATAAATGGTGCTCCCAGTAAAGATTTTCATCTGGCAGCTGGGAAGTGAAGTCTGAGTAAAATCCAGAAGGAAAGTCAGGTCCAAACAGGTAACAGTGGGAAACACCAAGGGAATCCCAGGAGGCAGAAAGGTGGGAGAAGGGCAGGAGCGACCCTGGAGCAGGAAGTGTCCAGTCCAGCTGGTCTCTTCTGTTCATGCCCAGCCGTTGCTTGCCGGGACCCTAAAGGTACTGAAGAGCAGTAAGGACATGGCGTTTTGCCCAGCTGGTCACCATGAATAGGAAACAGAGAGAAGAAAAGAATACAGCGCAGATCATTTGCATGACCAGCTGATTCCTTTCTTGATGTCTGCCCTGACAGTTGAAAGTTGCCATTGTTCTTACTGTTCATTTCCCATGTCCATCCAAGTTTGGTAGCCTGTCCGCAGAATCTTTCCATTCCCCATTCTCTAGTGAGTTGTTGTCAGGCTAGCTCCTCTCTGGATTATCAGATCCCCCATGTCTGTCACACTCCTTCCAGAAGCTCCTGTGCAAGAAGCTGTCCTGATATGGAACTAGCATCTTTGGTTTGCATCAGGTTTGGTGGGTGGCTGTGGCCACATTTATTGGCCTTGAACTTTTAACTTCAGTTTCTTCATCTGAAAGAAGTTACTGTATCTGCTCCACAGGGCTGTCCTGAAGATTAAGAAAAATACATACGGTGTAGAAGCAATACTGTGGTGTTTAACTTGCCCCAGTGTGTATCCTAGGGAAAAATAATTTGTGATGGAGGAGTTCAAATGTGGAGGCTCAGTTTTTCTGTTGTTGAAAATTTCATTTACTCCTCATAGGATGTTCCTCCATGCCACTTTCCCCAGAATCGCATTGACAAGCTCAGTTTGAGATTCCTGGGAAGAGTCTTTCGGTCCACAGGGTCACAGCATCTGAACAGATGGAAGCTTGAGGTGGCCTCCCTCCACCTTCACTGTGAGCACAGTGAGACTTTGTCATGCCAACGACCCTCATCAGGTTCTGAGTGTGCAGAAGCTTCCAAACCCATGAGCTGCCATCTCTTCCTCTCAACTTTCATGAATAAGCCAGCATGCTATGTTAGTATTAGTACCACCAAGGTCAGAATATAGGGATGTCGTATCTTTGGGTGTACCATCAGTAGAAGTAATATAGGAGAAATCCTGGCATATGATAAGTAGGAAATGGGATGGGGTCAGGCATGGGAATCTCAGAGCACTGGGGGAGGAAGTCATGAGCTGTGAAGACATGTGATGAAAAGGAAACGGTAGCATCTAGGAGAGGAAGAAGTCAGGATTTTCTGCTTTGTTCATTTGCTACGTATTAAAGAGTCCACATCCTCCTTGCCCTTTAAATATTGTGATATCCCTCCAAAAGGAGTGAAGCAGGATGATGTGGACAGCCACTACATGTGGTGATGGAGAGGAACAAGAGGCCTGTGTGTACTACAGGTAGGGACCATGCACAGCAATGCGGATTTCTTATTGCCACCATGGAGCGTGGCCACCATCAAATGCATGCATAGGAATGAGTTTTTAATGAATCTTGTTATTTTGGAAGGGCCGTTCATCTGTCAGGCTGACCCATAAGAAATACAACTGTCAGTCAGAAGCCCTGAAGAAAGCTCTTCTCTTGAGTACTCTGATTACATCTGGTGCTGCCATGCCACAGAATGCAATAATTTATGCATCAAGAAGATGCCTGCCTGCAGGGCAACAGGGGAATTTTCTTCTGCAGGGATTTTGTCCTGGCCTTTCCTGACCCTTCACCCTGCTGATTGAAATTTAAAAGTAAAATGAATGCCTTTGCTATATGAGTCATTGCATTTTCCTACCCTGCACTTAGCATAACTTGCTCCTTGGGGGGAAATGGGATAAAGGACTCTGTTCAGTCAAATGTCTGAACTAATGATCTCCCCAAATATCTTAGATTAAATGGTGGATTTGAGAATATAAAAAACATGGTATTTTCAGTGAGAGATACAGCTTTATTGGGGCTTATTATAGAAAGAGAAGCTAATTGACAAATTGGTGAAGAGACTCCAGTGAAGAGGGCAACCCCAGTTGGAGGGTGATTTTAGGTTGTTCCAGTGAACTGAAAACCTTGTCTCCAATCTCCTAGTGTTGACCTAGCTTCAAGAAATTAATTCCCAGAAGCACCACCCCTGACCTTACCAAAGTGGGTGGTAGAGAGAGGACAAATTGTATTAACCTTAGATTTACTGGAACAAATCTGATAATTTAATTGAAAAAGAACTGGTGTCAATTTGATTGTGGGGCAAGAAGGCCAAAAGGAACCATAGGGCAGTTCTTTATTTCCCTGAAATTGCTCTAGAGATAGGTTTTACATTTCAACCAAAAGTTTCCAAGATATTTCTACAATAGTCCTCTGACACTATAGGAAAGTCCACATCAGAAAGTCAAGGAGAATGGATGTATGTTGTACGTAATGGGCAAATAGCCTTCGTGCTTTGCCCAGCTTGAGGTTGGCATTATTTTTTTCTAGCTAGAAGTCTCCCTCAAAGCCATCAGCATCTATGACAAGGAAATTTAGAGATAGTGAAGCTAGAAATAAAAAGACCACATTCAACAGCTGGGACAAGCAGCCTCACTGAGAGAGAACAGTGCCTGAGTGGACCTGGGAACACCTCTCATTAAAATAGCTGCTTGGACAGCCTTCACCAGAGCAGCTGCAAGTGAAAGGACAGAGAGAGACCTGAAAGAGAGGCTTCGTAAGATTCTTTCAGCCACTAAGCAGACTATGCGTCAAGTGCCAGAGAATTATACATGAAAGCAAAGCACTTTGAGTTTAATCAGTGAGAAAATATATACATAAATAGCCACAATGTAAAACGTACTATACTAAATATCATAAGAATACAAAATCTCACAGCTAGCTTTCTGACAATCTCTTGGACCCACTGGGCCTAAGAGTGACTCCCTGACAAATCAAGGTGACACTGTAGGAAACAACAAACAGAAAGTAAGCTCCACAGGCAGGGAATTTTGTCTGTGGCATGCTGCTGCATTACTGTTGCAGTAAGAACCAGGATATCAACAATAGCAGGTCGGCAGCATGAGAGGTGAGACAGAGAACTCTTCTCAAAACCACGTATAATACGAAAATATAGTTAATACAACTAATCTTAAAAGAGCAACAAAAAAGAAGGCTGTGCCAGACTGCAGAAACCTAGAGAAAAGAGCAGACCTCACGAAAGAGGATAAAGTACCAAACCCTTGATCAGGTAGGACCCAAGACCTTTCCCCACCCCAGTTCACTGGTGGGAGGAAGAGAAACAGAGTGGGGAGGGAGGGGAAGCCTAGGACTGCTTAACACCCAGTCCTGGAGATCTGCTTTGGGAACACAAACCCACGTTGCATGGTGTTCTGGTGATTAGAGGGGTTGGAAAGCTAAGACAGGCAGAATACTTTGAGAGACTGAGATTCCAGCCATTGTGGAAAACAGGGATCCACATCTGGCTGCTATGGGACAAAAGAAAGGCAGGCAGTCTGAGAGACATCCTAATAGTGAGAGGGCTGCTAAAGGGGCAAGAATTGCACAGAACTTGCTGCTCAGGAGAAAGGATAGGTGGACAAAATTGTCTGGGCACACTCTGCCCAGCAGGTTGGGAACATACAGGAGCTTCAGGCACTCCATGCCTCTGGCTAGCTATGCATCTCCAAGGCCCCCCACCATGATACGCAGCCTGTTCCACCTTCGTCCTGGCTGGCCGGCACTGGCTTGCAAACTGGCAGTCCCTGCCCTGCTGTCACGGCAGCCAGAAGGAAGCCCTGTCTACAGCAGCTACAGATGCAAAGCACAGAGGCTTACACCTGTGTGCTCGGCCCACTGGTTCTGGCAATGGAGACAGGAACAAAAGCAGGGAAGCAGGGAACAGCTCTTTCCTCCAACCAGGCACAAAGCGCCCCTCCCCTGTGACCCCCAACATCACTCCAGGGGCTGAGCAGCCTCAGAGACTAGAGCTTCTGGGCACTAGAGAGCTCCACATACAAATATGAAATGTCAAAGGAAACTGGTTCAAACAAAAATCCCACAAACACCAGAAAAAGGGCCAAGTGAAACTGAACTTATGAATCTTCCTGAAAGAGAGTTCAAAATACTTCCAGGTAATGTGATGCCCCTGGTCTAATGCTTCAGTTTGAATAGTAGAGTAGTTTACAGATCTCAACTGCTGGTGCAAAAACAGTGTTCCACAGTTTGTAAAGCCCAGAGCTAAATGAAAACAGTAAAGACAATAAGCTGATTTTTTATATAGTTAACTTTATACAGTTTTTAAAATTATTTTTGTTCCTTTATAATTCATTTTACTTGCAATGCTATTAAGATAGACTAACTATATATATATTACAGTTAATCATGGACTAAAACTCTGGCAACCCTACGTCAGTCTCCATATTTTTTTCAGAAAACCTAGGAACCACTGATTTAACCCAACCTCTCATTTTATAGTTGGGGAAGCAGTCCTAGAGTGGAGATGTGCTGTACCAATTAATGGAGGATGCAGACTGAGAGTTTCCTGGCTCTGAAGTGTAGAATATATGGCTGTAAAAATAGGTACAGTAGAATACACTGCAGAGAGCATTACTGGTCACATTAAAAAACCTAGGTTTTATCATATAGTCATATAGGCAAAGGCAAATTATGAAATATTTTGATAATGGGAAATGACATATGTTGCAACTGATCTGTCAACAAAGCATAGCATAAATGCCTAGAAGCAAGGAGTTCAATTCAGAATCTAATGCCTAATTACTTTGATCTATAAAAGTCTTTTTTATCTTTGAATATTTTTATTGAGCAAATTTTATAAAACAAAATGAACCATATAAAAATGAACAAGTCAGTAACATTTAGTACATTCACAATATTAAGCCACAACTATCTCTAATTCCAAAACATTTTTAATACCATAAAAGGCAACTTCATACCTATTAACTTTTAAAAAAAACTTTTTTGTGTGTGGAAAATCCTAGTTTATTTATTAATTTTTTTATTAAGGTATCAGTTATATATGATCTTAAGAAGGTTTCATATGAGCAACACTGTGGTTACTACATTCACCCCTATTATCAAGTCCCCCTCACATACCCCATTGCAGTCACTGTTCCTCAGCATAGTAAGATGCTATAGAGTCACTACTTGTCTTCTCTGAGCTACACTGTCTTCCCCGTGACACCCTCCCCACACCATGTGTGCCAATCATAATACCTCTCAATCCCCTTCTCCTCCGTCCCCACCCATCCTCACCACCCCCACTCCTTTGGTAACCTCTAGTCCCTTCTTGGAGTCTGTGAGTTTGCTGCTGTTTTGTTACTTCAGTTTTGCTTTTTTGTTTTACTCCACAAATGAGTGAAATCATTCAGTACTCGTCTTTCTCCACCTGGCTTATTTCACTGAGCAGAATACCTTCTAGCTCCATCCATGTTGTTGCAAATGGCAGGATTTTTTTTCTTCTTATGGCTGAATAATATTCCCTTGTGTATATGTACCACATCTTTATCCACTCATCTACTGATGGACATTTAGGTTGCTTCCACTTCTTGACTATTGTAAATAGTGCTCTGATAAACAGGGTTGCATATGTCTTTTTGAATCTGGGATCTTGTTTTTCTTGAGTAAATTCCTAGGAGTGGAATTCCCAGGTCAAATGGTATTTTTATTTTTAGTTTTTTGAGGAACTTCCGTATTGCTTTCCACAATGGTTGAACTAGTTTACATTCACCAGCAGTGTAGGAGGGTTCCCTTTTCTCCACATCCTTGCCTGCATTTGTTGTTCTTTGTCATTTGAATGTTGGTCATCCTAACTGTGTGAGGTGATACTTCCTTGTGGTTTTAATTTGCATTTCCCTGATATTTAGTGATGTGGAGCATCTTTTCATGTGCCTGTCGGCCATCTGAATTTCTTCTTTGGAGTAGTGTCTGTTCATATCCTCTGACCATTTTTTTATTAGGGTTATTTGCTTTTTGGGTGTTGAGGCATGTGAGTTCTTTATATGTTTTGGAAGATAACTCCTTGTTGGATATATCATTTATATATATTCTCCCATACTGTTGGATGCCTTTTTGTTCTGTTGATGGTGTCCTTTGCTGTACAGAACCTTTTTAGTTTGATGTAGTCACATGCGTTCATTTTTGCTTTTGTTTCTCTTGCCAAGGAGATGTGTTCAGGAAAAAGTTGCTCATGTTTATATTCAAGAGATTTTTGCCTATGTTTTCTTCTGATTTTTATGGTTTCATGACTTACATTCAGGTCTTTGATCCATTTTTAGTTTACTTTTGTATGGAGTTAGACAATAATCCAGTTTCATTCTCTTACATGTAACTGTCCAGTTTTGGCAACACCAGCTGTTGAAGGAGCTGTCATTTCCCCACTGTATACACATGGCTCCTTAATCGTATATTAATTGACCATATATATATGCTTGGGTTTATATCAGGGCTCGCTATTCTATTCCATTGTTCTATGGGTCTGTTCTTGTGCCAGCACCAAATTGTCTTGATTGCTGGGGCTTTGTAGAAGAGCTTGAAGTCGGGGAGCATAATGCCCCTACTTTATTCTTCCTTCTCAGGATTGCTTTGGCTATTTGGGGTCTTTTGTGTTTCCATATGAATTTTAGAAATATTAGCTCTACTTTGGTGAAGAATGCTGTTGGTATTTTGATAGGGATTGCATTGAATCTGCAGATTGCTTTAGGCAAGATAGCTATTTTGACAATTTTAATTCTTCCTATCCATGAGCATGGGATTTGTTTCCATTTATTGGTATCTTCTTTAATTTCTCTTGTGAGAGTCTTGTAGTTTTCATGGTATAGGTCCTTCACCTCCTTGGTTAGGTTTATTCCTAGGTATAAATTTTTTTGATGCAATTGTGAATGGAATTGTTTCCCTGATTTGTGTTTCAGCTAGTTCATCATTAGTGTATATGAATTCTGTGTATTAATTTTGTATCCTGCAGTTTTGTTGAATTCTGTTATTAGTTCTAGTAGTTTGGGCATGGATTCTTCAAGGTATTTTTTTATGTACAATATCATGTCATCTGGAAGAGTGACAGTTAAACTTCTTCTTTACCAATCTGGATGCCTTTTATTTCTTTGAGTTGTCTGATTGCCATGGCTAGCACCTCCTGTACTATGTTGAATAAAAGTGGGGAGAGTGGGCATCCTTGTCTTGTTCCCGAACTTGAAGGATAAGCTTTCATATTTTCTCTGTTAAGTATGATGTTGCCTATGCGTTTGTCATTTATGGTCTATTATGTTGAGGTACTTGCCCTCTATACCCATTTTGTTGAGAGTTTTCATCATGAATATTGAATTTTGTCAAATGCTTTTTCAGCATCTATTGAGATGATCATCTGTTTTTTGTCCTTTTTGTTGATGTGGTCCGTGATGTTGACGGATTTTCGAATGTTGTACCATCCTTGCATCCCTGGAATAAATCCTACTTGATCATGATGGATGTATTTTTGAATGTGGTTTGCTGATATTTTGTTTAGTATTTTTCATCTATGTTCATCAGGGATATTGATCTGTAATTTTCTTTTTTTGTGGGGTCTTTGGTTTTGGTATTAGAGTGATGCTGGCCTCGTAGAATGAGTTTGTGAGTGTTCCCTACTCTTTTACTTTTTGGAAAACTTTAAGGAGGATGCATATTAGATCTTCTCTAAATGTTTGATAAACTTCAGTGGTGAATCTGTCTGGTCCAGGGGTTTTGTTCTTAGGTAGTTTTTTTATTACAATTCAATTTCATTGCTGGTAGTTGGTCTGTTCAGATTTTCTGTTTCTTCCTGCATCCGTATTGAAAAGTTGCATTTTTCTAGAAAGTTGTCCATTTCTTCTATGTTATCCAGTTTATCATATATTTTTTCATAGTATTCTCTCATAATTCTTTGTATTTCTGTGGTGTCTGTAGTGATTTTTCCTTTCTCGTTTCTGGTTCTGTTTATGTGTGTAGACTCTTTTTTCTTCATAAGTCTGGCTAGGGTTTTATTTATTTTGTTTATCTTCTCAAAGAACCAGCTACTTGTTTCATTATTGATTCTATTGTTTTATTCTTCTTGATTTTATTTATTTCTGCTCTAATCTTTACTGTGTCCCTCCTTCTACTGACTTTGGGCCTCATTTGTTCTTCTTTTTCTGGTTTCATTAATTGTGAGTTTAGATTGTTCATTTGGAATTGTTCTTCCTTCTGGAGGTAAGTCTGTGTTGCTATATACTTTCCTCTTAGAACTGCCTTCACTGTATCCCACAGGTTCTGGACTATTGAGTTGTTGTTCTCATTTGTCTCCAGGTACTGCTTGATCTCTATTTTAATTTGGTCACTGATGCATTGATTATTTAGGAGCATGTTCTAAGCCTTCATCTCTTTGTGGTCTTTTTTGTTTCCTTTGCACAATTCATTTCTGGTTTCTTACTTTTGTGGTCTGAGAAGTGGTTGTTACAGTTTCAATCTATTTGAATTTACTGAGGCTCTTTTTGTGGTCTAGTGTGTGATCTATTCTGGAAAATGTTCCGTGTGCACTTGAGAAGAATGTGTTTCCTGCTGCTTTTGTGTAGAGTGTTCTGTAGATGTCTGTTATTTCCATGTGTTCCAATGTGTTGTTCAGTGCCTGTGTCCTTACTTATTTTCTGTCTGGTTGATCTGTCCTTTGAAGTGAGTGGTATGTTGAAGTCTCCTGAAATGAATGCGTTGCATTCTACTTCACCTCTTAAATCTCTTAATATTTGTTTCACATACGTAGGTGCTCCTGCATTGCATGCATAGGTATTTATAATGGTTATATCCTCTTGTTGGACTGACCCCTTTATCATTATGTAATGTCCTTCTTTGTCTCTTGTTACCTTCTTTGTTTTGATGTCTATTTTGTGTGATACAAGTACTGAAAATCTTGCTTTTTTCTCACTATTATTTGCATGAAATATGTTTTTCCCTCCCTTTGTTTAGTCTGTGTATGTCTTTAAGTCTGTAGTGAGTCTTTTTTATGGAGCATAAAGATGAGTCTTATTTTTTTATCCATTCTGTAACTCTGTGTCTTTTGATTCATGCTTCCAGTCTATTTACATTTAGGGTGATTATCAATAGATATGTACATACTGACATTGCAGTCTTTAGATTCATGGTTACCAAAGGTTCAAGGGCAGGTTCTTTGCTATCTAACAGTGTAACTTAACTCGCTTATTATGCTATCTCAAACACACTCTGAAGGGTTTTTTTCCTCCCTTCTTTTTCTTCCTTCTCCACTTTTTATATTTTAGGTGCCATGTTCTGTACTCAGTTTATCCCTTGATTGACTTTGTGGGTAGTTGATTTAATTTTGCATTTGCTTCGTAATTAAATGGTCTGCTTCCTTTACTGTGGTTTTATTTTCTCTGGTGACAGCTCTTTAGCCTTAGGAACACTTCCATCTTGAGCAGTCCCTTTAAAATACACTGTAGAGACGGTTTGTGGGAGGTAAATGCCCTCAACATTTGCTTATCTGGAAATTGTTTAATCCCAGCTCTAATTTAGATGATTATCTTACCAGGTAGAGTATTCTTGGTTGAAACCCTTCTGTTTCATTGCATTAACTACATCATGCTATTTCCTTCTGGCTTGTAAGGTTTTTGCTGAGAAGTCTGATGAGAGCCTCATGGGTTTTCCTTTGTGTATGATCTTTTTTCTCTCTCTACCTGCTTTTAATACTCTGTCCTTGTCTTTCATCTTTGCCATTTTAATTATTATATGTCTTGGTTTTGTCTTCCTTGGGTCCCTTGTGTTGGGAGATCTGTGCACTTTCATGGCCTGAGAGACTATTTCCTCACCCAGTTTGGGGAAGTTTTCAGCAATTATTTCCTCAAAGACACTTTCTATCCCTTTTTCTCTCTCTTCTTCTTCTGGTACCCCTATAACACGAATATTGTTCCATTTGGATTTGTCATGCAGTTCTCTTACTATTCTTTCATTCCTAGAGATCCTTTTTTCTGTCTGTGCCCCAGCTTCTTTGTATTCCTGTTCTCTAATTTCTATTTCATTTACCGTCTCCTCTACCTTATCTAATCTGCTTTTAAATCCCTCCATTGTATGTTTCATTTCAGATAATGTATTTTTCAAAGTTTCATTCTCTTTCTTGAAGTTGTCCCTGAGATCTTGATTATTTTTCTATAGCTCCATGAGCATGTTTACTATTTTTATTTTGAAATCTTTATCAGGATGATTGGTGATTTCAATTTCACTTAGCCCTCTTTCTTGTGTTTATGGTATTTCCGTTCATACAAGTTTTTTTGCCATTTCATATTTCTGATGATTACTATGGAATAATAACTTGGTGTAGGCAGCACTCTCTAGTGTCCAGAAGCTCTACTCTCTAGAGCTGCCCAGCCCCTGGAGTGAAGGTGGGTGGCGGTCGCAGGTGAGTGGTACCTGTGCCTGCTGGGAGGAAAGAGCCCTTTCCTGTTTCCTGGCTGCAGTGCCTGCCTCCGCTGCCAGGGCTAATGGGCCATGCATGCAGAGAAGAGCTTCTGCGTTACACCCTTGTAGCTGCCATAGGCTTGGCTGCCCTCCAGCTGGCCTGGTGCAATAGCAGGCGCTGCAGGTTTGTGATCCAGTGGCTGCTGGGAGGACTGTGCGGAAGGCTGTGAATCCCAGTGGGGGGCCTCAGCACTGCATTGCTAGCCTTGGGGATGGAGTGCTGGAAGCTCCTGAAAGTTCCCAACCTTCTGGGCTGTGTGCTGGGATGGTTTTTCCACCTGTCCTTTCTTCTGAGCAGCAAGCCTTCTGTAATCCTTTCCCCTTTCGCAGCCCTCTTGCTGTCGAGAACTCTTTCAAAGGTCCTGCTTTCTTTCATTCTGCAGTGGCCAGCTGTGGATACCTGTTCTCCACAAGCAGCTGGAATCTCAGTCTCTCCAATTCTTCTGCCTGTCTTTGCTTTCCAACCCCACTAATCTCTAGAGTACTGTGTAATATGGGTTCGTGCTCCCAGAACCAATCTCCAGGGGTGGGTGTTTAGCAGTCCTAGGATTTGTTTCTCTTCATCCCCTTTCTCTTCTCTTCTCCCTCCCCACTCCATTTCTCTTCATCCCGCCTACCCAAGAGCTGGGGTGGCAGGAAGGCTTGGGTCCTGCTGAATTGTGGCTTTGCTACTTTACCCTTTTCCATGAGGTCTTCTCTTTTCCCCAGATGTAGGCCATCTGTTGCAGTCTTCTTTCTAGTCACTCTTTCAGTATTAGTTTTATTTGCTGTATTTTTTTTGTTATATGTGGTTTTGGGAGGAGGTTTCTGCCTCACTTCTCATGCCACCATCTTTTTTTATATATAAAATCTTATATATTACAATTAATATCTGGTAATGAAGAACTGGAAGAGTCTTTCCCAGGTACTGACAGACTGAATTTGCACAAAGCCAAGCAAACTGTTTGTCACTTCCCATTGTTTCAAAAGTATTTGGTAACTGAGAGCTCATTGTAGCATTTTTCATTTTATACCTAGAAGGTCTTTGGGTTCTGGTAGCTGAAAGATTTCCTTCTCAGTGTATTGGAGCAGACAATACATTGAAAAGATTGACATGGCTTAACGATTTGAATCCCTTACAGTTGCTTGGTTCTCTTAGCATTTAACAAAAAAGCCATTTTAGATACCCAGCTAGCAGTGTGTTCTGAACAGCTATCAAATGCATGAGACATTTATTTCCCTCTGCGTCTATATGCATACAGGAATCAGCATCTCTCTCTCTCTCTCATTTTTCTATTTGTTGTGTGTAAAGAAAATGTCACTTTACTGTAGATTTATTTCTTCAAATTCTTTACTCACAGAGGTAGCAAAAGTCAGGAGCCAAACCCACTTGTTGCAGTCTGAAGGGCTGGTCTCTTTCAAGCAGTCAGCACTAACAGCTAACACATCTGTCTGCATAATGGTAGTTTTTCAAAGGAAATCTGTAACTTAATTCCTGAGAAGGTACAGCAGAAGAATATGTCCTTAAATTTAGAATTAATGTTAAAAAGATTTTTTTCAATTCATTTAAATTAAAATTTTTATTGAGCAACCAGTATTAATCTCCCACTATATGCAGTTGGCAAGTCAGACATCGAGGGTGGATAAAAAGGGATTCGGGACCAGAGGGGAAAATCTGAAGCACAAGACTAGACACACAGAAGGTGTTCGGCAGATACTGGTTTTCCCCCTCAGTTTCTTTATTTCCCCTGTGACATGGGGGCACATGCTCAACGGCACTTGTAGCTCAGCTCAGATATACGCAGAGGTAGGTAAAGATGGGGGCAGCTGCCCAACATGACAGTCTGTTCTGTACCCAGTGCGGGACAGGACACTTCACATACCCCAAATCTCATTTCCTCATAGTTACTTTATTCCCATTTGGCAAAATATAAAATGGAGGCACTGAGAGATTAAACAAATTGCCTGATAATGTGTGGCAGACACAGAATGCAAATTAAATTCTGGTCATTCATAGCCATATTCATTCCATTCAGAACACCTTCTTTGATCACCTTGAATCCCTGAGGCTGAAGATTCAAACAGGACATGCTCCAAATGCTCAAAGAGCTTTCACCTGATGTGGGAAGAAATGTGTAAAACAAGTAAGTTTTTTAAAGTTGAAATATTATTACAGAGGTATGCTTGGCAGGAGAAAAAATAAAATGTCTCAGTTTGCCAGGATGAAGAGAGGGTGGAGGGGTAGGGATGACTTCCCCAGGATGTGATAACAGACAGGAGCCCATGGGGCCATCTACAGGAGGAGGGGAAGGTGGAGATGGTGGTGTGGCAGGGGGGGAGGAGGACGACCTGGGTGTTGGGAACTGCAAGTGCTGGGTTCAGGGGGCTTTCAGGACCAGCAAGTCTTTGCGCTGATCTCCAGTGTGGGTGTGTGATGGCGGTGGCAGGAGATGAGCTTGGGGAAAGGAGCTGAGGCCAGGCAGGAGGCGCTTGTGTCAGGCTGAGGAGTTCAGACCTTACCTTGTAGGTTATGGGAACCCCAAAAAAGATTTTAAGCAAAGGGATGACATTCTTGGAATCTTACAAATGAGGTCTGGGGAGATTGAATAACTTGCCAAAATGGTGAAACCTAGTTTAAAGCTTATCCACATGGCTCCAGAGGTGGAGTGCTTTATGGTGTGCTGTATATCCTGTGTAGTTTTACTCTGAAATAATTAAACAAGATTTTCCCTGAAAAAAGAAAAAGATATCTTTTAAAGGTCCCCCATCAGTGTATTGAAAAAAGACTAGAAAGATACCTATTCAAGGGAACAGAGACCTGAGAAGAGGCTTCTGCACTAGTCCTGGTAGGAGAGGCCAAGTCCCCAAACCAAAACAGTGTCTCAGAAATGCACTTGCCTGGCCTCTGTTCCGTACAGTCCAGCTTGGTGTCTCTCTGAAGCAGCTTTGTCCCCTCAGCAATGTGAATTGTCTTAAGGGGACAACAAAATCCTGCTCACAGTCATCGTCTGACCCTCATTCTCCTTTTCAGTCCGCCAGTTGGATTTTATGTAGGTTGTTGTCCTAGGGACGTTAACCTTGCAAGAGTCCTGAAATTAGCCTATTAGTCTCTCCTTTTCATCAAGTTAAGAAGACTCCTAATAAAGTACAACAGATTCCCTAGGAGGAAGGCAGCATTATCAGCCACTAATGCCCTACCCTTAATTGCTTCACCAGATTAATTAGGTGGCTCCCCCGTAAGGCCCTAATCAAACTTGGGGGTGTTGCAGAACAAGTAAATGTTGATGAAGCAAGGGAGTAAATGCGATTCAAAGCAATGGGCACAAGCTGAGGAGAACTGTGCTCAGCAACTTGGGCCAAAGTGGAGCACTGAATACACAGGAGAGAGTCAGGAAAGAGAAAGACAGAGCTTTAAAGACAAAGCAGGCCAGCTGGGCCCATCAGGCACGGAAACCACTTAGGATATCCCTTTCTCCATCTATTACATGTCTTCTGTCAAAAATGAGAGCGCTCACCTGAGATGTAGACTAATAAGTATCATTTCTGCATTTCGTCCAGCTCTTATGGTGTGCTGAGCAGAGTACTGGATGCTTTCTGTGCATTTCCTCAGTCAACCCTCACTACCATGCTATGAGCTAGGTTTACTGTTTCCAGGTTTCCCATGAGGAAACTAAGCTTGGAGAGCTTAAGTAAATTCCTCACAGTCATTCAGCTGAGTAGCAGAGTCAGGATTTGAATCTAGATCCATCTGGCTTCAAAGTTCTAACCACTAACTCAACTGCTGCACCACTTCAGAAATCTCTACTTCCGCTCTTCAGACCAGTGTGGGGTTCTTACAGCCCACAGAGGCAGTCTGGCCTTTTAGGAGGCCTTGGATGCGTTTGAAAAGGCCCAAGCCCCAGTCTGGCTCCCATTTGCACCCAATCTGGACACCTAAATACCCCCTCATCATAGCCCAGAGCTGCAGCCTGGGGCTTACCAGGAGAGTCCTCATTCCTCCAGTTTGAGCACTAATAGAAGAGTTTACATCCCAAAGATGTTGCTGGAGTTTGCAGCAGCTACGGGTAGAGCTGGGATTACAACCCAGGTCTGTCTGACCTTAAAGTAAATGCTTGTCTGCTTGATGACTCTCAGGAGATGATGCCTGAGCTAAACTTGAAGAGTGGGTCATAGTGGTGGAGAAGAGTGAAAAATGTAGGCTGACTGGGTGGAAGTAGAGATGAGTCCAAGACACTGTTTCAGGAATACTGACTGTGAAAGAGAAGTAAGACTGGGGGGGTTGAAGGTGACTCGAGGAGGAAGCAAGGTTGATAGGAGCTCATTTGGGGTTGGAGAGGCTTGGTCACATGTATAAGATGAGGAAAAGTCAATGAAGAGGGAAAGATTGAAGGTACACTAAAAATGGAATAAAATGGAAGAAATGAGGAACAGAGCTAGGACGGGGACAGGGGAGGAGGTGGGAAGTTGAGCACCTGCCTTGCAGGGGTGGGGGGGTCTCTATTTTTCTAGTCTTACAAGAAAAATAATCTGCTGAGAGAGAGAATGGGGACTGAAGGGTGGTAGAGACCAAGAGGGGAACTGAATAAAACAGCCCCAATGGTGAGTGGACACAGGAACTCTGGGACATCTGTAGGACTCGGGGAGGGGCGCTTCTGAGGCTGGAGCCACACAGCTCTGATTCCAGCCATGGGATTTTCTTCACTATCCCTTAGGGGACCCAAGCAGAACTGGAGATGTTCAACAACTATGGTGTACAGGGTGGGGGACCGGCAGACTCTGAGCGGGGCTCTGGGGTGGAAAAATGGTGAGCGAGAGGAGGGTGCTGATAACTTATTTTAAACGGTGATGGATCAAGGTCCAGGTTTGGAGGAAAGAGACCTATTCCAAGCTGAGGGAATAACAAACTGACCTCCTTGACTCCTACACCTTTTCTAATAAATATCCCACATGGAAGCATTTTCTGTCCTCATGTGATGTCCTGGAGACTCAGAGAGGTTCAAGCAACATGCCCAAGTTCCCTCACCTTTTGTGTATCGAAAAATTATTCCAAGGTTTTTTTGAAACTGGTGCAGGGAGAGGAGGACAAGATGCTTAAATCTCATCTAAATATTATTTTATACTTACTTTTAAGAATGTGTACTTAATTTAAGATTTTATACTTATTCTTCAGAATATTTAAGACAGGAGGCTATGCCTTATATGTTATAATCTTAGGTCAGTAAATAAATTAATAGTAACTTCATGACATTTCAAGAACTGATGAGAAAGTATTTGTGCTGAATTCCATTTTTTTCCTTTCTTTTAACAAACTTCAGGAATATTTTCTATATAAATAAAAAATGATTTTTATTGTGCGGTAGAGAAAGTTTTGTAGGTGGGCATGCCAATCTTTGCAATGCTTGGAATGAGACACCACACTTTTATGGTGTGATTGGCAATCCACACTGATTTCAAATTTCTTAATCTGCACTTATTAAGTCAACTTATGGTTTTGACTATTATCACATGTTAACTATAACATATCACAAATATTAGCCACATCAAGGAGGTTTTTCTTAATGGGAACAGAAATAATTGCCTGGCTGTATTCAAAATAGGCTCAGACAAGAATTTTAAGAAGTTTTACAAATAAGATTGCTCTTGAAAACTTTTTCATTCATTATCAGGCCCCTCATCCATTATTTGATAAAGATAATTTGAGTCAAATAAAGGTGAAGTTCAAAATGAAAGCAATAAAAGACTGATTTTCAAATCTGATGATGACTATGTTCCCATAAGCATTCTAGTGAATTTAGATTTATAGACATATGTGACTCTGCAACGTGTCTTAAAATTACAGTGGATTCCCTGTGGTGCCATCTTTGACATCTGGCCCTATGCAAATGTGAGCTTGGACTGTTAACAACATTACAGACACATATGAGAAGCATGGTTCAGGCTGTCATTCTTTTTTTTATTTTTAAAGAAATTAACTGGAAGAAATGTGAAAAGATTTGTTATTACAGAAGATGCTACAGAATTGCCTTTCTGTTTTTCCTCTTGGAGCTGAAAGAAATAGTTCACTGAATTATGTGTAATGAATAAGCACTTCTTGGAGGAAGAATTTTATTAAAATAATATTTTTAAAATCCAAAGTGAATAAAATCTGCCAAAGTTTTAAAATCCAAAGTGAATAAAATCTGTTTTAAAAAAATAGTTCAATAAAAGTGCCAGAAAGTATTTGTGCTACAAGTCGATTCTGAATCACTGATAATGTAGTAAGACCGCCGTTTATTACAAGTAATACACAATTTACAGTGGGTTTATGCTTCCATTTATTTTGTAAATGGGTAGTTCAGAGCTTAGGATATATCCTGCTGAAGAAAAAACACTGCCACACAGAACTAATATGTGCCAGACTCCTGTCAGGCTGGGAGTTTGAGATACCCAGTCCTTCAGATACCTACAGAGCAAGACTGCCCATTTTCCAAGTGAGAGTGGAGGCCCAGAGGTAATCCACATGGAGATACAGTGAAGATCAGCAGTGCCCGTCTGTGCTCTGTGTCCTGTGAGAGGGCCACGGCATTTGAGAGGAAGGACGTGAAGCTCAGAGAAACTCTACCCACCTCTTAGTCACAAAGGAGGAAGTCCAACAAACTGTTGAAACAAAGGTTTCCCATTCCCTGTGTACACCTTGCCTTTTGGCCCGGCTGTCTTCAGGCCTCAGTGCCCCTGACACCTGTCCAGTCTCCCTTGCAGAAGAACTGAAGCTTCTTTTTGCCCAGACTGGAGCCTGGCTCCCAGCAGGGGCAGAAATAGTATTTGGCCGTGTGTTTCAGTACAGAACTACAGAGTGACCAGAAAATAGAACCCGATCTAGACTACCGGGACTCACAGAGACAGCTGCTCAGGATTCGGGGCAGTGGAGCCGAAACTGCAAGCAAGGGAGCTCTCTCTAGGAAGAGGATGAGAAATGGGAGGTGGATGGGTTTCCAAGCCAGAAAGAATTTGCAGCAGCCTCATGGTCGTGGATGGACACAAGATGGTAACTTAGCTGAGAAATAAGTCATTTATTCTTCTTTCTTTTTTTATTGTAAGGTCTTGTGATGGTTTTAAAACAGGTCTACAAATCCTTTCACACTCCTCCCATCAAGTGGAGAAGCTTCTGGACACTCCGCTTGAACCTGAGTGGGTCTTTGGACCTGCCTCAGCGAGCAGAATATGGGGTGGGTGACACAGTCTCTTCCAAGGCTCGATTAGAAAGATCCTGCAGTCTCTCCTGGTATCTCTTGGGATGCCCACTGTACTCCCCCGGGGAGGCTTAGCAACCTTGTGAGAATCCCACCACCCTGAGACTATGCTGACACCACGTGGGGAGGGGGCTAGGTGCCAAGGAGCCACAGGCGTGCCAGCCCCAGCTGTCGGGGTGCTCCCAGGCCCGGCACCAGTGCTGAGAGTGAACATGACTTCCCGGTAATCCCAGGCCCAGCCTTCTGTTCACTGCAGCCACATCAGGGATCCCAGGTGAAAGCTGCCTAGCTCAGTCCTGTCAACTCCATATTTGAGTGCAAAATAAAGAATTGCTCTTGCTCTGAGCAAGCTTGGTGTGGTTTGTTACCTACCAATGGATAACCTAAACAGAATAACTCTCCATAAAAGAGGTTTTTACTTTTCCTTTCTTAAAGGACAGGTATCCTGGAGGTCTGGAGCCTTCTTTGCTCTGGGAAAGGTTGAGAAGTTTTTGTTTTCAAAAGCCTGCCTTCTTTTTTAAATAGCAACAGCAAGATTATGTAGAAAGGGAAGGTTCTGTTGATTGACCACGAGGGAACCCAGCTACGAGAATGGATGCCTTCTAGGGCCAAGCAGAAGTGGAAGGGTGGTGGGCTCTGGTGGTTGAGAGCTGTGTCAGTGGCTGACTTGGGTGCAGAGGGAGCAGGTGCCATGCTCTGCAGAAAACCACAGAAGCCCAAATAATGAGGATCTCAGTGCAACTATGATGAGTGACCCTCAGCTCTCCTCCCCAAGTGGTTTGAACAGCACAAGTACTCAGGATGCCTATGTAATGCTAGATGGGAGGAGGGCCTCCTGAATATGACCAGTACTGAATTACCTATCATGTGATATGATTTTGAAAACTTAAGAAAAATATCCTTTCTTATCGCAAGGATTATTAAACCAATCCTACCCAGTTATGCATACATTTGTGAATGAGAAATTTCTTCCCCAGAGGTGTTCACTCTCCTTGAGGCTTTGATGTTAGTAAATCAAATTAATTTCTCATTGATAAGAACCTTAGGCAATGTAAAAAAATGAAAATTTAAGAATAATTAAGTCATGGTTGGATATGATCTGGAGCTTCAGAAGATCCATTAAGCTGCCTTTGCTCGTGATAATCCCTATTCCTCCACTTCCAAAGTGAAAGTCTTCCAAAGTTCTAAAAGGGTATGAGATTTTAAAGCTCTGAGGTGATTTTCATCTGTTTATTTGTTCTCACTGGTGGAGATGCCAAAGGCAGAAGTTTATGTGACACAGTGTGTCCAGGTACACGTAGCTATTGCTGTGAATCAAATTCTCTGTATCCAGGGAACGCATCTTAAACGGTTCTCATTTTATTTCCAAGTAGCCTTTAAAATAACCAAATGGAACTAGTCATTTGGGTTTAAAGAATCAGAAACTGCTTGCTGGAAGCATTTGTCCTTAATGTTGCCTCTTCATCCTTCCTGGTCTCCCTAACTAAAATAAACCGGACATTTTTTTTGTCTTCGTCCATGAAACAAAATTAGATTGACTAAAGTCTCTTCTCAATATTTTTTGTCTTTCTTAGCTATGTATTACAGATTATCAAAGCAATTAGCAGCAATCCAATCCAGGTAGGAAGGTATTTTCAATAACCTGACCACCTGTCTGAATTACAACTCCATGAAGGAGGCTTAGCCAGAATATTGCTGGTGTGTTCAAGTATCTACACTTCTGAAAATCAAAGAGAAAAAAAGAGAAATTTGTTAAAGGCGGCCCAAGATGAAGCCATTGAGACTCCCATTCCTGAGAACAGGTGATGAGCTCCTTTCAAGATGAGGTGCGCCCTGCATGCAGACAGGACATCAAGGGGTCAAAGGAACAAATAAACAGAAAGTGTTCTCAGAACTTTCAGCTCGATTGCCTCAAAGAAGGAAGAAAGAGATCAAATCAAAGCATTTTTAAAAGATGCCAAGGTGCTTTTTAAAAATCAGCATCTTAACTGCCAGATGGTTAATGAAGGTCAGCTAGGCACCTTCCACAATTTGTCATTATGAGTTTACTCCTGTGCCTTTATTAGGTAATGATGAATAACTTCCTATTTAGCAACTGTTAGGGAGTATTTTTCCTCCAATATGTAAAGTTTTTAAAATACCAGTGTAAAATTGTAGCAAAGACTCAATTTAAAGGTCATTTTTTTTTCTGGTAGTGCTGAAGGCAAATAAACCTCACAATAGCCATGTTTATGAATCCAAGTGAGAGTAATTGCTTTACTTACACCTGGAGGGGTCTGGGAATTAACCATCTTTTTGTTGACTTTTGACTTCAGGAGCTGAAGTTGAGGAGGATAAAGCTGAAGCAAACACTGATGAAATGGCTTTTGCAGTACAGATTTCAGATGCTAGAGGGCATAATTGTTTTAGTTGATCCAAGGCAACGAAAAGCAAAATCTATTAATCTGTTTATAAACGGTGACCTAGAGGTTTTAAAATTTGGATCATGAATGCAAGCTTGTTTCTCATTAAAAATCCAAGTCAGCATCCGCGGGAAGGAGCAGCAGAACAAAATGTGCATTATCTGTGGTTGTTATGGATTATGTTTTGCAGAGGCCTTGGACTTGTGAGAGAAAATAGAACACACTCCAGGGTGCCCTTTGGGTTAGCATACTTTTCTATCTTAGGTTTATGAAGCTGTCCACTTGGTCTTCACTTGGGCTTTTTCCTCCCCCAAATAGCAGCCCTCACCCCAAAGATTATATATGTATTCATGTATACAATGTACTTGACAAGGATCTTGATAAGTAATTAAATATCATTATGAAATTACAGGATTGATTCTAGGAAGTGAGATTATGTCTTTTATGAAAAGTTTCCTTTTAAAATGTTCACCTCTCGGTAAATTTTTTTCCAAAGAGATTAGCTAATTGATGATGTGTAGTCCTAATGCTTTTTCTACCTCTTGGCCTCTTCCTATTAAGGATTTCTTGGGTCTTCTTTAGTATTTTACCTTCTTTAATTTGATACACTTCTGGTCCCGCTCCTCACATATTATATGTGACCTTCTTCGTTCATTTCTTCTGCTTCTGTTCATGCAGCACAACCACATAGAAGAACACTGAATAAGTAACCTTCACACTCACAAATTCCTGCTGAATTTTGTCATGTCTTTGCCTCACAAACCACTATTCTTATTACCACATTCAAATTGTTCTTGAGTGATAGTTGGGCTTTCCTCCCTTTCTGCACTCTGAAAACCCTGACAGGATATTTGTAGATTAGTTAATGAAAGCACTCAAGGAAATGGTGGGTTAATAAGTTTCTAGATAAGGCACAAATGTCTCAGTAGATAAAATGTTAAGCACATTTTGAAGCATATTTTTTCACCTCTACCTCCAAAATAGATTCCAAATGCAAATGTGGTGGGCAGATTTTCGGTCCCCATTACCTTTTTCCCCTGGGGTTTCTCCTGTGAATATGTCACTTTACATGGCAGAATGGATTTTGCAGATGTAAATAAGGTTACTAATCAGATGACTTTAAAACAGGAAGATTATCCTGGATTATCCAACGTAATTCCATGAGGTTTTAAAAGCAGAAATATTTCTCCAGCTGGTAGCAGAATATGAAATCAGATATTCAAAGCATGAGAAGAATTTGATGTGCCATTGTTGGGTTGAAGAAGAAGGGGGCCATATTAAGGAAATAGGAGCCTAGCCTTATAGCCCTCAAGGGACTGAACTCTGCCAACAGCCTGAATGAGCTTGTAGGCAGAATCTTCCCAAGAGCCACCAGACAAGAACCCAGTCCAGCTGATACCTTGATTTCAGTTTTATAAGGCCCCAGTTGAGAGATGCTATGCCAAAGCTTCTAACCCATGGAACTGTGATTGTGGTTATTTACAGTAACAGCAGAAAACTACTACACCTCCTTATTATGTGGGATTTAAAAAGTCTTTACTGTTTAAGCTGCTTTCATTTTAGTTCTTTTGTTATTTTTAATTGAAAAAAGTGTTATGTCTTCTTCTCAAGATGTAAAAATAAGGCCTAGAATTAGAACGTTCCCTCTTTACTGATGGATTATTGAATGTGTTTGCCTTTTGATAAAAGAATGCAACTCTCTTTGCATTGGCCATATGGCTGTCAGGGGCTAGGCTATGTGCTATTCAGTTGACAGATTCTACTTCCAATACTCATAACAAATTTTATGTCCCAGAAAGGAGAATAAATGATCAAACAGGGGGAAAAAATAGTAGCCGTCTCTGATGGTAAGAAGAACAAGAAAACATTACTTCGAAAAGGAAGCAGCTATTGTATGTCAGCTATACTTCAATAAAAATGAATGAATGAATGAATATTTTAAAAAAGAAGCAGGTAAATAAGGAAACAGTTTTTTTTTAAATCTGACTCCAATATGCAAAATATCCAGTAGTTCAGAAGCCAGCTACAGAGAAGGAATGTTTCTATTTTTCAGACTTACGAATTTCAGGCTACAAACTGGACTATACAATAAATAAAAAACTTTGTATTTTATATGGTAGCTTAATTGTTTACTTTTGAGTCCTGTAAGAAAAACTGCCAGACCAATAAAACAGGCAAGGAAAACCTTATTCAAGATTATTGCAACAGGGGAGAGAGATTTTTGCAACTGGGGAAAGAAATTGAACTCAACTTCATTGAAATGAGGATTTGTAAATGTTGGGGTGAGGTAATGGAAAAGTACTAGAGGTCTTTAGAGGAGAGGTTGGTCAATGTGATTAGGCCATTCATATTTAATGACTGTCACTTTCAAAGTTAGGATTCTACTCTTCCCATAGATTCTACTCTACAGGACAAAGGCTCTATCTTTCTTGATGATTACATTTCAAAGGGATGGCTCCCATGTCCTTGAGAAAGATCACTCCTGGGTTGTAGCAAGTTTACATTTCAAATAGGCAAAGAAATGATGTACAATTCCAAGTTTTCTAAAGTAAATGTCCTATGAAAATGTCAGTCAGGAACCTTGATTCTGGAAGAAGCTTGTCTCAAGTTTACTCAAGCTGAGGGAGTGTCTATACCATCTCAGTCAGTACCCAATTTTGGTTAGCCTTCAGAAAATTTAAGTATAGTCTTTTTGGAGAGTTTTCCCAATGCCAAGACTCACTCCAACAACTCCCTATCTCCCTTTGGCTGGGCCATAGTTCTAGGCATCAGGGCCAATGTGGACCCCTCTGAGCATCAGTTGTCCGCCCACACAGTTTATGGCTGAGTAGTCCATTGTGCTGGTTAGCTCCTTCCAGCTCCTTCCAGACCAGCAGCTCTGTTTTGCTTTTGTCACAGTTGAGGCACAGGAATCTTACTTCTAAGTGGCCTGTGAGCCAGTCTGCTTAGATAACCAGGATAGTTCTCCATCTGATCAAACTAACAACATAGCTTGAATAAGAAAAGAGGAGTAGAAGAAATTTAAAAAAAAAGAATACAGTTAATTTCTCAAACATATTTTCCTGGCACACATCCTAAAGAGTAGGTTGATTCATTCAGCAAACAGGAAAGCATTAAGAAGCTAATGTGCATTTCAGGAAAACAAAGAAAATGCATCTCATTAGCCTAAAGTCATTAGAGTCTGAATTTAACCATCCATTCAGTGTAGTTTGTATAGTATTCAAAGAACTTGTCAGAATTAGAACAGTAAATTTAAATATTAAGTATTTTTTTTTCTCAGTGGCACCCAATATTGGAAACCTTAGTAATCATTCCTTTTTAAAATATGCTTTTGACTCTCACATTCTTAAAAGTTTTTGATTGTATACTGTTGTTCACTATACAAGGATTTTCACATTTTAAGTTTTTTTCTTGACCTTTCTGATAATCACATTTAGTGAAAAAGAATAGGGCAGTGTATAACATACCACATAGAATGCATCTATTTGTGTGATTCTGCAAAAACAAGATATAGTTTTGCACATAATCTCTGTACAGGAAGATGAGGCCTCTGATAAAATTCTTAGAGATCATTTATGTGTTGAATGAGGCTCTGGTGTTTCTGTCAGGAATGACATCATGAGTCCATGGGATGATTTCTGAGGAGATTGAGAGATAAAAATACTTATTTTTTTTCTTTAGAAAACCTTAGAGTTTTAAATAGCACAGCAGACACTGAAAAACATTAAGGTTGAACTACTCAGTTCATGATGTTGCCATGACAACAGATCTTGAAAACTGAAAGTGAGGATACAGATGAATAAAAATTTGGGCTGTAGACCTTATAAAAGGATCAAATTCTTAATTCTTCTGAAATGAAATTTCCAGTGGGCAAGGTTTCTGTGGGAGATCCCTGGGTAAGATGGGTGCTCCCTCTGGTTTTTCTTTCTCTCTGCTTCCTAAGGGCTTCTGGATGCTACCCCACCCAGCCTCTTGAGTCTTTCTGCTTCCCTCGCCTGTTAGCTGAAAAATGGCAAAACAATTCCATTCCTCAGTAACTGTAGAGAAAATAGAAATTTTATGGCCAGATTTCTCACTTTTGCCTGATTCTGATATTGCCCATCATATGCCTGTTTAAACTGTTTACTGGTGGAAAAGGCACCTGGAGCCAACTGTCAGTCCTGGAAGTACTGGCTCAGGGAAGGGGTGGAGAGGACACACACAAGCGCCTGGGCTTAAGTGGTCAGGCATCTGCCAGTTACCACAGAGACCTGCCCCCAGAGTTCCTTCCCATGCTAGCGGGGAAGGAGAGAGCTGAGAGAGCAGTGGGAGCAGAGAATCAGAGCCTAGTGGGTGGAGAGAGGAAGCAGGACACAGGAGTTGCTGAGCCCCAGTGCTAGGAAGGGAAGAGAGCTTCACGCTGGGGAGAAGGAGGGAGCAGAGCAGGAGCCAGCAGGGACTGAGATGGAGACTGTCTTTGCTGCTTGTATGTAGCCAGGTAACTGCTGTGAGGATAAGCTTGGTAGGAGCCTCTTTTAACCCCCAGCTTTCTGTTGTTTTATTTAGTCTTACTGAATTCATAGTGAACCTGCAAGAAGCGGGGAATCCCCTCCTCCAGAGCAACAGTAACAACAGAAACAGCTTGGAATGCTCCAAGAGAAATTCTAGCAAGGAAACGGGAAAACAAAAAATAGCTTGGAAACAATGTATCTTAGCTCCCCAAATAATTTGTCAGTGATCCTCAGGTGTGGCTCTTGGCTTGAGAAATTTGTGGAACTGTGTCTAGGGAGACTACCTAGTCCTAATGTTTCCAGGATTTCCTTGGTTTTAGCACTGAAAGTCCTAATCCTGGGAAACCCCGTTGTTTTGGGCAAACTGGAAAGGCAGGTCAATCTACCTGTCTGTTAGACCTTATTTTGCCTTGTGTTCCAATCGTTGGACTTTTTCCTATCTGACACCTCCTGTATTTCTTTAAAGTGGACACCAAAGATAAGAAGTTGAATGAGCTGGTCTCAGTCTGAGAACAGTCTCATTTATTCAAATATGTTAGTGCTGCACTGGCTAGTCAAAGGGCCACCCAACCACAGACTTGTAATGGGATGTTTCACCATAGACCCTCAACCAGTGCTCTTGGAAAGAGATGTTATCAAACCCCAAGAGTAGACAGCTGCCCAAAAGTTTATCTCAAGTATTACAGGTGCTGATATCAAAGAAACACTGTATCTGTAGGTAGTGTGAGTAGTCAGTGTGAATAGCCAAACAATAGCTATTCAACTGCATACTGTGCAAACAAAGTGGCTTTGAAGACTTTTCCACCAAGTAAATCCAGCACAGCTTTAGTAGACCCAACCCACAAGTCTGAACAAAGAGAACAATCTCAAAATATTAAACACCATATGTGAGTAATTACACATGGAGATTTGACTTTACTAAGAGTAGCGCTGCCATTAACCTCAAATACCAGTGGAATTTTTATAAATAACTTTTATTCTTTTATGTGTACCCATAAAAATGCAAAAAGAATAGGGAAGGCAATGAAAATCACCAATAATCTTATTACAGAGATATCCACAGCTTACATTTTATCATTTCTACCTGATCTTTCTCTGTATATACTAATACACATATATATATATGTATCATATAGACACAATGTACATGTAGTTTTCTAATTTTTTTTTTGACAGAACACTTGTTACGGGCTAAACATTTGTGTACTCCTTCAAATTCATATGTTCAAATCCTAATCCCTAATGTGATATTTGGAGATGGAACCTTTTGAATGTAATTAGGGTTGGATGAGGATATGAGAGTGGGACCTTCATGAGGACATTAATGCCCTTATAACAAGAGACACCAGAGAACTTACCTTCTCTCTCTCTCCCTGCCATGTGAGAACACAGCAAGCAGGCAGCCTTCTACAAACCAGGAAGAGCGTTTTCACCAGGAACCAAATATCTTGGACTTACCAGCCTCCAGAACTGTGAGAAATAAATTTCTGTTGTTTAAACCACTCAGTCTGTGGTATTTCATTTTGGTATCCTGAGCAGACTAAGATGACATTACATCATGAAGTTTTTCCTATAGTAAATATTCTTCAAACACAACATTTATAATGGCCAGTCATCCACCATACAGCATGAATGTACCATAACTTATTTTACCAAACTGCTAGTTTAATTCATTTAGATATGTAATACACACTTTTGCTTGCTCTTTCTATTCCAAAAAGAACAATGATTTTATTCAGGAATATATTCTTCCTCCTTGTAGCCATGTACCTCAAAGAGAAATAATTTCCCTAAGAGATCCAGCAGTGGACCTGGCTGGTCTAAAAATAATACAATTTTCTTTCCCACTGCTTGGTTCAGAAATGGCATATTGCTGCTACTAGCCAAAAGAAATCTTGATGGAGAGATTTAAGCAAGTTTTTTCTTATCTGCAACAGAGCCATGAGGAGAAATAGTCTCACTTCTTGCAGACATTGTGAATTGTAGATGTACTGCCACCTTACTTTCTGACAGCTCTGAAGATCACAGAAGAGATGAATGAAAGGTCTTGTTTTAGTTCTCTGATGACATTGATGAATCACTGAATTACAACCCTGAAGCCTACCTCTATTATTATACTTCCTGTTACGTGAGATAAGTTTCCTCTGTATTTAAGTCAGCTTGTGTCAGGGTTTCTGTACTTGCAGGTGGTATTCTGACATAAAATATTTTATAAATTTTGCTGTTACAACTATCTTTGTGAATAAATCTTTGTCCACATCTCAGATTATTTCCCAGAATAGAATCTCTCAAGGGAAAATACTGGGTCAGAAGGTATGAACATGTTTTATGTTCTTCATATCTACTGCCAAATTTATTCTGAGAAAGGCTATATCAGTTTGCATTCCTGTAATATATGAGCAATTATTTCAATGTTCCTTTACTAGCATCAAATACTATTATTTTTAAAGCTTTTTGTTGATGTGATACAGAAATAATGGTATCATGCTGTAATATCAGTTTGTATCTTTGTTAAATGGTTGGACATATTTTCATGTTCAGTATTTATCAGTCATTTGTATTTAGTGGTCTATACATTGTTTACTCATGTCCTTGGCTGCTTTTTCTTAATATTTTCTTATATGGAATTTGAAGATAAATGGTCATTTTTAAAGTTGGCTATAACGTACATTTTACTTTAGTATATTTTGGGTTTGGATAGAAAGGCAATTATCACAGGACAGAAACTGATCTTGGCATTTTAGTTCAGAAAATGAAGAAAAAAATGCTAAAACTCACTAGAGACATAAAAATCTTCTCTTCTTTATGAAATGTTCATATCTATGGACTTTGGGTAAATTCATGAAAGAGTTTAATAGTTGCAATCCAAATTAACATGGAATCTCCTAACGTTTTTTAAATCTCAGTACTTACACGCTATCTAACTGCTCATTTTAAAGTTTCATTTATGACTGGCTCAGCAATATTTAGGTTTTTCTCTACTGCTTTAATAACCCACTAAGACTGCCCTCATGTATCCTCTTGCTAAAAATCATTTTATGTCAAGGTTTGGCAAATTTATGATCAACTGGAGAGAAACATAGGTATGTGAAATAAAAAATGAGTTCTAATAAGAATACATACTCAAGATATAGGAGGCAGAACTTGTCCATTTTTATTCTGGAAGTGCCAGTTTTCAGCATTTCTACAACGCTAGGATGTAGTATAATGCAATCTTCATTATTAATGTGTTCAATTATACCTTTTTATATAGGTTGGCATTAGCTAGGTGCTCTCTTGAGAGAAAAAGGGAGAAATGATGAATGATACTCATTCCCTCACTGCCAAACTCCTCCCATGACTTTGGCTGGATTGGAAAGAAGAATATTATATAGTGTGGCAGCCTGCTTTGCCCCAGATGTTATGTCAGAAGGCAAATCTGTTTCACCCTTGGATCTGGCATGTATTATGTAGGAAGAGTGGCAGCCTACTTAGTGTGATTCAACAGACTCCTCCCAGGCAGGAGTGCAGGTATCAGGAATCCTGGACAGCTGGTCCTCAAGTCAAATGGGCCTTATATCAAAGGTCAGTCCACAGATGGGGCTGCAATCACTCAGATTCGGGGGCAGGACTTTAGTGGCCCAGGGGCATCTGGCAAAGGGAAAATAGGATGGCAGAATTGTTACTGGTGGAGAAGTTACTATTCTTCCTGGGATCATGTAATGGAGATGATGAGGAATGAGAGCCAGCAGACAAGAGTACAGAGCAACCACCAAAGCTTTTAATGAGGAGTGTAAAGAAAAAGACTGCAGCTATGTTCATGAAGAAGTTGCTCATGTTTATGTCCAAGAGATTTTTGCCTATGTTTTTTTTCTAAGAGTTTTATGGTTTCATGACTTACATTCAGGTCTTTGATCCACCTTGAGTTTACCTTTGTGTATGGGGCTAGACAGTAGTCCAGTTTCATTCTCTTACATGTAGCTGTCCAGTTTTTCCAACACCAGCTGCTGAAGAGGCTGTCATCTCCCCATTGTAGAACCAAGGCACTTTTATCAAATATTAATTGACTGTATATGTTTGGGTTAATGTTTGGATTTTCTATTCTGTTCCACTGGTCTGTGGTTCTGTTTTTGTGCCAATACCAAATTGTCTTGATTACTGTGGCTTTTTGCAGCTAATCAGGAGGCGGGGCTCCAAGGGAGGATGCTGTTAGGGCTGCAGTGTCTATGGTGTATGAGCACAAAAATGAAGAAATTTACATGATTGGCAGGAGCTTGTTGCTAGGGCCCAGCTGGGTTCAAAATGAAAAACTTCCATATTTTTCAGGCTGAATTTTCCAGGTGTCCAGGGTGTGGCTTCTTGTTTACTGGGAAGACTTGACCCTAGGTCCCTCCGACAGTAACTTAATGGGGGCCTTGAAACGTACCCGGGGTCTTGAACTCTGTCTGCCTGCATTCCACTAACACCTGCCTCAGGATCAGAGAAAAAAGCAAATCCTGGAGACTGAAATACACAGTGGTGGAAACAGCTTCAGTCAGAGGACAGTGTGTTCTCCAGATTTGACTGACAGCAAAGGAGACTCAGAAATGTAGAATACCAGTGGTTGACTCTGGACAACACAAATTCCAAGTCTGTTGAAGGGTAACAAATCTCTGAAAACTAATTTTAGTAAAAGAAATATACAAAGGGATATCATTGGCCCCAAAGGCAAGAATTCAAGAAGGTTTTGGAGTCAAGAACAGGAAAATTGCATGGAACTCAGACCATGTTCTGCCATCTGTGCCTCTCAGTGCACATCTGATACTTTTTTTCTATATGCCTGTGGATGACTCAACTTGGGCCACATACAATGTGGCAGCTTCCAGCTCCTGACTTTACATGTTATAGACCAGTCATAGAGACTCTGACTCTCTATCACCCTGTTTTTTGCAGCTGTTACCTGACAAAGGTGCTGCCTGTAAGCCAAACATGGGATACCAGCTTTTACAAAAGGAAAAAACTTTATTGTCAGGTGGCTGAGCAAGGAGACAGGAGGCTAGCTCAAATCTGTCTCCTTGAATCCAGAGGGAGAACAGAACTTATGCAAAAGGTTTATGCTTATTTAGTAGAGTTTATACATATTGAACAAAGCTTGGTGAAATTAACAAAGTCAGGGCAGGACTTTTCTCCTGTGCTCATGTGTGGATTGTTGTAGAAAGTTGTGCTCTAAAAAATGTCTAAACCCCACCCAGAGGTAGTGATTTTAGTGTGGTAATAAGGAAAAGCAAATTGAGGACATCTGGACCTGCTTCTGTGCATGCCTCCCGATATGCTTTAAGCTGGTTCCAGGCACACTTGAAATTTCTCACAACTCCCTGAATTCCTATTGGCTCTGAAAAATAAGCTTGATACATTTTGCTATTATTGTTACTTTTGGTGTCCTTAGCCTACAGTTTCAACTCAGATTAACCCTGTGGGGTAGTGTTTTACAATCATTTCTCTCTAGAAGAGTAGATGATAGATAAATAGATAACTATCCCAATTTCTATTCACTGATTGGCTTCTCCCCAGCCTATCAGCTAAGTTCATGGCAGTTAGGGCCACAGTGAACAGATGGGGCCATGAAAACTCAACTCTGGGGAGCAGAGTGAGAGGTGGTAGCAGGATGGACAGTTAAGAGGTTATTGTGAGCCATCTAGTCAAATTTTGAATCTCATCAAATTGGAGAGGCAGAGTGAGGTTGTTGATATACTGTCTGCTTCATAAGATATTGGCCTTTGCTTTATGGGCCCTGCTACCGCTGAATTAGGGACAGTGTAAGTCAGTACTGACATAGTTCCTCTCTCAAGAAAACTTCTCAGGAATTGGTTGTATAAGTGTTCAAACATAAGTATATATGTTTAATATTTATTTATTTTTATACTTAAAAAAGTACTGAAAAACTTTCTTTCATGATGGAGTAATAGGGTCTGAATTTGCCCCCTACCTTCAACAGTTAAAAAATCAGATGAAATATATAAAACAGTAGATTTCAATCATTAGACACGGGGAGTACAGGACTGTAATATACAAGAGAGGATCCCTATAATCATCCCAATTTACTGCCCGGAGAGGCTGCAGCACATGCAAAGGAACCCAAACAGAGCTTGACAGTTTCATGAGTTGAAGCCCAGGGAGGCCACAGTTTGTAGGGCAAACTAATGGAGAGAAGGAAGCTGCACAGAGACAGAGCTCCAAAGATCTATAAAGGGCTTTCCTCCTATCTTCATCTGAGTAAGCATGCATGTGGGGAAACTATCCAAGGCCAGGGAATGAACCAACAGAAAGAAATAGGTATAAGCACAAACAATACTGGAATTAATGCACAAACAGGTTAATACCAGCCCAAATGAAAAAGTTTCCTAATACATGAGACCCCCCCAATGGGCTAATACCTTAGTGGTGGGTCCACATTAGCTCTAGAATAAAGACTGTTTTGGTCCAAACCAGACAAAGCTTAAAAGCAAGCCTCAAAATGATCAAAACAAATTTCAAATGACTTAACTATGTCCCTAAACAAAGCCCAACAATGAATGAAAACAACAAAATAAAACAGTCAACAACATAAAATAAAAAATGTCTGGCATCCAATCAAAAATTGCCAGGCACCCAAAAGACAGAACAAAATCATCCTTAGTCAAGAGAAAATCAATTACACATATGTTACAACCAACAGACAAAAACAATAAAACAGCTATTGTAAATATATTCCATGTATTTAAGAAAGTAAAACAAACATGAACCTAAGTGGAACTTCTAGAGATGAAAATACAATATCTTCAATCAGCCTTCTTTCATGCTACCCCACCAATCTCACGCTTCTTTCTGCTATTAAAGCATTTACTGCACTGAATTATTTATTTACTTTTTTTTCTTTTCCATGAGACTCTAGGATCCCTGAAGTCAGGAATAATGTCTTATTTGACTCTTTTAAAATCTCTAATACCTATAGAGAGTTGGGTGTTGAATGAATATCTGTTAAACAAATATAAATTTATTATTAAGATAGTACAAAATAATAATAGGAACTAACATTTATTAAAAGATATTTATGTGCCAGGCACTATCCATTGTGCTTTATAAGAATTAACTTAATTTTTTGTAGTAATCATATTAGGTAAGTACTATTATTATCCTCATAAACTGATAGATTAAGTAAGTTTCCTAAGGCAGTATAGAAATAATCAGGATTCTAACCTAGGCATTCTGATCCCACAGCCTAAGATTAGAATGTTTGAGTTGAAAGAAACCTTAGAAATTGTGCATCCTAACCCCCTCTCTTTACAGATGAGCAAGCTGATGTGTTTTGACCTTCAAAAAGGATAACTGAACATTCAGAAACATTTACAAATTCTTTGCCTTATTTAATTTATAAACTTAAACTTAGTATCTTCAAACCATAAATGCTTCCAGAAAATGGCACTGTGTCATTACAATTGAATTACAGGGCAGCAGCAGATACAGAATGCTGCTTCTAGAAACTACTGTCTTAATCAAAGAGTAGAGTGTGCAGAACTTAATAAATGTATTGAAATCCTTGGAAGAGAGAGTGATGCTGCCAGAGGAGGAGGGTTAATGCCAAGAGAATGTATGGGTTAAAGCTTAGCAGCAGAATTGTTTAGGTTGAAAATTGAAAATGAAGAAAGATAAAGAGAACAGAAATACAATAACTTATATATAAATAAGCACTCATAATTGACATTATATGAGAACTTATTTGTGCTTGTATGTATGAACATGTGCTTGTGTGTATGAAAACTTATTTGTGCTTGTGTGTATAGCTAAAAGTCTATAGGCTGAAGTTACTTTTCCGGTAATATAGACATAGTGTGATAAGAAATGAAGTCCTGCATTCCTACCCATTCCACATTTGTTTTTTAGCTTTGAAAATAAACAAAATAGATTCTCAGATGAGCTATTTTTACCACCCCCTTAGTAGGATTTAAAATTTTATATCATGTTTTGGAAATGGTTATATTTTATTATTTCTACTAAAAGTTTTTTTTCACCTTATATATTTAACCATATCTGTAGGCAGCTATTAACAGCAAAATAATTCTGTGTAATAATTCTGATGGTGAGACTTTTGCAAAGAAATGATAAGTAGAGTATGTTCTGCACTCCCAATGACCAAACATAAACAGATCATTAAAATAAGTTGCAACTGAGACATAAGAAATCAATGTAGACAACAAAGCAGACAGGCAGAGAATTTCTCAAGAGTAGCCTCATATTCATGGGGTACAAAGCCTGGTGGTTTTAGATAAAGTTTTTGTCTAATGAACTTAAAGTCACAAGAGTCCCCAAATTCCCAAAGGATAGGCCACCCCATGGATTCAAACATTGAATCTTAAATTAAAATGTAATTTTGACTTTGATTATGATGAAAAAGATATGATCTTCTATTATTCATTCTTAATTTATTATTCAGTCTAATTATCCTTTGAGGTACTTTTTTAGATTTAAAGAGAATATTCATGGTGACAACCACATATTAAAAAAAAAATCCTAAAGCACATTTGGATCTTTCGCCCACTTTTATTAGAAGGCAAAAAAAAATTCATTAGAATGAGTATATATTTCCCATAAACAAGTATAGCTTCCAACTTCTCAAACTCTGGGGACATTTATTCCTCTAAGATCCACCACTGGATTAAATAACAGTCTCTCTCCTTAAGGAGATAGGTTGGCAGTGCTTTCTTTCTGTGGAGCAATACTGCAGTCTCTACTAAATAAACTCAGTGGCTGAGATATTTATAGGCTAAAGAGCTAAAGGGCCCTTCACTCTAGGATATGATGATAATTGAGTATTTTCAGGAGCACACCCTTAGGTTAATGCAGTTATACTGAACTGCGCATCTCTCTCCACCTTTCCATTTTTCTTCAAGATCTTTTTTACTAACTCTCCACATTCAGAAGGTAGCTCTAAAAATTTTGTAAAAAATTTCTAATTTTCCTCATAAGAAATACTTTACTTTTAACTGTCAGTCCTTAACCCCACTGCGAACTCACTAATTATGAAGTCATCACACATCAAAATTTACAGGAAAGGGCTTGGGTCTCTGCTACAAGAAGCACAGGGAAAACATGATTTAGAATCACTTAAAGCTATAGTCATGTGATAAGGTAACAATTTTGAAAAAGCCATAGCTCTGTCCTTTGGGGAGATTGTGATTTGACTGTTTACTACCTTAGTTTATTTCACTTCTAAAATCCAGTTTATCAACTATATAAAGAAAATGGGGTTTCCAAATAAAATAGAGTCTCTGCTTACTTATTGCTACATTATGAAAAAGGCAGTGAAACAGATTTTCACCAGATTTGTAGGGTATGTTTGGGATGGTCTGATGTAACAATAAACAAACTAAAAGTAGGTTACAAGGGTGCATACACAATTGATTTTGAAAAGTCACTAAGATGGCACTTCAAAGAGACAGGAAATATCCCGCGGAACAACTGCAGGCTTTCAGATTTGATGGGTGAGCCAGTCACATGTACACATATCGTTCATGTGTCTCCAGGACAGGTAAAAGCAGTGATTATTTATTTCACAGTGGCTAGTGTTGGTCCAGAGTGATGCTGGCTTGGCCTGGTTGATGCTGCAAATATTTTTTAACATGTGAATCTATAATCAATTCAAGTTTGTTCTTAGAAATAGAAATCATTTTAATTCTTTTTTATATTGTAAGAGTTCCTAAAATTGGTAATTTAGAGGGTGAAAGCTAATTTATTTTATGACACAGTTTCACTGAAACAAATTCATTTATTTGTGAAATGAACTGTTTTAACATAATGAAAATTTCTGCTTATGAATTGCTTTGAATTCCTATCCTGTAGCAGATGCTGTCAGTGTCCCACTCATATCCATAGGTCCGGCCTGAAGCACAGCAGTAGCTTTAGCGCTACTTCCCATATATACCAAGGACTTTCTTCCCCAAGACCTGTATCTCCTTGTCAGCCTGTTTACGCTGCAGACCAGAAATGCCGGGGAATCCATCTCTTTAGGAACAACAGTCAATCAATGGGGGATGAGAACTGATAGATAAATGTGCCAGCTTCCTTCTCCATTGGTGGGTCAGTTCTGAGCTATGTTCTACACTGTGTCTCAGAGTTCCCAGGAAACAGCCTGCACAGTAATATATTAATACATCCTTTATTGGCTGTCCTCCTTTCTCTGCTTACCTCCTTACACTGTGCTTCTGGAGATCATCTCCCAGAAGTGCTTACATACATCCAAAACCTTGTCTCAAGTGTGCTTTGAGGGCAATCCAAACTAAGATAAATTTAAAGCATTGGCAATTTCTTATCTTGATAGAACTTTTTTTTCTTTTATACATCTAGTTTGGTGATTAAAATCACAAGCTTTTGCATTAGGACTACATTAAAATCATGGCTTCATGTCTAGTTAGCTGTGTAATTTAGGGTAAGTGACTTAAACTCTGTGAGCTGCAGTCTTCTGTACTTATAAAGTGGGTATAATAACAGCACCTTCGTTAAGATGTTCTATCTGTTGTGTTTGTTAAATTAGATAATACACTTAGCATAGTGCCCAATACATATAGTAAATATGCAGTAGATGTCAGCTGTGGTTGCTTGGTTTAAAAACAGCTTCCTGTTTTATTCTAAAATATTTTAAATATGTCTATGTTCATCTAAAGTTACTTAGTCTTCAGGTGGGTTTATAGGGAGGTTACTTACTGAGAATGATATAGCAAGAAACGTCTGGAAAAATCTTCCTTGCCAGAAGTCTGTCCTAGTCATTCATTGTCTTGACTGTGAGAAGGAAAATGAAAACTCTTATTTTCTTCTCCTATCCCCAGGTGCAATTTAAGTCATACCATTTCCATGAAGCTTCCTCCAATCATTCTGGCTAAGTGGATTTTCCTTTCTCTCACTGATGATAGATATCAGTACTATCTGTGCTATTCATTTTAACACTTAACCATATACATTGTGATGGTTAATTTTATGTGCCAACTTGGCTAGGCCACAGTAGCCAGATACTTGGTCATATATTATTACAGATGTTTCTGTGAAAGTATTATTTAGATGAGATTCACATTAAAATTAGTAAACCTTGAGTAAAGCAGAATATCTTCAATAATGCAGTTAAGCCTCATCCAATCAGTTGAAGGCCTTAATAGAAAAAGGCTAATATTCTTGGAAGACGGGGGAGTTCTGCCATCAGACTGCCTTTGGACTTGAACTGCTAACATAACTTCCCTGGTCAGCTGGAGTACTGTACAGATTTCAAAAATTTTCAGCCTCCATAATTCTGTGAGCCAATTCCTTAAAATAACTATCTTTATAAAATCTCCTATTGGTGTCTGTTTCTCTGGAGAATTCACACTAATACAATCTTCATACATGCACATTCAAAATTTAGTGTTTTAGGAAATGGTATGATAAAAATGATCTTTGATGACATTTAAGAACACATTTACTAATATTTAGTCATTTACTTTATAAAATTTAATAAAATACAAATATCTAAGCCAATTATAATTTTCTTCACAGTTTTTGATGAAAGTAAATGTTTTAGGATCAGAAAGGCAAAAAGTTCATTGTTTATTACTGGAAACATAACATGTATATTTATTGAACAAAAAAATAAAACGAATTTAAAAAATCACAACCGTGGTTGAGCAAGGAGATTTACAGAACATTAACATGTGAAGAGCTGTTATGGGTGATCAGTAAAGTGTGAATGAGAAACATAAGCCTGAGAAGGATACATAACCTGTAATGGGCAGTGCTTGAATTAGAACTCAGGCTTTAGTGTTCTTACACCTCAGCCTAACACTTTCCTGTAAAGCAGGTAGTGCTCAAGGGACCTGCCAGTGTGGAGAACCTACTCTTGACTTGTCCCCAGCAGAGACCCCAGCATGTTCTTTCAGCCACACCCACCCACCCACCACCACAGCAAATACACTGCCACTGAGCATTCTTGAATCCCTGCTCCAAAGTTCCTGAACCTTCTGTTCCTCTGGATTCTTGATGGCAAACAACAGCTACTGATTCTAATTTAGGCTAAAAACAACACAAATTTATTTTAAGATTATTGGATAGCTCACTAAATAGTGTGCTGGAATCAAGGCTCCAAAATGGACAGAAGGCAACAGGGTCAAGCTACAGTCAAAATCATATCACAGTAACAGTCTGCTGCCATGGGACACTCATGCTACTTCCGGACTCCAGACTCCTGGGTAGAGCTCCCATGGAAGCAACTATTTGGGGTTGTCCCCTGACCCCCACCTTACATGGGAACATCCAATCAGCCAAGTCAGAAGGCAGGGTCTTCTTTTTTTAGTCATTATTGTAGGAAGTTTTTACACATTTTAACAAAATCATTGTCTTTGGTAGGAACTAGAACTAGGATTAGAAGTACATATAATTTTCATAGAGGAAGATTGAATTGAGCATATAATGATGGATTACTAAAGTTATTTCAGTTATGCTAAGACCTGAATATATTCACTGTGAGAGCCCCTTTATAGGTTTTTTTCCCCAGTCATACAGCCTGCTGTGGTAGGTTAATAAAGTCACAAACCAAAGCTTTGATAGGATTGTATTATAGGAACAGAACAAATTACATTAAAAAATATATATTGAAAAATTAAAGTGTAAAAAATGTTTAAATTTCACAGGGACATTGCAAAGATACTGTCTTGCACTATAGTTATTCAAATGTTTGGTATGTATTTGTCTATTCTGTCCAAAAGGATTGTAAATTTCTTGAGAGTGTAAGGGAGGCTGTAACTTGCATTATTTTCTTGGTCCCCTCAGGCCTCCAGTATTCCATGAGTAGCAGCCAGTTAATGACTGAACC